>JASDFA010000014.1:41030000-41528809 GCA_035772735.1 Datura wrightii
GAAAGATTCAAGATGTTTCCCTTCAGTTTTTCGGTCCAATCACCAAGAACCTTTATGAGAATTGCAAGATGATGTTTCCCGTCAAGGGGACTAGAGGAGACACTGAAAGGGTGCCACTGCAGCCAGGACAACTCGCGTATCTGTAAGAATATCCAGCCAAGGGCGTTGTAATGTAAATCTACATCGCGAGAGAAGAAGTATTAGAATCACTGAAAAATGCAGCTGTGAGAAAAATCAAGTTGAGCAAAGGACATATTTTTACTTGCAGGTTTTGAAATAACGAGTTCAACGGTTCCACAAGGAAAGCATGTGGCTGAAAGTATGTCAACAGTCTTTCGTGACTGGAAGAATCTAAGGAACCGATCAAGCATGAACAGGAAGATCCCAGCTCCAGCCATCATGAAGATGAAATCACCAACATGCATGGCCAAGAACACCACGAACACCACATACAATTGGTGCGTATAGAAGAACAGTTCAAAGTTTTTTCTCCTTAATCCAGGAAGTGAAGTTACCCACATCAATAAACCAGCTGCAAGGCTGATAACTCCTGGAAGATTGGCTACTCCTACGTTCTTCCACTCGAGTAGCTGCATTTTAAACAAAGTTAGCAAATTCTAAGTCTCCCTTCATTGTTTACTCTCCAAGAACGCTATTAAAGATGCATTTCATATAGTGAAGGGCCTTTAGTATATATAGTACACAAATAAAAAGGAATCTCTATGGGCAAGACAAATGAAACTTTCAGTTTTAGAACTCACTTGTTCCAAAAGTATCCCTCGCATAGCCCAGCCAATCACATAGAACAGACCGTGAAGGCTAAAAAGAGCCATTGTAAGATGTCCCAGCCAAACATGATATCTAGTGGCATGTTCAAAAGGGATGTCTATAGCTCGAAGAAGAACTGAACCGCGAGCAGTAGGCAGAAACAAAAACGCTAAGCACATTAATCCAATGAATCCAAAACGAAGGCCTGCTAGCTCCAGCAGCAGAGCACTGAAAAGATTAGAACAACATATATTAGTCAATGAAGCAGAAGCTGTAATTAGAAAACGAAGACCTTGCTACTAAACGAGCCTTCAAGTTCCGAGTTTGAGATAAGAATTATGTGACTTTAACTGTATATATCCCGTCATTTTGAAACCTTTTCAGTTGGAACTTTTTTATAGATTTAACAGAGGCACAATTTTCAAATTGGGGTGACAAAGAAGAGAGGACATGGAAAACGAAGAGAAATCAATATATCCTTTCCCTATTTAACACCAGGCGGACTAAATAACATCCAATAAATGAATTTAAAAGAATAGAATGAAATCAATAAACAGGCTCTGAAGTCATGTTTAGCTCAAGCTTCAGTAAATTGGAATAGTCAATTATTCAAGAAGAGTGCATTGTGCACGATGAACAACATTATCGACTACTTTCTAATCAAGACACAGAGAAGAAAAATTGAGAAATCAGACACCCAAATTAGATTTACCTTTTCTCTTTCATGTCTCGTGCATGAAACACGGGTAGGAGGTCAAGATTCTGTATATTGTACATAATTACAGCCCAGACAATGTATACTGAGAAGAGTATAACACCAATCATTTCTGCAGCTGTAACAACACCAAATGGTCCATCCACCAAAACTGGGAATGTCCATAACCTAAACTTTGGACCTTTCGCATTTTTCTTCCTACACAATTTAAAAATTCTAGATAAGTTCACAGTTCCACTAACTTCTAAGGGATGTTCAAATAATAATTAAAGAAATCAAGCTAGCAGATACACATACACTTGAGGTTCATCTTCACCAGTGAGAAGGAGACGAATAATTGCAAGAAATGCAATCATGAGAATTGGAAAACTGAATATCAAGAATGTGCTTCCTGCAGTCCAACAGAAGCTGAAATTACTTACTAAGAAATTATATTGGAGCATAAAATAAAAGCAAGAAACTTTCAAGTTGGGAAAGAAAACCTGTAATCCCAAAAATAGTTCCTTCAGTGGCTCGAATAATTTTGTCTTGCAGATCATCAATGAATTTTGTAGGCAACCCGAAAATAAAAGCTGCCCATGCAATGAAGATCACCCACATTATCACTTTAATTGTTGATGATACCAAAAGGGGTATCTTCTTGAGATAATCAAATTCATTTTCTTTTTTCAAAAGAAGAGGTTCTTGGCTTGAGAGTTCACCCATTTTTAGAATCTTTAAAATTGGCAACAACTTTATTAGTTCTATATACAAAATTCAAAACATCCCTAAAGCAGTTACCAATATATACAAAAAGGCCACAGAATAAACCACAGCTATCAACATTCAATCTGTACTATGTACAGAATTTAAGCTAAAATCTGGCAGAAATGAAGCCACAAAAAAAATCGGACCACTTAAAAATTAGCCTCTTCCTTCTCAAAATTGTCCAGACAAATACGAGGTACTTCTCAGTTCAACAGTCACGTTACATCACTAGTACTATGAGGACCACATGTCTTGATAATAGTAGGTTTTTACAGATACACCATCAAGAATGATAGCCACAAATTTTTGAACAAAATGGAGCAAATTACTAATAATCACGACAGTGATGATGAGCTTGAATTATTTGTTTGGCAACTTTTTTGCTTTTAGAAATTGCATGTAAAATTGTTGAAAAGATGAGCATAATCCTCCCTCAGGTCTATTTTAATAGTCATTATTATATATTAAAAATAATTGGTTCACGATATTTATTATTTTTTTAAAAATAATATAAAATAAAATATTTTTTTCACCTTATCCTTACTTTAATAAATATAGAGAGATTAATTTTTTAAAAAATAATATTAAATAAAATAGAAATAAATAAGGGAATGTAAAGGGAAGCAAAGCCTCTTTTTTTTTTTGGTTCTTGCTGTTGATAGAAAAAAAGGCACTCTTGTTATCGATTCAGTGACTCATAAAATTTTTCAGAATTAGTTTTTTGATTGTTGAGAATGGTCGCCAACTTTTTGTAGGACCAGAATGATTATTCTTGCTCAATGGTGTTACATTCATTCCTGAATATTCTCAAAATAATACTGTTTATTTTTCTATAATTCTTTATAATTGTCACCTGTAATACCTACAAATGTGTTCGCACTCCTTGCATGGACGAGAACAATCAAAATATTCTTTATTTAATAAAGATAAATATAATAAGTAAAATAGATCATTATTGGGGCAATAGGGCCAGCGATTATTTTTTTATCCCTCCCCGGAAATTCTCCTATTTTGCTCTCTTGGCGACTCAAAGTTACAGTCTCAAAATTGAAGGTGAATGTTGCTTACCATATAAGCAACCCTTTCTTATTAAGATGTGGTGGTCAATTATTTATTCAAAAAAAAAAAAAAGTAGATAAGTGTAAGAAAATAAATTAGATCTCGCCTTATTCACTTAACAGTATCGAATTTCTAAAAGATTCCTACTCTCACTCCAAAGATAAGTTTTCTTTTTCTTTTTTCTTTTTTTAGAAAGCAAAAACTGAAAGTGTAAAGTCTATACCTTCTCCATACAATTTAAAGTTAAAAGAAGTCATGTATTTTGATTTTTAAATTGATAATTTATCAAAAATGATTTTTCTATCCCAAAAAAGTAAAAGTAAAATCTGCTTATATTTTATTATTTTTAAATTTTTATTATAATATTATATTAAATATATTATTGTCGGGTGTACAGGCACCTGTTAATGACTTTACTTATCCTTTTTGCTTTCTACGGTGGAATGAGATTCTTCAACAACTGATCCCCTACCAAACCCGCAAACATTACTAGTCCTTAATTAAGAAATCCATTTGAAATGAATGGAGTATTTCTTAAAAGACATACAAATTTCAAAATGAACAAATAGAATTGTAACCGGTGATTTCTTTACTGTTTTCTTTTAATTATAATAAATATTTGCGTCTTTCTTTGCGAGAGTAAAAGGGTGTCAAATAAAAAAAATAAAAATATTTGTATGATTTTCGAGCATCAATTTCTTGATAAGGATTGGCACAACTAATAAAAAACACTCTACTGTGTAAATAAAAAAATCAAAATAAAGAAAAGGCCTAAATTAACCCATTATAAAGTCATCTCGATCATTTGTTTTTACCAATAATAATATAATTGATAAATGTTAATGAAAATAATTGTACGACACTTATACTTGGTCCGAAACATTTTAGATTTCTCACCTTTATGCATCTCTCTAACACATAATACAAATAGGCAAAAGATATTGCTTGTCTGGATTTTTTTTTCTCTTCTAAAAAAAAAACGTTAGAAAATTCTCTAACCCCATATAATGAGTTTTCAAATAGTGAAAGTAACCAAATAAAATTATAAAAAACAATAAAATGGTGTGGCTGGTTGAATGACCAGAAGATATCCTTACAATTAGTTGCTAAAAGACACAAATTTTTTATGATCTCTAACTGCTTGGAAGTGTGCAAATAACTATGCAGAAAATGATGGAGGAATAAAATGATGCATCGGAAATTATTATTACTCCTTTATTAACGTAAAGCTACTCAAATTAATATGATGTGAGGAAATTGACTTTGACATTTTTCTAAAAGATTAAACTAGAGTCACTCATTCCTAGCCAAAATATAATAGGTCCACTTGTAGGAAAATCAGACATCCATTTGAGGAATCTTTTGGTGTATAATTTTTTTTTTTCCAGTGTCCTTTTCATATATTGCTAGATAATAGACTCACAGCCAACCGAAAATGGAGGAGTACAAAAAAAAAAAAAAACAGTAATTAGAAGTAGGACATGTCATTTATGTACGTATTTATCAATCAACTGTAATTACATTATTTGTATTATTACTTTAATGTTCAACTACCATGACTAAATTATTAATTTGGGCTTACAAAGCAAATAAGACTAACTTTGCTACGTAGTCTTGATTAATTCAATAGATCGTTTTAATTATAAAATTAGGAAACGCCAATTATGATTTATTCATTAAGTGTATCGTGAACAAGGTTGCTCCAAAGTAATTTTCACTTAACAAATAAAACATAAAGAGATTTAAGCACTTCAAAGTGCTATTTTTGAAATGACAAGATGTTCACCTGTAAATTCACAGGATATAAATGGGGAAAGCTAAAATGACTTTGGTGTTAGACTTGTGAGCTAGTTTCATCCACATAAATCAACATGTCAATTTGATTAATTTCAACACATATCATTCACACAACTTAGAACATTCGTACAAATATTATCAAGGTGGAGATATCTTGGAACTTAGTAAATTTTATTTTTTAAAACGATATATTTACGTAAAAAAAAATAAAAAAAAATTAACGTCACTTAAAAAGATAATGAAAGTAATTTTACTAATTTGGAACAAGGATTAAAGTCGTAGAATGCTACGATTCCGAATCCAAGCTAGTGTAGAAGCCTAATAATGACAAAAAATATACGCTAATGGAATATGATTTGTGATAATTAAAGTTCTTGTGATAGAACAAATGCAACTTCCCTTCCTATGTTTTGTTTCCGAAGAATTTATGTGGTCGTTATTTGCTGGATAATTCATCTTTCATCATGCATGGCCGAAAAAAAAATGGATTGAGCTTTTTTTAACAATGAGCCAATTAGTGCCAATTTTGTCGCAAGAATAATACCAAACCTGATTTTGAGATAACATGGCATGTGACAAGAAGAGATGAGCAAATCCATTATATAAATGAGAGTACAAGATATCAAGATAAGTAACCTCACAAAATTCACTCAGAATAAAAAGATGTTCACTCTCAAAACTCTTATGATTACGTTGTAGATGTTACTGTAAATATATGACACCTAAGCCTAACTCAACCCCAATAGTTAGCTCATGAGGAGGATTGTCCAAGTCCATATAAGCAAACCACTAATCCATTCTCCAACCAATGTGGGACTTTAATCTACTCTAACACTAAGT
The DNA here is from genome assembly GCA_035772735.1 of Datura wrightii. NCBI lineage: Eukaryota > Viridiplantae > Streptophyta > Magnoliopsida > Solanales > Solanaceae > Datura > Datura wrightii. The sequence continues at coordinate 41,035,927 of JASDFA010000014.1, forward strand.
TAGAAGGAAGGAGACTCAATTTATACCGTACGCATCTTTTTCTAGAGAAAGGATTAACCAAATATGAAAAATATGTGTTTTACTTTTAGAAAAAGAAACTCAATTATAGCCCCGGAGTCCAGGAAAACACCCAACAAATGATTTTCTGAAGCAAATCTTAGCAGTCGTTATTGGTGAGCATTCAAGTTATTTCCCACCTTGTTTCTCTTAAAAAGAAAAGAAAAAGAGAAAGTAAGCATGACTTTGTGAAAGAAATCTAATGGATGTACCTCTACATTAATGGCGGTTGTAATGAAATATAATCAGTCTTACGAAAAAAAATTAAATGCAATCACACAGCGGCATGTTTTCCCTTTTTATTTTTAAATTAGCTTTACATTACAGTAATTATATAATTTTGCTCAATCCAATTCAGACAAGACACAAAATGGAATCATTGTATTGCAAATTTGAGTTCTTTTGTAGTTGGAGCTTCAGACCTACTTCCAGAAGTAACTAGATAAGTTTTGAACCTGCCCTAAAAATCAGCTACTTGATGCCATTTCTACGAGGAGAATTTCAAACTTTGGTAAATTTGGTATGACTTTAGGAGTTTGGTAGGTATATATGTTAATCCTAGCATCATATATTTTGTCCTTGCTGATCATTTCAAAAATCCCCATAATTATTTTGACCAGATAGCATTGATGATGGTGAGTAACTCACCTCGTACTACATTAATTATGTTGGCAATAACAACCGAATGTGTTATGTGTAATCTGTATTTTGTTGAATTAATCGTTTGATGAAACCTTAGGCAAGGACAGAGAAATTGCAGCTCTACTCATCTTGGTTGAGCTCATGTGCATTTCGTGTCCGAATAGCTCTCAACTTGAAAGGTTTTCTCTTTACTTTTGATTGCTTTCTCTTTCAAATAAGATAGGAGTATTGTCTGTTAACCCTCTGTGCTTTTCCTTGTTAGGATTGGAATATGATTATAAAGCTGTGGACTTGCTCAAAGGAGAACAAAACACACCTGGTTAGTTAGGTGTTTTAAGTTTTGTGAAAGATTGCTACTTTAGCAAGTTAAAAGAAATTCAAAGGGATATTGTTGTTTCATCATTTCATAATAATCCAAGTTAGCTTAACACACTTAACTAAAATGGTTATTTTCATTTGTTAGGTGATGACTCTTAAAAACCCAAACATTCTTTTGAATTCGCAGACTTGTTACAATTTTAAACCCTTCTTTATTTGTTAGAAATAAAATGTGCCCATGCATCAAACAAATAAATGTCGTTGAAAAACACGATAGTGATTAGGAATCGGAAATTAGAAATTTAGTATAAGAAAACTAGTCACTAAATGTATACACAAGTTTATTGGACTGCTGAAAGTGTGCTCTTTGCATTTAGGATTACATTGTACTGATCATTAATTAGGATTTTAGGGGGTGTTAAACAAATTTTCTTAGAATTTTTCTTCTTTTTGGCGTTTGTAATGCCCGTAAGTGTAGAATATTTGAAGCTGAATCCCCTTGGATATGTGCCGGCGTTGGTAGATGGAGAAACAGTAATTGCTGACTCTTTTGCTATCATATTGGTAAGTTTATCTAGTGCGCTGCCATTTGGGTGTAATTTATTTCTATCATTGCTATATTGTTGGTGATGAGAAGATTTGTTGAGCAGTATCTGGAAGAGAAGTATCCTCAGCAAACATTATTGCCTCGAGATCTTCAGAGAAGAGCAATCAACTATCAGGTGCAAAGGAAAAGTGAATGATCGAATTGGATTTATTGTAGATTGCCTTTCTTATGTTTAGAATTATTACTCTCTTCTTCTGTGTTTCCATTTCTGCAGGCTGTAAACATTGTTTCAGCATACATTCAGCCTCTGCATAATGGTGCTGTACTTGTGAGTTTCAGTTATTGTTCTGCTCGCTGGTCATTTGAGGTCATTTTCATATGTTCACAATTTCATATTCCATTTGCAGAAATACATTGACGAAAAAGTTGGTCCAAATGAGACAACCTCTTGGGTTCAAAATCATTTACTAAAAGGCTTTGAAGGTAATATTGTGCTTGATGCCTTTGCAGACTTAGTGTGAATTGTTAACTTAATTTCTGTCCCATAAATTCTGCTTTCCATAAGTATTTTCATTTCATAATTTGAATCTGAATTTACAATCTCATAGGACCAGTTTCGGATACTATCTCTTCCTGCCTGCTTCCTCTTGCAATTGACTGATGTAGTGCAATTGATTGTTGTTCACCAGAATATACTGATTTTGAATGTATTAGTAAGAGATTTTAGAAGAAAGATTTGACTTTTCAGTTTGTTTAGAGGCTTCCTTAACAGAGATTGGCTTTTTGCAGCACTTGAAAAGCTACTAAAAGATTATGCTGGAAAATATGCTACTGGAAATGAAGTTTACATGGTTTGTTTCTTCCATATATTGCAGCTTATCTATACACGAACAGCACTATGCTAGCAAATGTATTCATATCTTTCATATATGTATCGATTTTAGCAACTCGCTGTGCATTTTCAAGTCTTTTACCCCATAGGTCTTGCCTTTTTTCTTAATTCACCAGAACTATATATCCTCAAGTATACTTGCAGGATGAAATAGTGATGACTTTAATGGGTAAAATAGCAATCATGATTTGGTTCACACAGTAATACCTCTTAACAGACTGAAAAGATGGAGATCTTTTGTTTATATGTTGCCATATATAATCCTCATTCAGATGTTTACTTGTCTTGCCACTTGCAGGCCGACTTGTTTCTGGCACCTCAGATCTATGGAGCAATCAAGAGATTTGAAATTGACATGGTAGTGCCTTTATAGACATCCCACTCCATGCATGAAAGTCGACTTGTGTCTACGCGCTTTCTGATATTAAAAGAACATGGTGCATTAAAGATTTTGTATTCCTAAAGAAGGGAAACTAACACCTTTCTTGATTTATGCAAAATCTTTTTTGGTGTCTTGTACAAGCCTCGGATAATTAGTTTCTGATATCGTGATTATCTCTTACTAGCTAAGGGGCATACATAATGAGCACCGAAGAAAAAATATATTAATTTTTCCTCATCTTGGTGTGTAGATAAGGTGTCTCGCGAAACTAGCTTTTTTGATCAGATAAAAGGGTACTCATTTGCTGCTTCATTTCAGTTGTCTTGGTAGCCATAATCAATTGTTCCTGATAGTTTACCTTAGTGTGAATTAATCTCTTGCCATATCCGTTGCTTTCGTACTGTTCTTTTAGTCTGTTCCTTCTTTTAGTCATTCGCCGCTTTCAAGAAATAATTTCTTCTCTCAAAAAGCTAAATGGTGTATCCACTTCACTTGATTTCCGAACGTTAATGGTTATTAGATCCGGTTATACATATGCATCTCTTCTATTTAACTAATGTTCTCTGCCTAAAAGTTGTCAATGCAATGTGCAGAATCAGTTCCCTACTCTGTTGAGGGTATTTGAGGCCTACCAAGAGCTACCTGCTTTTCAAAATGCTATGCCAGAAAAGCAGCCTGATGCACAGGCTGATTCAAGAATCTTTCAAGGAGATAGCTAATGCACCCTCTGTTTATTTATGCTTTTGCCTTAATAGTCATACTTGTGTTGTGCACCAACAACCACAGATATATCATGTTTTAGCTTTTAGCTGATACATTATTTCTGAAGGAACACTGGCAAGGATGAGGATGTCATCTGGTTCTTTCATGTCAGATCAGAAGAAGTGGTGTACAAATCCTTGCATTCTTGACACCTGTGCTTCTAGTTATGTATTTTTTCCTTCTGTAAACTACTTTGTGATCTATAAAATATATATGTGTACCACTTCAGTCATGACTGCTCATGAGATACTGAAGTTCAGACAACGAAATTAGTATTGTTCCCATGTTAAAGGAACCTAGGATGAACATTTGCTCGTCTATATTGTGATTTGTAACCTAGTAATTTCAATTGCATTTGGGAATTTATTTGGTTATAAATATTTCTGTTCTCTTTGGTTTGATAGAACATAGTATTTATCTTCGTAGTCCGTAGACATCGTTAAACACCAACTCTGAAGCTTCTTGTTGCTTTGGGAATTAATGGATGGAAAAGATTTCTACATAAAACAGAGGTATGTTGCATGCACCATCATGAAAAACAATAAGCAAATTGTAATAGTTGTTTGATTCGATTCAAGTCAGTTTTTTCCTTCATTAATTAATATAATACCAATCAAATATAATTATTTCTTTTAATTTACAGCTAAATCAAATCATTTTTTGTATTCACTCAACTTTTTTATTTGTTTTGATTTTTTTAAGCTATACTCAATTTTTTTAACATTTTTCATCGAACCGTGAATATCCATAGTCAAAAGATATAAAAAAAAAGGAAAAGCAAAATAGAAAAGAAAAGAGGAAAGGGTTTTTTCGTTTAAAAAAAAGGAGGCCATAAAGAAAATGGGAAAAAAGAAGAAGAAGAAGGTTTTAACAGTTTGACAGAGTACATAGAACAGACAAAATAAGCTTGCAAATGTTAGAGAAAATTACACTTAGTGAACTCAAATTGAACTGATGGTCGATTAGACAAGTTAACTGTCTTGGAATATTCGAAGGGCCTGTCGGGACAAGTTTAACGTTGATTGCCCCTATTTTGGGGTGGTCTTTAATTTTTGTCCTTTAATGTTTTAAGTAATAAAAACAAGACAAAAATAGCCCTAATATTTTTTTAAGAAATTTCAAAAAGAAAAACGCAAGTCAAAAAAAAATTGAAAGACATAAGTTTATGCTACTGAATTTCAGCGCAAGACATAAGTTTAGTAGGCAAAAGCTCAATTTCATAAACTTTTGCGTATAGGCACAAGTTCACTAATGAACTTATGCCTGGTAGACATAATTTCATGTTATTAAACTTGTGTCTTCACTAATGAACTTATGCCTGGTAGGCATAATTTCATGTTATTAAACTTGTGTCTATGAGGCAGAATTTCATGTCATTTAGGTACAATTTCAATTGTATGAACTTCTGTGATTTAGGCACAAGTACATGTTACTTAATTTATGCATGATAAGCATAATTTCATTCTATTGAACTTGTGGCTATGAGCCAGAATTTTCAATTGCATAAACTCCTGCCCTTTAGACACAAATTCATGTTACTTAACTTATGTTTGGTAATCATAATTTCATGTTATTAAACTTGTGCATATGAAGCAGAATTTCATGCAATTGAAATCATGCCCCTTAGGCACAATTTTAATTGCAGAACTTCTGCTCTTTAAGCACAAGTTCATGTTACTTAACTTATGTCTGGTAGGTATAATTTCATCTTATTAAACTTGTGTCTACGAGCAGAAGTAGACACAAGTTCAATAACATGAATTTATGCCTACAGACATTAGTCATGTTACTTAAATTATGCCTATAGGCATAAGGCATAATTTATGCGAATTTATGCCTTTGAGGCATAAATTTAGGCAAAAACCTTATGTCTTGTGAATTTTGTTTATGCCTTGCGACTTTTTAAACGACATTTGTGCGAATGACCCCTATTTAGATTTGGGTGTATTGGATGCAATTATACAGTTTGGCTTGTTTGTTTGGCCAAGTAATTACATGATTACCAGTGAGTTGTATGTAATTGGAAGGGAGTAACTACACTCTCCAATCAGGGGAAGGTGAGAATTACAGGTAATTATATAATGTAATTACAATGTTACTTTTTAATTTTTAACTTTTAATTTTTATTTTTATTTATTTTTTTGTTTCTATTATTTTAATTTCTTTTTATTTTTTTTATTTTACATTATTTATCTTTTATTTGTTTTTTCTCATTTTCCAACCTTTACTTCTTGTGATTCCATGTAATTGTTGATATTTTTATTTTTTTAATTTTTTTTATTTTCTTCATTTAACATAAGTACATTATTATTCTAATTTTTGAATTAGAGTATAATTTCATTGTTGAGTGATGTTATAGACTTATGCTTTTCTTTTCTTTTAAATTATATTTACATAAGTTATATTGCAACTTATTTTAAATTATGTTGGAATTTGACATAAGAGTATTATGTTGACTTTTTTTTCTTAGTTTTGAATTTATGTTATATTTTCGGTTCTAACTTAGTTGCTTAGTAGTATTGACTTGTTATTTTACATTACATGCTATTCATTTTTTAGTTAGAATTCATAGATTATTTTTTGTTAGATATTTGAATAATTTATGGCATTATAAATATAATATTAATATTTTTGTCAAACATGCATTTCTTGAGGTTCTTAATAACTGTGACTTTTAGTTTTTTATATAAATTAAACTAAAATATTACTAATTTAAAAATATATATCAATTATTTTATAATATTAGTTAAAAAAATATATTCATTAATTAATATATTTTTCAGAGACAATACGTATCTTAAATACCTAATTTAATATCATTTATAAAGACTCATATTTGTCAATTATTAGTTTCTAATAATTAACTTTTTTTTTTAAAAAAAATATCTAACTAAAATAATAATTACACATATGCAACCAAATAGTACGCTTATAATTACATTATGACAAACAAACAAGTCATCATAATTACTATATTCTGTAATTACTAGGCAGTATAATTACTACCCTAGTAATTACACCAATTTCAATTACATAATGACTTTTCAAATAGACCATATACGTATATCATATGGGCAAAAAGTAGAGCTTATGTTTAATGGGCAACATATCTAAATTCTAACTTTTGCCTGTAACACAGAGCTTCTAGTCAGTTGAGCAGGTTTGCTATCTTGAAATATTCTGACTGTCTTTCATATGAGCAAAAGTTAGAACTTATGCCTGATGAATAATATATCTAAGTTGTAACTTTTACACGTAAGACAGAACTTTTGTATGCCTTTGATCATTTGCTTTATCAGTAAAAGTTAAAATTTATGTCTGACAAAAAATATAACTAAGTTTTTAAGTTTTACCTATAAAACTGAACTTCTGATTAATTGAACATATTCAGTGTGTTATAAACAAAACTTAAAATTGTCTTTAAATAAAATTATTTTTTAAAAAAATTGTTAAGCAAAGCCAAAAATGGAGTACTCTTTCTGAATATACGTTTGTTAGACTTTTCTAACAAAAGGACAAAATACCCAAATGTTAGGACTTAGGACACTGCCTCGTAATGGGGCCGCCGGGCCTGCCGGCCAAGAGGACAATTTCAACTTTGGTACCACTTTAGCAGTTTGATAGCGTATAAGTTTACTGTTATATAGGATGTTATGTCCTACTTGATTATTATTTCTAAAAATCCCACAATTATATTGAGCAGATAACGTTGATTATGGTGAGTTCTGAATGGGTTTTTTAGGGGTTTTTATTTGTTTAATTAATGGATTCACTTATTTATTTCATGAATTCTCAGGCAGGGAGTGGGGAGGAGTCAAAGAAGTTGCAGCTCTACTCATATTGGCGGAGCTCATGTGCATTTCGTGTCCGAATAGCTCTCAATTTGAAAGGTTTTTTTTTTTTTTGATTACTGTCTCTTTCTAAAAATCGGAGTATTTCTTTTATTAACCCTTTTTGTTTTTCATTGTTAGGATTGGAATATGAGTATAAAGCTGTTGACTTGCTTAAAGGAGAACAGAGGGATCCTGGTTAGTCTGTCCCTTTTTCTTTTTTTGGTGTTTTAAGTTTTTGAACGGTATGATTGTTATTTTTAGGAAGTTACAAGGAGCTGCTGGTGATAAAAATTACTAGTTACTGAATGTACACTTAGGGTGTGTTCGGATGAAGGAAAATATTTTTTGAAAAATAAGTGAATTGTTACTTATTTTCTCTGTTTAATATATTAATATTTGTTTATAACCTAGGAAGACAGTATGGGAGGTGTGTGTGTGGTGGCGGTGGTGGGAGGACGGAGCTATGAGGGTGAGATGTATTGCTGAGTTAGAAAGAAACAATCAATACGGAATGACTCTTGTGGAGCTTGTTTTCCTTATTTTCAATTTCATGATGTATTGCAGAGTTAGAAAGAAACAATCAATACGGAATGACCCTTGTGGAGCTTGTTTCCCTTATTTTCAATTTCATCACGGAAGTTATTTTTCTCATTCATAATAAACTTTTTTAGAAAATATTTTTCAAAAATTTTGACTAAGCAAATATGGAAAAATTGGAAAAACCATACCAAACACACCCTTATTGAACAATTGAGAGCGCGTGGTGTTTGTTAGTTAGAATGTTACATGGATCTGCTGATTGTAATTAATTAGGATTAAATATGAGAAATTGGGTTTTGGGTGTGTCAAACAAATCATTATAGAATTCTTTTGAACTTTTCTTTCTTCTTTTTGGCCTTGTAATGTGCGGAACAGAATACTTGAAGCTGAATCCCCTCGGTTATGTGCCCACGTTGGTGGATGGAGATGCAGTAATTGCCGATTCTTTTGCTATCATAATGGTATGTTTTTCTTGTGCTCTGCCATTTGAGTGTGTAATTTTTTATCATTACTATGTACTTGGTGATGATTGATGAGAAGATTTCTTGGGCAGTATCTGGAAGAGAAGTATCCTCTGCGAGCATTGTTGCCTCAGGATTTCCAGAGAAGAGCAATCAACTATCAGGTACAAAGGAAAAGTGGTTCATGATATTTTATGGCCATGAAGAGTTGAAGTTCTTTAGTACTGATTAAAGAAAAATGGAACTGAAGTTGTTGAGTACCGTGCTTTGGGGTCTGATTATTTAATGTCATTGTGCGTATGTAGCTTATGCTGCTGGACCGAGATTCTGAATTTTAGCAATTTCATGCAGTGGAATGAAAATGACCTGGTTATTACTTGGAAGCTCTGCTGAAACACTTTCCTCCATATTGGGAATGAACCCATTGCTTTTAAACCCAATGTTGCTTATTTGAAAAATTAAAAGAATTTAGGATACCCTGGTCGAGACTTATAAAAAAAAAATCATATAATGTTGAATGATTTAGCACATCAGTCAATTCTACTTCTTCTCAATCTATTTCCTGTTGAGGAAGTCTCTGAACTGTGTCCATTTTAAGTATTACCTTCTGATGACTTAAATATACTGCTGCTTGCATATATTTAGTATTTCATCGTTTCAGCACTTAGATGTGCCTTGAGTGACTAAATTGCATGGTTTCCTCTTTTCACATGTCTATTACCTTAACTTTTTAGTATTTCCAAGTCCATCTTTTGTTGAGTCCATGAGCAAAGTAGGACAATCCACTTAAGCAGATGAAAATACCATGTGGTTAGCGAAAACTTTGGGACTCTGCTATCATCTATAACGGAATATGGCCTTCTTTGCTCACTTCACTTCTGCGCTGATACCTCTCATGACATAAGCTGCTGGAAAGAGACAATTTTTAAATTCTTGTAAGGCTGCATACAATAGACTCTTGTGGTCCGGCCTCCGACCCCGCTCATAACGGGAGCTTAGTGCACCGGGCTGCCCTTTTTTACCTATAGCTCTTTCTCAACCTTTATCCCTGGTCTGCTATGTGATTCTCTTTGCCTCTTTTTTCTTTCTGAAATATTCGTTTACCCAAATTCTTGGAATTGGAATTGATTTAACAAATTTCCCGTGTTCTCCATTTCTGCAGGCTGCAAATATTGTTTCAGCAAACATTCAGCCTCTACAGAATCTTGCTGTACTTGTGAGTTTAAATTATTATTCTGTTTGCTGGTCATATTAGGTCATTTTCATGTGTTTACAGATTCATATGATTTACTTGTTTTTTTTTTGGCCTTCCCATTCGCAGAAGTACATCCAGGAAAAGGTTGGCCCTAATGAGACAACCCCTTGGGGTCAAAGTCATATAAGAAAAGGCTTTGAAGGTAACATTGTGCCTAGTGCCTTTGCTGACATCGCATAAATCAGTGTTAACTTATTTTCTGTCCCATAAAATTTGTTTTTGATAAGTATTCTGGTCCCATGTACAGCTCATAGGACTAGATTTGGACAGTTCCTCTGCCTGCCTCACCTTGCAGAAATTGAATGGCATACATTTCCTTTTCTGAATTTTACAAATATTCCCTAAGAAGAACCTAAGATTCTTGGATGAAGACGCTAGAATGGTTATTTTCTTGCTACGGATTTTTGCAGTTTTTGAGTACCTAACTTAGCACTCACTGGTATAAGTTAATCCCAGCCAACATTAAAGGTTGTTGTAGTAACTTCAGCTAAATTACTGTTTCACTCTTTGGCATTGGGTATTTTCCGGAACTTCTATTCAGATGCTTATAACAGATAGATTTTCTGTTCTGTTAGTATGAACCCAGCCTATTAGGCAAGGACAACTATTTGCCATTACCAATAGCCCAGCCAAACTTGCATTAGCTATTGATTGGTTGCTTTATTCTTGCAAAATGATAACTTTTGCTTCTGGTTGCTGAAACTGCATCTCCTTTTCTTTGACTGGTCCTACTTGTTTTTATTTTTTTCATCCTCTGAATCTTGTTTCAGAATCAACTCATGTTTTTTAAAAAGCATACATGCAGGTCCATAATTCAACTAAATGGATTCTAGCTAGATGCCTGGATCTTGTCCGTTAGCATTCTCATTGAGTTCTCTAACTTGGGAAGTGTACCTACCCAAGAAAATGGGCACACGTCAGTCTGTTTGAATAACCCATGCAGCATAGTTCCTGTGAATGCCAAATCATCTGCTTGCTGGCTCTATGAATCCACCTCCATGACTTTGGAAGAAAATGGTGCTCGATGGCGTCAGAAATTGGGTTTAGACTTTACCAATTGCAGTAGAGTCATATTAAGAAAGAAGCAATTTTCTTCCACTGTCCACTTATTCCCTCACTTCCGTAATGTCTTCTTTTGGATGGATTTTACTCCAGAGGATTTTTTTGACAAATAAGATAATTTAGATTATATGACTGCAATATATATTCTAGCTGCAATTGAACATAGTTATGGTTTAGGTAAAGAAGCACATATTGTGTGTCAGCCAATTCCTCTGTTCCTTTGGGTCTTCTCTTTCTTCTTTGTTTCTTATAGGCTTTTTGTTACTAGACAGCCATTTTTAACCAAAGGGAATTGCTTCTCATATTGACACATCCAACTGTGTTGACCCGCTGGTGTTCCTCTTTATTTCGGAAGAGATCGGACAAAATCAATTTAATTAATTTTGTAACAGCCACATGCTTTTGCTCTTCTTGAATTTTGGATCAAGCTGATGACTTTAGGAAATAAACCACATTAATATCCGAGAAGTTGTTTCCTTGTAGATCTGTAGCATGTGTTTTAGATGCTTAGGTTCTTGATATTTGTAAATAAAGTTCCTGAAGACTCACTTCCCAAAAGAAGGTTGCTGTGGCCGGCCACAGCATGCTAGGATTGATTGTTTGATGTACTGCAATTGATTGCTATTCACCAGAATAAACTGATTTTAATTGTGACAGTAAGAGTTGTTAGAAGAAGGATTTATCTCAGTTGATCTAGAGGTTTTCTTAACAGAGATTTGCTTTTGCAGCACTTGAAAAGCTACTTAAAGATTATGCTGGAAAGTATGCAACGGGAGATGAAGTTTACATGGTTTGTTTATTTCCAGTTCACTGCCAAAATATGCACTGACAGCACACAATGTTAAATGTTGTCTTGATAGCTTCCATGCATGTGTTGGCATTAGCAACTCACTGTGCACTTTCACGTCTTTTATCCCATAGGTCTCATATGCTTTCTTTTTTCTTGGATAAGTAAAGGGAAATTTTATCAATAACATTCAGGGAAATGCTGTTAGCAATATTCAGTAAAATCTCCACCCTTTCTATCTCATTAAAATTCCTTCTAAATTGAAACGTTCATGAGCTTCCATCCGGATAATCAGCTATTGTACCATTTTTGTTGAGTACAATGCTGTATAAATCAGGAAGCATAACCGGTAACGATTTGTTAGGTCTCATATGCTTTCTTAATTTGGTCAAAGAAGGTAAAGAGCATTCAATTCTGACGTAATAAGTAAGCTCACTAGAACATGATTTAAAAGAATACAAGTATACCTGCACGATGAAATAGTGATGACTTCAATGGTAGAATAGCAAATCCCCATCCAGTTCACTCAGTATTACCTCTAACAGACTGAAAAGATGGACACTTTTATGCCATATTGAATCCAATTCAGATGCTTAACTTTTTTTGCAACTTGCAGGCCGACTTGTTTCTGGCACCTCAGATCCATGCGGCAATCAATCGTTTCGAAATTGACATGGTAGTGCCTTTATAGACATCCCACCGTGTACATGAAAGCCATTTTCATTTCTACTCGCTTTCTGGTATAAAACGAATATTGTACGGTAAAGATTTTGTAAACCTAAAGAAGGGAAAATAAAGTCTATCTTGATTTGTGTAGAATCTTATTCAGTGTCTTACAAGCCTCAGCTAATTAGTACCTGGTCTGGTGAATTGTTTCTTAGTGGCATACATAATGAGCACCTAAAAAGATAGTTATGTTTTCTCACCTTGGAGTAGAGACAAGGCAGTGCACTGCTAGATTTCTTAATCAGATAATGGGGTACTCATTGCTGCTTCATTTCATTTGTCTTGGTAGCAGCAATTGATTGTTCCCCAATAGTTTACCTTACTGTGAATTAGCGTCTTGCCAATCCATTGCTTTCTTACTTCTCTTTTGATCTATTTTTTTCTTTTAATCAATTGTCGATTTCAAGAGATAATCTTTTTCTCAAAACTGGATGCTGTTACTTTCATATTTGTTAGGTGAAGTTATATGTATACATCTCTTCTCTTTCATATCCACTTCACTTGATTTTCCTTAGTCAATGGTGATACTTTCATATTTCTTAGGTGAAGTTATACGTATACATCTCTTCTCTTTAACGAATGTCTTCTTCCTAAAAGTTGTCAATGCAATGTGCAGGATCAATTCCCTACTCTGTTGAGGGTATTTGAGGCTTACCAAGAGCTGCCTGCTTTCCAGGATGCTATGCCAGAAAAGCAGCCTGATGCCACCAGCTGAGGCAAGAATCTGAGGTTGTTAATTACTTTGGAGATAAAGAATATTTACTTTATTCATTTATTACATTGCCTTAAATAGTTCATACTTGTGCACCAACAACCACTTTTATATCACATTTAACTAATTGTTAGTATTTCAGTGAACAGGAATGGTCGCACCTGTGCTTCTAGTTATGTCTTCTCTACCTTTCGTAAACTACTTTACGAATGAATAAATGTACGGCTGTGTCATGAGCTACTAAAGTACAGTTAGTGAAGATGGTGTTGTACCTATGTTAAGGAGCCTAGGATGAACTTTCCTCTGTCTTATGTTGTGATTTGTGACATGAAATAAATTTGCCTGGATGATGGAAAAAAGATGTTTCTGATTTTTCTTGTGTTTGGTTGAACGGAGTACTTGGCAAACATATCATTCGTCACCAACTATGTAGTAGCTTGTTGTGATGTTGGGTATTATAGGAGGGAAAAGGATTTCTACATGAAACAGATATATTACATGTACCATCATGGAAGAGATGATTTTGAAAATGACCAATGAGCAAATTCTAATGTTGAGTTGTATCTGGTGAAAGAGTAACAACATACTGTCTATATCGTGCAAATGCATTAATCTTTTAACACTCTCTACTACAGTTTACACAAATTGTTACAATGTACAAGCCTATGTTAGTTTTTATCTAATACAAATCAATTGTTTCTTCACTTTATTTTAGAAGTACGTATTTGGATACGAAGTGTGTTTTCTCAAAAGAAGAGACCTTAGGGAACATAAAATAGAATGTTAAAAGGAAGAGTAGGAAGGACTTCTTGCTAGGTTACACATATCACTTCCAATATAAAATTTAAAGACTAATTCTTGTAAAGAACTAAAAATGAGTCTCAACGAATTGCCTCAAGGGGAAAGGAAATTACATGAACAAAAGAAAAGGCAAATTCAGCATTAATCATCATTCAGAAACTTACCGATATGTACAGTTTCGCCAAACTTATTTACTAATATAGCTGAAATATACAAAACTAATACACTAATTATATATATTATACTTGATATACAATATTTAAACTGATTACACTGTAATTATCTCTTAATCGATCATTCATGCCTGAATAAGAGCTCGTTTAACTTAGCTGATAAGCATTTTTAAGTGTTGAAATTGATTTAATAAAATAAGCAGTTGCGTGTATGACTAAAAATGCTGATACTAATACTTGATAAAAAAGTGTTGATAAGTATTTTTTGATTGAATTTACTTAAATATCATACTAATAACGACATGATTTTTATAAGATTTTAAGTTTCAGTTTAATTCCAATACAAAATAATTTATGTCTCATTTATTTTTAATACAAAATTAATTAGATAAAAATATTTTTATAAATATAAATTATTTTATATAAGCCAAAATATAACTATAAGATATAATATTATAATTAATAATTTGACTTATATTTTTAGCGAAAACATATTTAGATAGTATACAAAATTTGTATAGAAAAAAAACAAATAATTTTTTTAATCTCTAATTAAATTAAAAAAATTCAACTATCATAAATATTTTTAGTGATCAAATCACGAGTTGTCATCCAAATGTTGAAGGGTACATATTCTATTTTACTTCTTTTTTGAATTTCATATAATAATGTTTTTTTTAATTTAATTAGCTTTTGAAATCAATAATAAATATATTAGAATATAGAGAGTAGGAGAGGACTTCATGCTTCACAAAACCCATAAATCAACTACGTTGAAGTCAAGTTAAAGAAGGGTTATATGCTTATCCGTAGAACTTGAAGAACTACTAAAAAATTATTAGAAAGAAATTTGTTGCCCCAAATAATACATAAAAAATATATAATTATTGTTAACATTGAAGAGGTGGAGAAAATTTTAGATTTGAAAGAACAGAGGTGAAAGTGAAATTATGAAATTGTTCGAAATTTTATTTAAAAAAAGATATTGTGAAGATTATATAAAATATTAGGGATAAAACTATAAAGATTTGATCAAACTAAAAAAAACTTATAAGCTAGTTTGAGCAGCTTAAACACCCTCTAAGTTAGGCCTCAGCATTTTCCTTCTAAGTTACACGCCAAGCTTTTCTGCTGAGGATATCTTCAACTTCTTGCATTTGCCGTTTCTTTTCTGTCTCATATTTGCGGCAGTAATAAGTTTATAATCCGAGTGGGGCATCTCGCTAAACTTACCAAACCGTTCCTCATAAAAGTGCCACACTTCTGACCTGCTCAAGATAATAACCAATAACAGAACTTTAGCAAGGACTCACATAGAGAAATAAGTGGGAACAGGGAAATGGATGCAGCAGCCTACCAATATGCCAAGAACTGAAACGGTGCATACTTCCCATAAATTTTTTCAACATCTCTGTGAACTTTCTGTATGGTGGAGGTTCTTGCATGAACCTGAAATTTTGGCAACAGTGAATGATCTGTCTTAACATTCCAAATAACATATGAATCCATGAGAATTTCAGGGGAATATCACATGCACTTGTGTACGTAGACCTGCCTTTAAGTCAAGTTTGAAGTGAAAGTTAATACCTGTTTTAGATGCCTGATTGTTTCTGAATCAGTAGGAATCACATGGTAATAACCCAAGCACATCAGTACATTCGCACAGGCAAAGGGGCCAAATCCATCTATTTCTCTCAGCTGCTCGGCCAATTTATCATAATTGGACAAGCTTGGGTTGCTACAAGCTTCTTCAAGTTCTTTCAGCTGAATCCTGCCTTCAACTATGCCCTTGGCAAGCTTTATAATGCGCCCAGCTCTATACCCAAGACCGCAACACTTTGCCAGAAAACTTTCATCAAGGCCTGCTAATTCTTTCGGGCAAGGGAAATTCCCAAGCTGATTAAAAGAGCTCAGCTCTCTATCTTCTGAAGGATCAGGATTGAATAGTGCACTTGTACTAACTTCACAAACTTCAGTAGCAACCTGACAAATATCATTTTTTGGGATAACAATCTCTTTACCATCTGAAAATGCAGGTGTCGC
Organism: Datura wrightii; assembly: GCA_035772735.1. Lineage (NCBI taxonomy): Eukaryota > Viridiplantae > Streptophyta > Magnoliopsida > Solanales > Solanaceae > Datura > Datura wrightii. The sequence goes on from JASDFA010000014.1 coordinate 41,051,920, forward strand.
ACTTGCATTCAATGTCCCTTTATCTTCAATTTCTTCAACTTCTGTAAGCCTCTCCAACAAGTTCTCAGGACAGCCATAAGCTCCAGCTCTTTTCCGTAATTCTTTTCCTGCAGGTGTTCTTGGAGCGAAATGCTCAGACTTAGCAGTTACGCCCTTCAGCTGATTTTGATTATCAGCAACAGAAAACGATGCAGCTGACGAGGGGCAGTTTAGCTCCAACTGAAGCTCACATAATGCTTTAGCCATGCTCAACGTCCTTGACCACCTATGCAAAGGAAGCAAACACAAAATGTAATTGATAATCAGAAAAGGCCACACATTTTACGAATATTTCTTTCTTTCGATTCTATCCAAACACCATATCAAGCTGCTACCAGGTCTTACTTGTCCACAATTTCACTTCTCATCACAGGTAGCAAGCATCTTCATTTACAAAATTAACATATCAATTAGATTACTAACTTTCAAATTGCGTCATTAAAGGAAATTTTTTTTGTTGAGATATCACCAACAATTAAACAATTGGTGCAGTCTCTTATTTTCTTCAAATTATTCAAAATCTTGATTTCCTTATTCAGATTGCAAAATATCACTGGGTCAACTGGAAAAATTCTTCACATAGCTTTATACTATATTGTCTCTTTTTTTGATTGATGAATATAACTAGTTTAATACTGCTACTCAGTTGAACTACTCACTGACAATTGCAGAGCAGCATACACTTCACCATGTCCTCAAACAATGTCGGCGATCTAAACACTCTCCCAAATCCCCTCTCCTTTGCTTCTCCACATATCTCCTGAAACTGTTTCACTCTTTTATTCTCTTCCACTGATAATCTTACCATTCGCCTCACTTGACCCTATATAACAGTAAAAGTAAACCCCAGCCAATAAACCAAACTGCACAAGGAAATGCAAAACGTACAAAATTTAAACAAATACTTGAGGAAAAAAAAATTACCAGCAAAGAGCGTTGGTGTATAGTAGAAAGAGAATCGGTACCGAAAACACGGAGAAGGAGTGAGTGAGGAGAGTCGGAGGGTTGAGTAATTCGGACGAGAAGAGATTGTTCGTGATCATCGTCGTTGACGTTTTCGGAGAGTCGCAGTGGGCGTTCAAGGGTTTTGGAGAGAGAGTCCCAGCGGTTTGGGGCCATCATGAATAGGCCGTGGCTACATACTGCTTTTTCCAAATCGAATGTGGCGTGGTCGCCCTCTCCGTCTACGAGTGGTAGCTCCACTACCACGCTGCGGCCACGATCGATCTCTTGCCGGTGCTGCATTTTACTGGTGAGAGCCGTTGGAATGAGAGAGGAGGAAGAAGAAAAAATAATAAATCTGCAGAGCAGTATAGCCCCTTGCTTTTCGGTAAATATTCATTTTCGCCCCTCTGTTTATTTTTGTCCTTTCAAACCCTTTAACAATCTAACACTCCTTACGATAAATAATCTTCCTATCCTCACAAAAATAAAATAACTTATGTGCATCTTTTATATTTCTCAAATTTTATTTATAAAATTATATTAAACATATTATATCACACTCTAATAATAAAATTACAAACCCATTATCTCTTAAATATATCACTAATAAAAACCAGAGAAGAATGCAATTAATCACTTGTTGAAGAGCTTCTGTGTTATTCTATTCCAAGCACAATGAGAAATAAAAATAAATGTAATAAAAAATTATGGAAAAATGTACTAGAGCTAATTCTTAATTTTGGTATAACAATTTATGTAAAATAATTTATGTATTATATTATCGACTTCATAACGATTTATTATTGTATTTTCAGCATAAAAATTATGCATTATGATACGATTCATTATTACTTACAGCATAAAATTTATGCATTATGATTCCTTCCATAACTTGTACGCAAACTAAATTATTTTTCACTTGATCTTCCCCTCCTATTCTTTGGCTAGTCCTCTCTTTGTCAACACCAATATATTCTTATTTTATATTTTACAAATATGATATATAAATTCTTCTATAATTATATAGTGTATTAACAATAAAAAATTTTAATCAAGTTATTTTAATTAGGAATAATGCATAAATATTTCCTAATCTATGATCGATTTTTTCAGAAATATATATTTTTTATCCTTCCATTTTTTAATAGTGGATCTTTTTTACTTTCTTAGAACTGATGTGGTAGAAAGAGTCAACAATAATACTTCTTTTCTATGAATTAAAAAAGAGAAAAAATATCTTTAATAATAAAATCTATATATAGGGCGCGTGTAACACACCATCAGCAATTTATTTAATTATTTATACCGCGTCAACATTAAGAGCGTAAATAATTTCACTTTTAAATAGTTCATCTATAATAAAAAAAAGTGTCTTTGAAAATTTGAACATAACTTTGAGAGATACTTATGCGTTATTCTTTTAATTATTCAATGTTTTATATACAGAATATAATATGTATTAGTTATACGTATATTTTGTGTTGGAAACAAAAATTTTATTATATATGTGAAATTTCATGATAAAATTATTTTTGCTTATGCCACCAAAAAACAATTTCCCGGTCTATTAGACGGAACCCCAAGTCCAACCTTTAGAAACCTTCGGGTACGAGATAAAAAATTTGTATTCGATGAAGAATGTCAACAGATATTTTCATCATGGCAAATTGACAAACATAATTTTCTAGAGTTTTCAGAAATAATTTTTGACTTCTTCGGATGTTCAACCTTTCGTTGGCGCCAATTCTTGTTTTTCTTCATTTTACCCTACTTGTGATACTCCATTATTTTAAAGCCTCGGGCGGTCGCTTTAGAGTTTATTAGATTAGATATTTGAAGATTCAACTATTCTCATCCTATCTACCAAAAGTTTCAATCTTTATCTTGAAAGAACTCTTCTTGATTCCTAGATAGAAGAATGTGTCCTCTTTTTCACTTGTCAGCAGATGAACCATTTTGCTTTCTTGTTTACGTTAAACAACAATATTTCTTTACCTGCACCCTTTAAATTGTTCCCCTTTTATGATTAGTTTTTAAGTATGATGAACTCAGCAAATGCCATGGGGCTCGTGTACTTGGTCAAAGTTCTCGATTTTTACCAAGAAACCTTCTTCTTGTTGGCTTGTTCTTATCATTGGCTCGAGGAATCATTGTAATATACTGCAAACACATTATTTTATTTGTCCTGACTTAGTTTTGAATAGATTTTCTTGGACTCATTCTTTTGTCCATGCAGCGTGAAGGTCAATGATAACTTGCTGGATATTAGGAAGGCGCTGTTTACAAGGCTTGAACTGAAATATAGTTTCTTTTCCAAAAAAACATTGGGATTTTGGATGTTCAGTAAAAAGGTTTTGCTATGCTGGAAATGGGTTCAAGAAGCCAGATCTTCCTCCTGATTTTTGTATCCCAAATTCTGACTATACTGGGACAAACAAATATCAATGATGGTAATGCTTTTATTTTTCTTTTTTCTTTTTTTTTTCTTTTTACCAATTATCCATTTAAGACTACTTGATATGCACTTTCTTCTTTTTTCACGGTTAAATTCCACCTCTCTGTAAACTAGTGAACTGTTTCATATTTGATATTTACGAGTCTATAACCTAAAACTTTGGATAGTTAGACTTAAGTGTATCCTAAATTACTAACTGTTCAAAAGTATAAAACAGCTGAACTGTTTGTGCAGTATGGGGGACTCGTATTATAGAAACTAAAACTATCATACTCCATCCTGAATTATGGTTTATTCTATTTATGAAATTTAAAAAAAGCCTATTGCGTTACTTTATTCAATGCCCCCATTTATGGGGGATGCATTTTGATTTGACTATTTCGTTCATTTCCCTCTTTAAGCTTTGAGTTGGAGTGACTAATTCATCTGAAAAGTTTGAGGTGCCTAGGGTGGCCTATAGTTCTTGATGATTGTCAGTGGACTGCTGGCACTGTGTTGTGATTGATTACTATATACATGCTAGTATAATGAAAATAATACTAAAGTTAAGCAGCAGGAAGGGATAAAACTTACTCATCACGAAGGATGAATGAGAGAACTTTATGATCTGGCTGTTCTTTCGCGACATTGAAGACTGAAAGATGTATTTATGTCAGGTTCCTTGTGCAGTTGTAGGGAAAAATGCTAGGCAACACATTTCTTTCAAAATTAAGCACATTTCAGAGGTACTCAAAGTTGTGTTTTCTTTATTGGGATCTTTTTCTGCCTTTACTCCCAATTTAGAACATAGGGAAAAACGTTGAAATATGCTCTTCTTGTAGTTCAGTTGACCAAATTACCGGCCAACGGAAAAGGCAGCCAAAGTTAGCAATGCAGATACAGAGTTTCAATTAGCAACAAACTTTCAAAGAAGCTGCTATACTATCTAGATTTATTGTCATGGATTGGCAGTTGAAAAAATGTATTAGAGTACTTGTCAAATTTGAATTTATGTGCTTTTTTTACCTCGAGCTTTTAGTGTACATTAGTAGTTAGTGAAACATCTACCTTCTTGATAGTACAGTACAGAGGCCATTTATAATCCCCTTTATTGTGCAGCCACTGCTCTATTTGCTCTCAAATCGAGCTGGAATAACTTGCCACCAAATTGGGAGGGGTCAGATCCTTGTGGTAGCAGCTGGGCTGGAATTATCTGTAACAACTCGCGCATAACCTCAATGTATATCCTTGATATCTAAAATTTTGGATTGTTCTATAGCTCCCCTACCTTCCTGTCTTCATTGTTTTCTTTAACTTTCCATTTGCAGAAAGTTATCAGGCATGGGATTGGAAGGCAATCAGTTTGGAGATCTTTCATCGCTCACTGCATTGCAAATTTTGTATGTTTGATATTTCTGTTTTTCTGTCCTGACTGTTAAGATATCGATGATAAGATTCCATAATCATCTTCAGTTTACCTATATTTCTTTCTCCAACTCTTATCTGAAGAACAACTGTAGTTTCATGTAAAAATCATAAAGAATTCTGCAGCTAGTTCTCAAAGTAAATGAGTGCAATATCCATGTCTTTCTTTGCTACGTGTATAATTCTGGCCTCATCTCTTCCTCATCCCAAACTAATTCTTGTAAGTATTTGTAAGGAGTATACACATCATAAGAAAGATAAATCTTTCTTTCTCAACTAAAAGGAATAAGTTCTGCCATTTGATAAGAGGTTATCCACTGCTTTAACTAGTTTCTAGCCTTTTTCTTGCCCCAAATTAACCTCTTCAAATGGTTTATCACTTTGCTTAATTTTTATTGTACCAAATTTGGGTTTTGAGACACACATTATGAGCTTCTTTGTTGTATAGGGATCTCTCAAATAATGTCGGCTTGAAAGGAACTCTTCCACCATCAATTGGAAATTTGAAGAATTTGACAACCTTGTAAGAAATTTAAATGGTCACTCCAGTATGTTCTATACAACTACTTAGTCTAGATCCTGACTTCAGAAGCTGGGCATTTTATGCAGAATCTTAGTTGGTTGCAGCTTCTTTGGTCCAATTCCAGAATCAATTGGTTCTCTGCAGCAGCTGGTTTTTATGTAAGGATTTACTTTTCCAGTTTATCTATTTGTTTACCTGAAATTTAATCATTAATTACTTCCTATTTGTTTACCTGAATTAAATCTTTAATTGCTTCCTATTTGTTTACCTGGAGTAAAAATGTGCATTTCTTCTTCTAAGACGGACTTGGGCAACAAGGTTATTTTTTCTTGCAGTTAAAAACAAGTTTGGTTAACAAAATTTTACCCATCAGAGTGGATAAAGCAGAGATTCTCTAACAAATAACATGTAACATGCCCTTCTTAGATTATGGACGTGTGCCGGAGTGGGATTCAGTAAATTGAAATTGACTTGTTGGAACTTAGTGGTCCAGTTAGAGTATATTCATCCCTAACATGTCAAGTAAATTAGACAAGGTGTGGTATGGATTCATTTTGTAGTTTCTTAACGAAGAAATTCAAGCATGTTTATTTTTTGTTGAAGATCATCTTACTGTTGTATAAACAGAAACAGACGACAGAGAGGATTTCTCTGTTTCTTATTATGTTTTAATTCATTCTTTATCTTTGTTTAAGGGTCTATGTTATGTGTTCTTAGCTTCTTCTTGGCTTAATTTCGTCTTTTTACAACATTTCCGCAGATCTCTAACTTCTAATAGTTTCACTGGGCCAATTCCACCATCAATTGGCAATTTATCTAAATTGTCATGGCTTGATCTGAGTGACAATAAAATTAGTGGGACTATCCCAATCTCACACGATTCAGCACCTGGTTTGGATTTGCTAGTCAATACCAGACACCTGTATGTTACCTCTCTATAAAATGTAAATTTTTTATTCTAGTCTTTTTCTCTTCCTTAGTGGTTATATAAAGTTCAATCTATTTCTTGCAGTCACTTGTCCAAAAATCAGCTCTCTGGCCCTATCCAACCTCAACTCTTCCGTCCAAACATGAAGCTGATGCATGTGTGAGTATGTAGGCAAGTTAAGTGTATATTTTTGTTTTGAAACCCTTATATCTAGTTAAGTTAATTTATTTGGGTTTGTTAAACCCTTTGAAGAATAAATACATAATGACCTTCTATTACTTCCAAGCTGAATAGAAAGTTTTAAGAATGTATCTTTTTGATTTTTTTATTGCGTGCTTTGTCTCAGGGAGTTATGCAAGTATGTTACATTTCCTTTGTATAACATCTTCCTTTACCTCTCCTTGTTTAGTTAGCAATTACCATTTGCAATTACTTGTGGTACATATTTGATTTATCATGGCATCCTTTATGTGTTTGACTTCCTTAGCACAACTACGTGCATCAATTTCAAAGTATGCTGTCAGGTTGTAATACTATAATATCCATAGGAGAGAACAATAGCTTTAATGTATGTTCTATGTTGATGGAATATTCAAGAAGTGATTTTTCGACTTAAAGACCTGAAGAATGGAGACTTGATGCTGAATAAATGATGTTGATTCAGAAGAAACAGCCATGCTAAAAGTCATTTTTCTCTTGATTCTGATGATACTTGGCTTCCTATTCATCAGGATTTTAGATCACAACCAACTGACAGGTGAAATTCCGGAGTCTCTGGGAAGTCTGCAGAATTTAGAAATTTTGTGAGTTCCCAGTGTTGTCAGCAATATTCGCTCATGTACTTTCTACCCTGAAGTTGCGTTCATTTTCATTACATTTCTAATCATGGCTACAGGCGGCTGGACTGGAACTCTCTCAATGGATCTGTACCTATCAAGCTCAACAATGTTACAAGTCTCAATGAGCTGTATGCACTCTGTAGAGGATATACCTAATCAATTTCTGTTGATACCTTGATGTAAAAGTAGCATGCTGTTGGTATTTTATTTCTGAAAATAAGTCTTTCTTTTTTGTTTTAGGTATTTATCCAACAATAATCTCAATGGATCAATTCCGGACCTTACAGGAATGAACTTGCTAACCTATGTGTAAGTTGGTGTTTAGATTTTATAACTATGAAATATGTACTAATGCTTGTAGAAACTTGGAAGACTTCTCTTATGACAGATTTGAAAGTTCTTGTTGAAGAATTGCTTCATTCTATTTATTATAGTGATTCCTTTTGGGAAGGATGTGATATACCTATTTGATCTTTTAACTTTTTTGTTTTATTCCCATTGTTTGCAGGGGCATGAGCAATAACAGTTTCGATGCATCAGGTGTTCCACAGTGGTTTACAAGCCTCCCATCGTTGAAAACAATGTATTTCTCTCGCTCCTCTCACATGTGCACACACAAACTTAGCGTTATCAAGTAATAACTTGAGCTAGAATAACACACAAAATTTCCTTCTCTAGTGTTCCTGCCAAAGAACCTGTTCCTGTTTCTTGACTACCACAGGCATGCTTAACTGCCATTAACTGGCATAGAGCCCGTAGAAAATGGATGGAATATTGTGTTCAGGTCTTACTCTGCTGTGCTTCAGTTGAGTACAGTTGACTTGTTGCTCAATTGTTGGAAGATCCCCCACTCTGAAGTCAAGTCTTAGTGGAAGGGCCAGTATAGAAGTCGAAGTGATTAGCCTATAGTAGTTGGCCTAACCGATGCCTCATGACAACATGAATTTTAGCCATATGAATTGAATCTTAAGTAGGGGATTTAGCTCTCTAGCCTACCAATCAAAGAGGCAGAGAGTAAGCATACACTCTTCATTCGCTTCGCGTAGCCACACAAGGGCTCATGTAACCCTTCTCTTTTTTTCCTTATCTTTGCTGGTACAAAGAAACAACACTTAAGCGCTAGGATATACTATTCCCTATACTACTTATTCGTTACGAGCCATTTGTTAAAATTAGAGAAAGAAAATCTTAGGGAGAAAATGGTTTTTCTTCCTTCCATTATTTGTACATATTTTATGGTTAAACAGACTCACCATTAGTATTCAATCTTATTATTTTCCCTACTGTCTTAGATTATTTTAGTAGCACTTTTTCTTTGCGCATCCATTGAGGAAATCTAGATTGTAAATGCAAGCCTAAACAATTACTAGTCCGAAAATCCTGTGAAGGAGGAGCTTGCTTTTAAGCTGCATATATCCAAATTTAAGGATAATTCTTGTAGATAATCACTTTGCGTGCTTTCTCATTTTGAGTTTCCTCAATATTGATCCCTGGGGTTATTTGCTTCTTTAGTAATCTTTGATGGACACTCTAACAGATATATGGAGAACACAACACTGCAAGGACAAATCCCTGTTGATATATTCAGCCTTCCTAACTTGGAGACTATGTAAGTTCACACTTGTTCTCTCATAAAACCAGATTTGGGCAGGGGATGTTCATTCATTAAAATCAGTGTAACAAATAGTTCTGTTACTTGGCCTTAGGATCTACAGCATCACTCTTACAGCACTCGTTTTATAGATCATCATTTGCTTATATATTTGCAGAGGATTAGCCAACAACAAGCTCAATGGGACTTTGGACATTGGGACCAGATATGGGAACAATTTAACACTTGATTTACGAAATAATTCTATCAAGGACTTCACTCAGAAAATGGGATACAACATGAATATATCGTGAGCAAATTACTTCTCTGTTATTAACCCTTATTAGAGCATGCACATTCTTCTGTCTCTGAGAATAATTTTCTATTATATTGTACAGGCTCGCTGGCAACCCTATTTGTGATGGAACAGGAGCAACAGCCAAATACTGTGCAATTCAGATTTCCAATGATTCCTTCTCATCATCTCTGAGTTGTCCAGCAATGTCCTGCAATTCAGACAAAACATTAAGTCCTACATGCAAATGTTCATATCCATACACTGGGATACTACATTTCTTTTCCCTGTCCTTCTCAAATTTAGAGAACTCAAGCTACTTTACAACCCTTGCTGGCTCTATGATGTCTGCCTTTCTATCCAATGGGCTTCCTGTGGATTCAGTTTCTCTAAGTGATCCAACAGTTGATATTTATTCATATCTTCAAATTGAAGCACAAATCTTTCCTTCAACACAGGAAAGTTTCAATCGAACATCAATTTCTTCCATTGGTTTCCTGCTTAACAGGAATCCTTTCCAACTCCAATATTTTGGACCCTTCTTCTTTACTTCTGAAAGCTATTGTTGCTTTGCAGGTAATTAAACATGGCTTAAGCACAAAAGCAATCTTTTGGCTCTTCTTTTTTTCAAATTCTTTCCTGGATAGATTTAAATTTTCAGCTAGCTCAACAAGTTTGCATGTTTTGTAATTTAGAGGGGAAAAAGAAGTCATCACATACGGGTATCATCATAGGAGCATCGGTTGGTGGTGCAGTGCTTCTTCTCTTAACACTCTGTGCTGTTCTTTATGCTTTTCGCCAGAGAGAGGTAGCAAAAAGAGCTGGTCATAGTAGTAACCCTTTTGGTAAGATTAAGTTCTTCTTAGATCTGGACCCCTTTATTGACATTATTGTTTTTTAAATTTAAGTGATGTATTTTTCTCCCAATGGTGTCTTCATGTGAATTCAGAATCTTGGGATCGTGATAACAGTGGTGCTGTGCCACAACTTAAAGGAGCAAGATGGTTTTCATTTGAAGAGATCAGGAAGTGCACAAACAATTTTTCAGAATCTAACTGCATTGGATCTGGGGGCTATGGGAAGGTTTACAATTTCTCTCTTTCTTTTTGTTCCTGCTATAAAGTTCAGTACATATTTAGTGTATTTGAGTTCTTAATTTTCCACATATGAATGGATGAACAACATGCTGGCCATCTTATAATATAGTGGCATAAATTCACTTTAACTACCATTTTAAAATGCAGAGATGGTCATAAGCTCTTGACTTGTTTGATCTTTTCTCCAACTATCACACTAAACCTGTAGATTGTATAGAAACTAAATTAGGACATTTGGACGTCTGCTACTTATCAATGAGCAAGTGACTAGTAATTCTTTTGAATGCAGTAGTTATATGTCGATATGGCTTTATATTCTTGCACATGGGATCACAAACTTCTTCTACAGATTTCACATATTTTAAAGAAAAGTATGACCTGCCTATATGGAGAAATAGGTTTATTGGATGAAGTGAACGAAATGATCTACACAACTAACTATTTATATGTTATCCATTTAAAAACATTTCCCCTTTTCCACCTCTGGCCACAATTATGAACTAAACTTGTCTAAGATTTATTCAGCTGTGCGGATGTTGCAAACTCAAAATGAATGATTACGGCGAGGTAGTATATCTTGGTTTGAAAAGCCAAAGGCAATAAGGAAATAAGTCTCTTGGCCATTGGTTTACTTCTGTTGTTTGGTTCAGCTACTGAAATAGTCGTTTCCTCAAACTAAATAATTAGCCCATTAAGTATGCTGCTGTTGCCACCCAGCTATATGTTTTACCCGTGCCTCATCTGTGTTATTTACCAGCAATACAGGAAATTGCTGAGGCATTTCTAAACAATTGAAATACATTGTTAATAGTTCACTAACAGCTGATGTTCAGACATCTTGGATTGTATCTTGATTTTTCTGCATGAATGACATATGCATTGCATAGTAAAATAATACTGTAGCTTTCACATTCCTTCTTTGTAGCATGTCATAGTTTGTCCAGATTGATACATGTAGCATCAACAGGTCTACAAAGGAACTCTTACAGCTGGGGAGGTAGTTGCAATTAAAAGAGCACAACATGGATCAATGCAGGGCGCGTTTGAGTTCAAAACAGAGATTGAGCTATTGTCGAGGATTCATCACAAGAATGTTGTAAACCTGGTTGGATTTTGTTATGAGCAAGGCGAACAAATGCTGGTCTATGAGTACATTCCAAAGGGTACTCTAAGGGAAAGTCTCTCAGGTATTCTTCTCTTGCTTTCAATGACCTTCAAAGAATATTTATCCCTGCCTTCATCATTTCATATGTTGGCTTCAGAGGAAGCATATGATAAATTCCAGTCTAATCTTGCAAATCCGGAGATGAAGTAAAATTTCTTCACTAAGACAATATTAATCTGTCTGGTGAACTGTCCTGTTCATACAGTAGAAAGTGTTCTGTTTACCTTTGTGTTAATTTGATTCATTATTTTGCTTCCGCTTCTTTTACATACCTATTAATTATATGATAACCTGCCATTATCCTCCAAGGAATACCATTTCCAAGTGAAACTCTCTCCATCACCATTATGGATTTTTTCCAGGTCACGAATAAAACTCTTTGGATACTTGATTGTTGTAGGATATGTTAGAGATTCCTAAGTTTTCTGGTTCTTTCTAGCAAAGTCGAAATGGAGTTTATCTTGTATGATACAAGAAAATATATATCACAATGTTTTGGGCTTATATACGAATTTAATTTGGTTATTCTTAATCTGCATATGCTCTTGCAGTCAAGCCAAAACTCCAATTGGAGTGGATAAGGAGACTCAGGATAGCCCTTGATGCTGCTAGAGGTTTGGCATACTTGCATGAGCTTGCAGATCCTCCCATAATACACAGGGATGTTAAGTCAAATAACATCTTGCTGGATGACCATTTAACTGCAAAAGTTGCTGATTTTGGCTTATCAAAACTTCTGAGAGACGACAACAAGGGCCATGTCACCACTCAAGTCAAAGGTACATTGGTGAGTATTACAACCTCAGACGTTGATGGATCAATTTGAGCTGTGTTATAATTCTTATGGATTTGCATATATTTTATTAAGCCCTAAAACTTGAAGGCAGTTGGTACAGCATCAAGACATAATATTCTTGACCACGAATGACTGAACAACATGAAGAAAGATCATTTTGCATCCAATTAAAGATTAGTCACCACATGTAATTCATTGTTTAACATGGTGATATGTGCAAATTTTGATTTCAAGAACATTTGTAATTCCATACTGCACCATCCATAAGTCCCATTTTCTAAGAATGTTCCTTTGTAGGGGTACTTGGATCCTGAATATTACATGAGCCAACAGTTGACTGAGAAAAGTGACGTATATAGCTTTGGGGTGGTGTTGCTCGAGCTGATAACTGCAAGAGCTCCAATAGAACGAGGAAAACACATCGTGAGACTGGTTTCAGAGACAATATATGATTCAAAAGATAACAGCAAACTCTACCAATTAATAGATCCAAGAATAGGTCCAGGTTCAAAACTCGAAGGCGTTGATAGACTATTTACATTGGGAATGAGATGTGTTAATGAATCCGGGGCCGAGAGGCCTTCCATGGGAGAGGTTGTGAAAGAAATTGAGAGTATCCTTGAACTGACCAGTTTGAGCAAGTATACTGAAGAAGACCTCACTTCAACTAGCTATGAGGACACAACTCAAGTCAGTCTTGACGATTTTTATAATGACAAGGCTTTTGATTATAGTGGTAAATTTCCTTCTAGCGGCATGAACACCACTTATTGAAGTTACTAAAGGACTATAACTGTGATTTACATTAGTTTGTTATATTGAGCATATAACTGTGAATTACATTTTGTTTGATTGTTTGTTACTTGTGATTCTTCTGTTCTAATACTAGCTATATCTGAAGTCAGAATTACAGATGGCTTCTTGAGATTAAGTGATCTTTGCATCGATACTTGGTCGAAATAATGTTAGATCATTCTGTACAGGACTACAAACAAATTTTATAGCTCAAAACCTGCATTGTAACAAATCAAGAGGTCTCTTGTTGCACTGACCTTTGCAGCTATGTCAACAAGCTCAAAAAATTTAGGACCTTTTTGGCCTTGGACTATGAAGATTGTTTTTGTCAATTGCATAATTAGCCACAAGTAATACAGTGTTTAATTTCATCAAGGGTTAGATGCACATGAAGTTTTGGCTTGCAACACATCTCTGATCGAATGGTTTTGAATTTTGATATTAGGCAAACATCCTTAGTTTGAAATTTCAACATCATAAGCTGTATTTGTAGATTGGTGGCATAAGACCGGCCTGCACACCTCTACTAATCCACTGGCTACGTATTTACTAGGTTCCTTCTGCTCACCAACTCGTTAACTTTGTCCATCAAGTTTTAAACAGAATAGAAGAAATTACTTAACTCAAGGTACAAAATAATATATATTTCTCCAAAGCTTATATACATTTAAAGAAATCACCTAATATTTTTAAGTTAAAATTGTGATGCTCCGTGGTCCATTACAACTTCATTACCGCTAGGCGAGACCCTAAACTTTAGTTACTTTATAAATGGACTTGAACCTTGTGTAAATTGATTTTGATTTTTCATTCCCATCTTATGTAGAAAAAACTATTTTTCTGTATATTCTTGTATCACGAATTTGAATCTTCATGTATCAGTCATATGTTAATCCTAATAATTTTTTAGAATGGAAGCCCCGTCAGAATTTTTATTAAAAAATATATTTATTTAAAATTTGAAAAATCAAACACATAAAAAGCTTAAGAAATTCAATATTTAATAAATATATAAAAATATTAATCCCATATAAATAATATAATTTTGTACCGAAAGGGTTTCAAGAAAATCCTTTGGCGCAGTCTAGCTCCGCCCCAAATGGAAGGTAGACAAACTACAGAACAGTAAAAAAATTTAAAATTTTGAGGATATAAATTGAGGTTATGGGTTAATTGTTACGGATAGTTCCTTCACTCCCAATTTGGTGACAAGTTATTCCAGCTAGATTTGAGAGCAAATAGTGCGGTGGCTGGTGGCTGCCCGTTAGATGAACCAACAAACGTTGGTGGAGAGCCTCCAACAATTCCGCCACATATTGAGAACATGCATAGCACAGAGAGACCTCTTAACTGGCAAATCTCTGCATACCCTTTACATCAAATCACTCATTCCACCGTCTACTTACTTCTCCAACCATTTCATCCTTCTCTACTCCAAGTGTGGCCTTCTTACTACTGCTCGCAGGGCGTTTGAAGCCACCCCTGAACCCAATGTCTTCTCTTTCAACGCTATCCTCAACGCCTATGCGAAAGAAGCTCAGCCCCACCTTGCCCACATGTTGTTTGATAAAATCCCCCAGCCAGATATTGTTTCTTATAATACCCTTATATCTGCTTACGCTGATCTTGGTCACACCCTGCCTGCTCTTCGACTTTTTCTCGACTTGAAGGACACGAGTCTTGCTATGGATGGGTTTACCCTTTCCGCTGCTATAACTGCTGCTAATGACAATGTTGATTTCATCACTCAGCTTCATTCCTTGTCTATATCTGCTGGCTTTAATTCTTATGCTTCTGTTAACAACACTCTCATCACGTATTATAGCAAAAATGGGCTTCTAGATTATGCGCAAGGGGTTTTCGCGTCAATGGGTGAGATAAAAGATGAAGTTTCTTGGAACTCTATGATTGTTGCTTATGGGCAGAATAGGGAAGGGACAAAGGCGTTGGCTTTGTATAAAGAAATGGAACTTAGGGACTTAAATTTAGACATGTTTACTTTGGCAAGTGTATTGACAGCTCTTACGTCCATGGAAGACTTGCGTGGTGGGCTTCAATTTCATGCTCGGTTAATCAAAATGGGTTTTCACGAAAATCCACATGTTGGAAGTGGGCTGATTGATTTGTACGCAAAATGTAGTGGTGGTATATCAGATTGCAAAAAAGTATTTCAGGAAGTACCTTATCGTGACTTGGTCCTCTGGAACACAATGATTTCTGGATATTCGCAGTCTGAATTGTGTGAAGAAGCTGTTGCTTGCTTTAGACAAATGCAACTTGCTGGCTATCAACCTGATGATTGCAGCTTTGTTTGTGTGATTAGTGCATCTTCTAACTTGTCATCTCCGTCGCAGGGGAAACAGATTCACTCTTTGGCAATCAAATCTAGCATTCCGGCCAATCGAATCTCAGTGAACAATGCTCTCATTACAATGTATTCTAAATGCGGAAATCTACAAGATGCTAGACTACTTTTTGATAGAATGCCTGAGCATAATGCTGTCACTTTAAATTCTATGATAGCAGGCTATGCTCAGCATGGGCATGGAGCAGAGTCGCTGTTACTATTTGCATGGATGCTTGAAAAAAATATGACTCCTACAAATATAACGTTCATCTCTGTCCTATCTTCATGTGCACACACTGGAAAAGTCGAGGAAGGGAAGAAGTATTTTGGTTTAATGACTGATACATTTGGGATAAAACCGGAGGCTGAGCACTATTTATGCATGATCGACCTTTTGGGTCGAGCAGGAAAGCTCGAGGAAGCAGAGAGACTAATCGAAACAATGCCATATAATCCTGGTACAATTGGCTGGGGTTCATTACTTAGAGCATGTCGGACGCATGATAATATAGAGCTAGCAACAAAGGCAGCTAGCCGGTGTATTCAGCTGGATCCGTCAAATGCAGCACCGTATGTCATGCTTGCGCACATGAATGCTTGTCTTGGAAGATGGGAAGAGGTAGCATCGATTAGGAAAAAAATGAGAGACAAGGGAGTGAGAAAGCAAGTGGGTTGTAGTTGGATTGAGGTGGCCAAGAGGGTTCATGTCTTTGTGGCAGAAGATAGTTCTCATCCGATGATAAAGTTGGTGTATAAATTCTGGGAAGAGATGTCAAAGAAGATGAAGCAAGAAGGCTATTCTCCGGATTTGAGGTGGGCTCTGATTAGAGATGATGGAACTAGGCGGGAGGAGAAAGAGAGAAGCTTGTGGCATCACAGTGAAAAGCTGGCAGTTGCTTTTGGGCTTTTATCGACCAAAGATTGTGAACCTATTCTTATCATAAAGAATTTGAGAATATGCGGTGACTGCCATAATGCAATTAAGCTTCTCTCTCGTATGACAGGAAGAGTGATTACAGTAAGGGATTGCCACAGGTTTCATTGCTTCAAGGGTGGGACATGCTCTTGTGGGGATTACTGGTGATAGCTGATAAGTTTAGCAATGAATGCTAATCTGATTCCAGTCAATTCATGTGATTGACATGGCTATGGAGAGTGAAGTTGTGAATAGTTATACAGTGTACTATGAGTTGGTTAGATGGAGTACAATTTTATGTTTGTTGGCAACAGAAAGATGGGCCTAGTATATTTGTTTAACCAATTGAAAGTACCAATTGAAAGTATAAGGTAAATTTTATGAAGTACTTGAAAGAGTTCACAACTTGTAGCTTTTTGGTTTCTTTTGGATTGGGTTATTTAGTCGATCCATTTTAATCTTACACGGTTAATGCTCTACACAGTGATGGATCTGTTAAGGAGGGAGCGGGTGCAACAACACCCAAAAATCTCGGTGAATGCATTGTATATATGTGTATACATATAGATAAATGACACCAAATACAATTAAGTGTTCTTAGAATGAGTGACCTTGGACTGGCTTAGAAGAAAACTTCAGTGTTTTGTGACAGTCAGATTCATCTTACTAAGAATCACATGTTCCATGAGCAGAGAAAGCATATTGATGTTAGACATCATTTTATCCGAGACATTGTATCAAAAGGGTTGTTGACATGAAGAGAGTTTCTGCGATAAATCATCTGATATGATGACCAAGACAACCTTGATCAACAAGTTTAGGCATTGCCTAGACTTGATTGGTGTGTGCAGTAGGCACTGGGATGTTATTCTCGTTGATGAAGAGGATGCAAGTCAAGGAAAAGATTTATTAATTGTGTCTTGAATTTTATGAATCCTAATTATACCAGATTTCCTAGTAGGTTTTGGGAAACCTATTTTCCTTGTAGGTTTGAGAAAACCATTGTCCTTGTGGGTTTGGGAAACTATTCCTTGTAGGATTAAGACATATTTAGGATCTATGGGGCTGTAATTGGAGGTTCTTTGTGCTATACAATTCTTTTCATTCATAGTGAAAAACTCTCTCTGCTTCTGCTCTAAGGATTAGGCTTAGCTAGACCTCATTAAATCTGTGTGTTTTTCTTTTCTATTTTCTTTGTGTGTGATTGTTTGTCAGTTAACATACAATCTTCCATAACATATTTCTTATTATGTTTCACATTTGTTCTTCATCTTTGTTTAAGGGTCTATTAATATGTTCTTTTTAGCAGTCAGCTTCTTGTTGACTTAATTTTGTCCGAGTTCCGCAGATTTCTAACTTCTAACAGCTTCACTGCGCCGATTTCACCATCAATTGTCAATTTATCTAAGTTGTCACGGCTTGATCTAAGTGACAATAAAATTAGTGGGACTATCCCGATCTCACATAATTCAGCACCTGATTTGGATTTGCTAGTCAAACCAGATGCATGTAGGTTGCCTCTCTATAAAATCTAACTATTCCATTCCTTTCTTTTTCTCTTCCTTAGTAGTTGTATAAAGTTTTATCTATTTCTTGCAGTCACTCGTCAAAAGATCAGCTCTCTGGCCCTATCCAACCTCGACGCTTCCGTCCGAACATGAAGCTGATACATGTGCAAGTATGTTGGCAGGTTAAGTGTATATTTTCATTTTACAACAACAACAACTACATACCCAGTGTAATCCCACAAGCGAGGTATCTAGTTCACTTAATTTACTTGGGTTTGTTAACCCTTTTGAGGAATAAATACATAATGACCTTCTATTACTTCCAATCTGAGTAGGAAGTTTTTAAGAATGTATTTTGTTGCTTCTTTTATTTGTGTGCTTTATTCCGGGAGCTATGCAAGTATTTTACATTTCCTCTGTTTAACATCTTTCTTTTATCTCTCCTTGTTTCGTTATCAATTGTCATTTGCCATTCCTTGTGACACATGTTTGTATTTATCATGGCATCCTTTATGTGTTTGACTTCCTTAACACTAAATGGTTAACAAACAGTGTTGCTTTGGTAGACTATGCTCTTCTGCATTGGGCTGCCAGCATAATTATATGCATCAAGGATGTCTGCCTTCCTATCTAATGGGCTTCCTGTGGATTCAGTTTCTCTAAGTGATCCAAAAGCTGATGTTTATTCATTTGTTAAAATTGAAGCACAAATCTTTCCGTCAACACAGGACAGTTCCAATCGAACATCAATCTCTTCCATTGGTTACCTGCTTAACCGGAATCCTTTCCAACTCCAATAATTTGGACCCTTCTTTTTTACTTCTGAAAGCTGTTGTTGCTTTGCAGGTAACTAAACATGGTTAAATCACACGAAAGCAATCTTTTGTCTCTTGATGCTGCTAAAGGTTTAGCATACTTGCACGAGCTGCCAGATCCTCCCATAATACACAGGGATGTTAAGTCAAATAACATCTTGCTGGATGACCATTTAGCTGCAAAAGTTGCTGATTTTGGCCTATAAAAACTTTGAGAGACGACAACAAGGGCTAAGTCACCACTCAAGTCAAAGGTACGTTGGTGAGTATTACAACCTCAAACCTTGGTGGATCAATTTGAGCTGTGTTACACTCCCCTCCATTTCAATTTGTTTGTGTTACTTTTCTTTTTTTAAGCCATTTAAAAAAGAATATCTTTTTTTTTTTGACAAATCTTTAATTCTAGCTTTTTCACATGGCATGTTTAAGACCACAAGATTGAAGGATATTTTGCTGCATATTTTTAGTTTAAGACCACAAGATTCAAAAGTCTTTACTTTCTTAATCCCCATGCCAAGTCAAAATTAGACAAACCAACTGAGACGGCGGGAGTAGATATTATAGATTTGCCTATGTTAAAGCCCAAAAACTTGAAGGCAGTTGGATAGCAACAAGGCTGATTTTCTTGACCATGAATTACTGAATAACATGAAGAAAGATAATTTGAAATCCAATTAAAGATTGGTCATTAGATGGTATTTCATTGTTTAACATGGTGATATATGCAAATTTTTATTTCAAAAAGCATTTATCATTCCATAATGCGCCATACTTACTGCTTCGAAATTCCACTTTCTAAGAATTTTCCTATGTAGGGATACTTGGATCCAGAATATTACACAAGCCAACAGTTGACTGAGAAAAGTGATATATACTTTGGCCTTTGGGGTGGTTTTGCTAGAGCTGGTAACTGCAATTTGTTCATATTGGTTCAAGATCAAATGTGTTCTTTATTTCGTATTACATTTGTCTTTGGTGCTTGTATTTTGATCAAGAATCTAAATTTTAAGTTGGACAGAAATTTAACCTACATTTACAAGTCAAATTCACCTTTTAAGAAATTATTCTCCACTGCCTTATATTAATATGAGAAGGGTCTGCATCCTAATGCCTAACCGTGTCCGGACATCCAAAAACATTCTATTTTATCCTGCTAGCACTCTAATCAAATCATTTAACCATAAAAATACTAAAGTAAAGTAAGAATACATATCGTTTGACCATAGGATTCGTACGTGTCTTATATTTATTTGTTAGAAATAAAAATTCAATGCGAATAAATAATAATCTTCCATGCGAACTCGTGTATGTGATCCAAAATATGGGTGGCTCCAAATTTGAATTCCAATTGGCATCATTATAAGTACTACACATATCACTTTGATCAATTTTCTATCATGGATTTTCTCATTAAGTCGATTTTCTCGAAATGACTCTAAATACGGTGGGGTTGGGATTTCGAAAATATCTAGTCCCTAATAGGTTGAAAAAGAAAATGGAAAACTTATGAGGTGCAATAATAAGTTACAAGTTGCCGCCCTAAGGTTATAGATTAATTAATTCATGGTAGGTGAAGTAGTTAGGTTCATTGTTATAAATAATTGGTCCCCCTTTCTTGCCAGTCTCCTTAAGTTATTTATTGCTCTTATTTTATCCTATAAAACCATGCACGTTCTGCTGTTAGGGATCATTCATTTCATTTCCCAGGCACAAGATAAAAAAAGATAACATACATATACATGAATTAGAATTATAGCTACGCGATAAATTAAGATAAAAATTGCATATTAATTAACCTTATAACTTAAGGGATAGTAAAAAGTATATACTGATAGGTATATATGCAACATGTGCAAAAGTTCGAGCAATTTATCAAATGTGTTTTAAGCCAAAAGATCAAAAGCACAAAATGATAATAAGTGATAAATAACTTTTTTTTTTTGATTAAAATGTTTGAAATATCATTAAAATTGTTAACACACACACAAAAAAAATGGATAGTGAATTTAGGCTCATGGCGTAGTGATATTTTCGGGATTATGAAAAAATATAAGAAATAATAAAGTAAAATACTCGATAAAATTCTAAAGTTTTCAAACTAACAAGCTAATTAATTAATTAATTAAAGGTGTCCAATGACAATAATTAAAAATAAGGATAACATAATTAACAGAGCTTTTAATAGGATGACGATTTGGCTATCGACAAAATGAAATCAAGCTAATTGCTCGTAAGATATTTTATAAATTAAAATGTAGGAAAAGTTTGAGACCAATACATCGACAAGTGGCTAATTTGTACTAATAATATTGTACCAAAGTTTATACCTATTTAACGTTGACTTCCACAAGCTAATACTATTCTTTTCGTCTCAAAATTGTTATAATCATGTGTCATTTTTTGAGAAATAATTTAATTAATTTTTAAAATTAAATTAGATTAACTTAATTTAATATTTTAAAATTAAAATTTGGATATTAAAAAAATTATACGTAAAATATCATAAATTGAAAGTTTTCTCATATTAAATTTGCTATAACAAAATACATTTTAAAATATTAATTAAAATTGAAATTGTTTGACTTTCAAAAGGAAATTTTGACAGCTAAAAAAAAAACGGAAGGACTATTACACCACAACTAAAACATAGTAATAATTTTATTGCGTGTGCCTTATGCTATATCTGGTAATTCTTATCTTCTTTCTTGTCTATTTTTTTTTTCCCGTGGTCGTCGTTTGGCCTTTTATTTTATTAGTCTCATGAATATCAAATATAATGAGTACTTAACAATACGTTTGTGGCAGAAATTTATAGCCGAAATTGATTTAGCTTTTGGGGGAAAAAAAAAGAGAGGATCAGTTAGCATAGAATAAAGCAAGAGATTTGATTGTATCAATTAACTTGGGATGGATGGAGTAGTAAATTCCTACTCTCTCTGTTACAAAATAATTGGAGCTTTTACTTTGAACATATTCTTAAGAAATTACTCACTTCTAGAAAGTAAAGTGCATTTTTACTAATTTACCTTTAATAAATATCTTGAAAATGATGCAACTCTTTAGTAGTTTATATATTTTTTCATTTAAATACGGGTAAAATTTAAAAAACATTATTAATACCCTCTCGATAATGTGAAACACAAAATGAAGAAGCTAAAACATCAGTTATTTTGAAATGGAGGAAGTAATCCATAGAAGATAAAAAGGACAATTTTTGGATCAAACCATAAAAATCTTCCTTTTGGCATTTCTCCTCCCGTCCAAGGGCCGGCCATGATGTGTGGCCTCTTTTTTGGGACTCGTCTCCGATCAATATTGAATCAAATAGCCATAGCTGAACGGATGCCAATTTGAAAGCCGTCACGGAACGAAATAAGATTCGGGTCGCCCGAATTCGCGATTAGATAAATAGGGTTAGACATACCTCATTGAAAAGAGACTAGCTAGCTACATGATCATTGACATACCAAATTAGTGATTTGTCCATTCGTTAAAACCGTACTGTATATATTTTCTTTTGAGACAAACATTATTGGATTTTGCCGAATATTCATAACTGTAATGATAGCTCTGCCCTCTGAGTATAAATAGGCCAAACTTATAGCAACAATCCATTATTTTAACTTGGAAGCTGTCTTGCATGTTCGAATTTTAGATCTGTCACTATTTTAAAAAATCTACATGCTCGACACTATGCAGTCATTAATTTCCAGAGGAACATCATCAGTAATTTATGATGATGGGTTAAGAATTCAGAAGAAATTCAATGTCAAACAAGACTAAGTCAAGTCGTCAGGCTAATGGTGGGTCTCACATGTAGCCTTTCGTGTTTTTTAATTATTTTCGTTTGGAAAAAAATTGAAATTGAAATTTTACGTCGATGTACCATTTGAATTTTTAAAAAAATAAATATGTAATTTTTATAATTTGTAAAAAGTATTTTTTAAAAAAATTTCTCACTTGTTATATATAATTATAATAGTTGTGTGGCTTATCTAAATTCTATTCTTTTTCCTTTCAATATTTAAATTCCTAATATGAACTATGACATTCTAGTTCACGGCTTCACCCTATTGGGTATTGTTATCTTCCGCGACGCTACAAAGTAACTCTCTTCGCGAGGCTTAGCCAAATGAGAAAAAAATCATTTAGTACAATGTAATTCTTTAGTCGAGGAGGAAATTATCTAGTTTTTTTTTTTTTTTTGCGGGCATGTATGTTGGGTTTATTCACTGTCATGGCGTTCAACTTCCCTAAGCGTGTGGAGGATTATCCAACTGCCCCTCTTGGCAACTTATTTTGAATAACTTAATTAGTTGACAATGACCCTTAAATTTAATTTTCCTAAGAAAAGAGAAATTACCCTTTTCCAGAACAAGTAGACTTTATCTAAATATCTAAAACCTAATCAAGTTGTTAATATTCAATTTAGGATTAACACCCAATATGGTCAATTATTATCAAGAGAAATATTCAATATTTGATGCCTGTGATGAAGGGTTAACCTTTCATAATACAAGTAATTTGTTGACTTTTTTGGGCATGTAAAAGACCAAGTAAACTCAACGTGGTCATGATTTTTATAGTTCAATATTTATTTTTAATAGGAGAAAAAATTGAAGTTGGAGGTCAGTCATTGTGTCTAAATTATGTGAACAAAATAAAATAACATTTCAAGTTGAAGAAAGTTTTGTTGGGAGGAGGTAAAAGCCTATATTTTGAAAATTTACAGTGTGAGTTGGCTAAATGGAACAACCCCTTATTCAACTTCTTATTGTGTTGATGAATACTAGTTAATGCTTCAGATAGCTGTCACTGATAGATATTCTTGTCGTGGGGAGCAGAACTTGAAAAAGGGATTTGAATTAAAGTTCTCTTCTTGATTTTGTTGAGGAGCTGATTTTAATTTGGGAAGTTGATCATATGGTAGTTTCTCTGGCAATGATGCCGCGAATTCTCCTCTGTTTTCTGGTTGTTTGGATCCATGTTCTGGCAATAGCAGCATGGACTAATCCTGATGATTGTAAGTTGCTTTTGCTCTTCTGTACAAAATATTTGATTATCTATAATTACTGGTGTTCAAAATCTTAGCTTTCCTTCTTGTAATCATAAGAAGAGTTGATTCTCAGATGGTAACTCGACTAATAGTTAGTCTCTTAATTATACAAGTAACAAGCCAGAGGAGATGTCAAATTCTGGTTTAGGCGGAATCTATGCTTAAATTGGCAATTGTTTGGTTTAGTTTAGTTCCTTGGGAACATTAAAAATAGAAATATGCAGTCTCTTGCTTCCATTATTCTCAAACAGGAACTTGAATGGATTTTAATCTTTCTTTTACCCCTTAGAAAGTTGCTATCCCATTAACTTTCTGTTAACCTGGAATATACTGGGGATAGAAGACTTTCTGTATCCCACCTTTTTTTTTTCTCTTCTGGTATAGGTCATTGTGAATTTGAGCATTTTAATGTTGTATTTTCGTGTTGTATAGTTAGTTTGGAAATATTCAATAATCTTGAGGGAACATCAGATATTTCCTGTTATAGTAAAGAAGAACTGATTTAATATTTTATTCAGCTGCTGCTTTACAGTCTCTCAAGGATTATTGGCAGAATGTTCCGCCCAATTGGGTTGGAGCAGATCCCTGCGGGGGTAGTTGGGAAGGAGTTGGATGCAAAAATTCACGAGTGATTTCCATGTAAGAATTCGACGTGTATCCCTTTGTCAAATGCTTAAAATTACAAAATTCATAAGGTTGATGCCATCTTTCTCAATTTCAGAACATTGTCAAGTATGAGTTTGAGTGGTCAGCTATCTGGAGACATCCAAGGATTATCTGAATTGCAGACTTTGTAGGTCTTCCTTTCACATTTCATGTTTCTCCTGCATGTCTTTTTTTCTTATGACTGAGCATACTTTGGGATAATTTGTCAAGCTTAAACTCGATTCTAATTATTGACTGCACCTTATAGGGATCTATCATACAACAAGGATTTGACAGGACCTCTTCCTCAGTCTATTGGAAAATTGACAAAGCTATCAAATTTGTAAGTGAATGTGAATAATCATCTATCATGCATTCGCTTACCAGCTAATCTCGTGACCATATGCTGATCGTTTCATAATTTCATGACAGGATTCTTGTTGGTTGTGGATTTTCTGGACCAATACCAGACTCCATAGGATCTCTGACCCGGCTGGTTTTTCTGTAAGCATTCTGTGGTACTCTTTGTACTTTGAACGCGTGACCAGCACGTGGCATATTTTACCAGAACGATAAGAATTTTACTCATTTATTTGGTTTAAACTGTTTGCACTAAACAGAATATGATGGTTCATGGATTTTATATTTGTATCAGCTTAAACTATGATTTATTAGCTTTATTAAGATACATAAGACCTGATAATTTTTCAATTTTTATCTGAATGAATGAAGTGATAAGCATCTTGAATGAACACTTTCATGACAGAAAGAAAATGGTCATATATGAGCTGCTTAAATGGCTAACATAATGTGTGCTTTTGGTGCTAGCTGCACTCAAAGTTTGGTCCATCTCTAGGACAGACAATGCACTTCTAAGCAGAGAAATCAGTTCATGAGGAGTTTAATCCATACTGATATTCTTGTGTTTATATGTTATCAAATCTGAATTAGTTGTGTTTTTACCATATCTATCAGTATGTGATTTCTTTCGATCCTTCTTCGGGTATACACTCTAAAACAGCCCCATTCTGTATTATGCAGATCCTTGAATTCTAACAACTTTATTGGAGGAATACCTGCTACCATTGGCTATCTGACAGAGCTTTATTGGCTGGATTTAGCTGACAATAAACTTACAGGAACAATTCCAGTCTCTAGTGGGAGCGAACCTGGTCTTGATATGCTTGTTCACACTAAACACTTGTATGCTCTCGTTTTTCTTGATATGTTTTGTCTCTCAACTGTAGTTTCTAAGATTATTTACATTTCTTCACAGTCACTTTGGGAAGAATCAGCTATCCGGTGAAATTCCAGCTCGTCTTTTCCATTCTAATCTGACTCTGATACATCTGTAAGTTCCATCGAATTGGCAAATAGAGTGAATGAATTATTATGTTCGTAAATATTTAAGAAGTCACTAGTAGTTGAGCTCGCCTTTTGAGAGTAATCATGTGAATGAAGCTTGATAGCTATATCATACATAACATCCTTTTGATCATGCTTTACGGTTTCCTCATGCTTGTATATTCCAACTTTTAGGCTAGTTGAGAACAACAAGTTTACTGGGAAAATTCCGGATACATTAGGACTTGTCCAGACGATGGAAGTGCTGTAAGTATTGCTACCTTGTGCTTTCCCTTTATAATCTAGTAAAGTTGCTTGCTCTCTATATACCTTATGAATTGTTTGTGAACTAAGATACTGCACTTGCAACAGTCGTCTTGACAGGAATTTATTAAGTGGATCTGTGCCACAAAATCTCAATAATCTCACACATGTCCAGGAACTGTAAGTAAAAACTGAAACAATCTTCTGAACCTACTGCATGTCCTTATGATTTCCTGATGTAGTATATTTTGACCATGTATTACAGCCACATATCAAACAATAAATTGAATGGTCTTTTGCCGAATCTCACTGGCCTGGATGTCCTCAACTACTTGTAAGTTTCTTATCCTAACTTCTGCGTCTTTATCTCTTTGAGTCGATAATCCATTATTGCTCCAAAATGTAAATATTACTCCCCAATCAATTTGTCACTTTTTCCAAACCAAAAAAAAATGATGAAGAAAATTTGTTAATCTCACAATCTTGGGCACTTATTTTTGCAGGGACATGAGCAATAATTCATTTAATGCATCAGATTTTCCTTCATGGATCCCAAACCTACTATCTTTAACATCATTGTATGCTCTCTTTCTCTCAGTTTCTTTTTTTGTGCGCGCGTGTTTGTGTATGCACAACCATGAGCATGTGCACAAGTGCATGTGTATACTGTGCTAGTGTATGCCTGCATCCATTTGAATATGAACGGCTTTCCTTTTTTTTTTTTTCTCTCATTCTTATGGATTCAATTCTTAGATGTTCTTTTAACCTAATGAATGACCTTGTATTGGCAGGGTAATGGAAAACACAGGACTTCAGGGACCAATTCCAGCTAATCTTTTCAGCCTATATCAATTGCAGACAGTGTAACTATCCCTGTTACTTTGTGTCGTTTTTGTATAAACTATAGATTGAGTATCTGAATTTAAATTTGTCTTAACTGTGTCCTAACTCTGTATTATGCTGAGATTTAATGACAATATGCTCATTGCTTACAGCATCTTGAGGAATAACAAACTCAATGGCTCACTTGAAATTGAAACCACATATAGCAGCCAGTTGCAGCTCATTGATGTGCAAAGAAATCTTATTGAATCATTTACTCACAAACCAGGGTATCCCTTTCAGATAATGTAAGCTCTATTCCTTGATTCTTCAAGCCATAAACCTCCAAGTTGATAAGAAACACAGACATTGGATAGTTCTTTGGCCTAGCTTATTGTGACATATGATTATTATATATTAAACTTGACCATATCATTTTTATTAACTCATTTCTGTACTTTTTCCCTCTGCAGGCTTGCAGGTAACCCTTTCTGCAACGAAGGAGGAGATGGGACACAAAATTACTGTGTCAAAACTCAACAAACTGAGACATATTCAACCCCACCAGATAATTGCTTGCCAACTGAGTGCAGCTCTAATCAAGTTTCTAGTCCTACCTGCAAATGTGCTTTTCCATATACAGGCAACCTAGTCTTCAGAGCTCCTTCCTTTTCAAACTTGGGAAATAGAACTACTTATGAGACACTCCAAAAGTCTTTGATGCTTTCATTCCAAAATCGTCAACTCCCCGTGGACTCAGTTTCCCTCAGTAATCCAACAAAAAATTTGGATGACTACCTTGTCATACACCTGCAAGTTTTTCCTTCTAACCAAGATCACTTCAACCGTACTGGAGTTTCCGGAATAGGTTTTGTGCTTAGTAATCAGACTTTCAAGCCGCCGTCATCATTTGGACCTTTCTTCTTCATTGGTGAAGGCTATAAATACTTCGATGGTAACAGAAATATTTCCTTTTCCTTTTTGTCACTCAATTCTCATCTCCTACATATATGTGCAGCCTAAACTATAGTAATAGAAAGTTAGTGGGTGAAAAACTGATATATATCTGAAGTATTGATGATAAAGTTTTCATGTAATCTTGTTTGGCAGAAGAATTTACTCTATTTTTAAGACATTGAACATGAAGAGAAATTATTACAGATCTAGTGTTTTGATCACTTCATCAATCCTTTCTTATGTATTCAACTTAGAAGTAGTCTAGTCTTTTGAGACAAAGATACGGTGAAAAAAACTAAAAATTTAGGTTACTTACATGTGATGGATCAACTCATTCATTGTTCCTAGTGATATTTCTGTTAGTGTTTGCATAAACTTCAATGAATTTGTTAATAAATTCTTAGTATAGACACAGGTTATGCTGATCAGTTCTCTTAGGAAAAGCTCATTCATTAATTGACTGCTGAAAATTCAAATTATTTTTTGGAACATTATGAAACTACGTCTTAGCGTTTCATCTTAGTGAAGTTGATAGTTAGAAGTCTGAGTCTGTGTATGCTGTTCTCCAGGGGCATCCACCGGATCAAAAAAATCTAGTACAGGCATTATTATTGGAGCAGCAGTTGGTGGTTCTGTCCTTGCTATTTTAGCGCTAATTGTTGGTATTTATGCTTTCCGGCAAAAGAAAAGAGCTGAAGATGCTGCAAAGAGGAGTGATCCTTTTGGTAAGATTTGGAACTAACTATTAGTCCATTTACCTATTACTTCATCTTATGGTGGTTGTTTCTATCTTTTTTCTTAATGCAGCATCCTGGGACTCAAATAAACATAGTGGAGCTGTTCCACACTTGACAGGAGCTAGATTTTTCTCATTTGAGGAGCTCAAAAAATGGACAAATAATTTTTCAGAAACCAATGATATTGGCTCTGGTGGTTATGGGAAGGTTAGCTTTCATTGAACACGCGCATCCCCCACCCCTCCAACCCATCATACCTGAAAATTGAAATATCAATTTATCAGAAGTTTGTGTCAGTTTCATCCCAAAACCACTGGAGACTTCTCTTATCTTTTTAGCAGTATTGCAGTTCTCATTTGTTCTGATTTTAATCATCTGTCTTAGTGCTCCCCTTCTCTTTGTCGAAGTGTCAGTCCGTTTACAGATGATTATGAAATGATTGTATGTTTTGATGGAGAAATCTTGACTCTCCCACCCAAAGTAATTCACGTAATTTGGATTTGTATGTAATATAATAGATAATCTGTTTGATTAATAAGATCCAAGTAGAAGGAAAGAAAACCAGTTTTTGTTATTCTTTACATCTGGTCTATATTAATCTTGTCTCAGATATTATATATGCATGATAGCCTGACTTGCATCGACTTATATGAAAGCAGACAACTTAATTCAATCTTTTTATTTGCTTGGTACATATTTTGCACCATTTATGAAATACTAAGAGCTTAACCTTAACCCTATCATTGGCATTGTTGCTCCTAGCTGTTCTCTTATAAGTTTCTCCAAAAAATAGCATTTGTAAATTGTCCAAACCAAAATGAGCTAGATGGAGCAAATTGATTCGCAAGCCATACTACTGGTCTATTTGTCACTGAGTCCAGTTTCCTTTATGTTTAAAAAGTTCACAAGAATCTAGTTGTGTCTCTGTTTTAGTTGCATAGTCTATTCTATTACTTGCTTAGTCTTCCCATTTATAAAGGTGTCTTAGATGTTTTTCATTCTCTTCAATAGGTATGGATATTTTTGTTCTTCTTCGTACCAGCTTCTCTCTCCACTGAAAAGAAAGTTTCTTGGCAACAATCCGAACTGTATTAAGTTTTTTAACTTCAGAAGTGTGGCTCTACAGGTTTACAGAGGAACTCTTCCAAATGGAGAATTGGTTGCAATTAAAAGAGCTCTACAAGGGTCTATGCAGGGTGCACTTGAGTTCAAAACTGAGATAGAACTTCTCTCAAGGGTTCACCACAAGAATGTCGTTGGCCTTGTTGGCTTTTGTTTCGATCAAGCTGAACAGATGCTGGTGTACGAGTATATTCCTAATGGCACCTTAAAAGATGGTCTTTCAGGTATATGTTGGTCCCTTATTGATTCTTTGAAACTAGCTCCTTTTAACTTGACCAACAGAAATATACCTCTGGACTCTGGAGAATGTAATGAAATTTGTACTTGTAGGCAAGACTGGGATCAGATTAGATTGGATGAGGAGGCTGAGGATAGCCATTGGAGCAGCCAGAGGTTTGCAGTATTTGCATGACCTTGTCAATCCTCCTATCATACACAGGGACATCAAGTCCAACAATATTTTGCTGGATGATCGTCTAAACGCAAAAGTTGCTGATTTTGGCCTGTCCAAGCTTCTAGGTGACTCTGAAAGGGGTCACATTACCACTCAAGTCAAAGGAACAATGGTGAGTAAAGATTCTATTAATGTCTGCCTGAACTTGTTTGGTTCTAGAATACTGGATGCTTGTATCCCTCAAATTTCAGATGTCCAGAAAGTTCAGAAAATTTAATGTGTCAATAATTTCTAGTCCAGTAATAACCATTACAAACACTATTTCGTTGTCTAATAAGAACCCTCAAGCTTCTCCCTTCTTATCGATCTCCCATCCTTCCACTAAGCAATGAGTAAACAAATAAGTTGGAACAGGAAAATACGAAAACAAAATTTTCTTTTTGCATATTCTCTTACCTAACAGACTTGGAGGTAATATAATGAGTTATCGCCCATATAGAGGCTACAAGTAATGTGATCTTGCCATGTATGAAAGGAAACAAGTTGAATGTGTAAGTATTTATCTCATTATCTATGTCCTTATGATGGGTGACTTTTATTTATTAGGGCTACATGGATCCTGAATATTACATGACAAACCAGCTGACTGAGAAGAGTGATGTTTATAGCTTTGGAGTGGTGCTGCTTGAGATAGTTACAGGAAAAATTCCTATTGATAAGGGAAGATATATTGTCAGGGAAGTGAAGAATGCAATGGACAAGACAAAAGACATGTATAACCTGAATGAAATATTGGATCCTGCAGTTCGCTCGGGTGCAACTCCTAGAAGCTTAGAGAAGTTTGTGGATCTAGCACTCAAGTGTGTTGAAGAAGAAGGAGCCAAACGACCTACAATGAGTGAAGTGGTGAAAGAGATTGAAAATATTATGGAGATGGCAGGACTGAACCCAAATGCAGACTCTGCATCTTCTTCAGCAACCTATGAAGGAGCAAACAAAGGCTTGAACCATCCTTATACTGATGAAAGTCTCTTTGTCTATAGTGGAGTATATCCTCCTTCAAAGATAGAGCCCAAGTAAGAACAGTGTTTTTGTGGATTTGCCCAAGCTTGTGGAACTAGATGGCACATAATATGCTTTGGCCTATTATGTGTGTACAAATTTGAGAGCATGCAGAATGATTCAACTAATTTTATCGTTGGAGTGAATTATTTGTACAACAAAGAAGAAAGATTCAGAGGTCCAACGGCACAACTAGAGAAAATACTGAAATTTTTTTGGGGACATTTATTTTTACCTTCTGTAAAAAGTGTGTAAACTTTTTCTGATCTCAATTAGGATGGTCATTTGTATATGAGAATTTATATATATTTTCATCTTAATATAAATTGTGCATTCAATATTGCAGCTATACCTAAATTTCTGTAATCATGAATTTAACTCATATACGTCGATAATATAAAGAAAATTCATACTAGTAACATAATAGTAAGTTGTCTTTTGATTGAAAATTTATTTCAAGTAGTTATAGTTATTTTTTTAGGTATTCTAGCTTCCAAGCTTGTGTATGTTGGAATATCATGTATATAGATTTATATGCTCCAAGTTGTGTCAACAAAGTTAGTCAGACAAGGAAAAGGAAAAAGAGGACAAACCTTATCTAAATTGATCTCTGCTTCTACACGGTTTAGTTCTATTATAAATAGAACGTTTTTCTTTCATTATTTCATATACACGAATCCACAAATCCCCACAAAAATTACAATCCAAAAAGAGTAAGAACATAAAGAGAGTTATACACCAAGACAAATATTGTAGTCTTGAGTGTCTTTAGTGAGTTATTCCTTTTACAAGTGTTTTCGCCTTGTAATTGAGAGTAGTGTACTTCCATATTTATATAGTGAATCCTTCTACCCCGTGGTTTTTCTCCTCTATTTATTTGAGGGTTTTGGTTTTCCACGTAAAATATTGTGTCCAACGTATTTTCATTATTTATTATCATATCAAACTTTAGTTGTGGTACTTCCTCGTCCCAACAAAGTTGTTCTAAAAATAGAAGTTAATGTTTTGTTTACACTAAATTAAAGAGGGACATATCCCAAAACGAAGTATTCTTTTTAGTACATTACCTAAATGGTCATTCAATTATCGGAGATAGGTGAACAAAAGTATTTATGTATTTATTTGTTTTTTTATCCAAAGTATTATTTTTCGTTATTTTGTATCAAAAAAGTCAAATACAAATGATCTTTTGCTATTTCATTCAGTATATTATGAAAAAAATGAAATAATTAAATGATGAAAAAAATGATGATGCAGATGGTGTTCTTCTATCACTCAAGGAAGAGTGGGAGAACGTACCTCCAAGTTGGGATGGCTCTGATCCTTGTGCCGATCCATGGGAAGGCATCGACTGCAACAATTCACGTGTTTTTTTTTTGGTGTGTGTGTATGTGTTTTAAAATGAAAATTATTAAAATGAGAATCGTATTAATCGAGGATTTTTTTTTCCAGTTAGAATAATTCTACATTTATGGATAAAATATTGAAATTAAGGATGTGTTCGCTGTGGAGGAAGAATATGAAAAATATTTTTTGATTTGTTCATGTTTGATTGGTTAAGATTTTTTTAAAATATTTATTATTAGAAAATAAGTTGTTTAAAAATGAAAAAAATGACTTCTCTAATAAAAGTAGAAAAAACAAATTCTACAAATAACATTTCACATAATTATGTGTTCCAACACACTTCATCTTCGTCCCACTTCTCGGGCGTCCATCTCTCATAATATTTATCTAAATTATATATAATTAAATATAAAAAAAATACTTAAAAAATTCACTTAATTTTTTAAAATATATTTTCTAAAAAAATATTATTCTTAGAAATGGAAACACAAGTGCACTCGTCAAGAATTCCATTTTTCCTTAGCTCGACAACACCACATGTTTAATTCAATGTTCACCAACCTCATACTGCGTCAGCTAAATAATTTTGTTTTGTTTTAAATTATTTTTTTCAATAAACAGTAACATATTCAGGTCACTTTTGCCTTATTCCTAATTTTGATATTTCAAATCCTATCGGTCTTTACATGTCCATATTTTCATTTCGTCATTCTCACTTTTATCATTTTTATCTTCTGAACTTGTAAGTTTTTCCTGACCGGTGGAAGCTCTGCTCTATATCACATAACTGGTCTAACAAAACCAAAGAAGGAAAAAATGAACTTAATACAAATTGTGCATTCAATATTGCAGCTATACCTAAGTTTCTGCAAACTATTCGCGAAAAGTTGACATGAGGTCAATTTTACATAGTTATCTTTCTGCTGTAATTTGTGATGATACAAGCAAGACTAAAAGATCACTACAGATCACACAAATTCCTTTCCAATTGTTTCGATAATTCTTTCATCTTGTATTCTTCCAATTGCATTACAAAAAGCACAAAACAAAAAAAAAAAAAGGAAACTAGTCAGTACAGGGTTGATCACTTGTACTTGAATTAGAAGTAAAATATCCATCATTTTAGGAACTGTCTAAATATTCAGTAACTAAGTAGTTTAGGATATTGGTTTCTCCAACAAAGCAGAGAAATACCACTCATTCTTATCGATCCCTCGATCAAGCTTCATGCCAGCATTCCACCTCAGTTTCTTGAATCCAACGCGCTCCAGCATAGGAACGTAAGTTACATTCAACTGTGATCCCAGGCAGAAGAAGTGGTCCAACCAGAACAGTCCTCCAGGTCTCAGAACTCTGTATATGTCATACAGAGTGAACTCAAGCATGGCATCCGGGATCCAGTTGCTCAGAATATGCATAGAATGCACAATATCCAGAGTATTCTCGAAGAAAGGAAGCCTCTGGGAGACGCCAACATGCATTGATATCAAGCCCCTAGATGCAATGAAGCTGTTGAATGGACCATCCAAGTTCATGGAAGTTGTTACGATGGTTACATTCCTTTCCTTCATCCTAGCAGCAAACGTTCCCGTCCCTCCTCCTATATCAAGTCCAATGCGGATTGTGCCCTGACGTCTTGTTGCCATAACCTGATCCATCCCAAAATCAAGACCTCCATTATCAAATTGCCACCTTGTTTTCTCTCTAAATTGTAAGTCAAAGCAGTCTTTACAATCATAGAATCCTGGAAACTTCCTTCTTTCTATCAAACAAGTGTAGTTCTTACAAGTATATGGATCCCAAATAATACTTGTATCTGGTGGTGTAGACCACAGGCTTTTTGGCAATGGAGTTGGTTCGACATAACCAACAGGTGCTTTAGGATGGCACCGCCTTCTTGGAAGCGGCTCACAGCCCTTGAGCATTAGCCTTTGCGCGAAAACATCATCAACAGGACACTCCTTCCCAACGCGATATGTCATGTACTGTGCTAAATCTTCTTTATACATCAGACAACCTCCTCCAACCGAGGCATAAACCTCATCAGTCCCCGATCGAGGGGAGTACCCGAGTGGAAGCTTATGAGGGCCTAAGGCAAGCTTAGCTTCATTCGACAAATCATCAAGAAGATCATTGAAGTTGAGCAAGGTGGAATCTGGTGTTCTGTTTATGGACTGGTTGAGGATGTTGAGTTGAGCTAGAAGTTCATTGACAAGTTGATTAGTAGACTTGAGCTGCTGCTGCAAAACAATGATCTGTGATCGACTCGTTTCGAGTTGTTTCATAGTGGCATTGAGCTCATGCAAGAGGAAACTGGAATCTGAAAAAGAATCATATTTTGAAATGGGATGCAAGTTGAGTGAAGGACGAGTGAAGATGTAAATAGTGAAAAGATTGGTTAGGATTATAAGGACTAGTAATTTGAGCTTGTACTTGGTTTGATCATTGATGCTCTTATGTGTTTGCTTCCTAGACATATTGTCGTCATCTGGACTACCCATTTCTCTCTATCAAAAGATTTGTGGTTTTTTAGAGGAAAGTAAAGTGATTGATTGATAATGTTTTGAGGGGATTATAGAATGGAAGGAGAAGAATTTGGTAAGTACAATGCATTAATTGGAATAGTACAAGAAGGTTTTTGTTTATAATTTCTAGTGTGTTTATTTTATGCAAGATTAGAACTTAGACTTCGCTTTTGTTGACGATATGTGTAAGTATAAAGGACTTTGTTCATTGTAATACGCCGTTTTAGACGTTCGAGACTGATGACTTTTAATATTTTGCTATTTTAATTCGCCATGGAAAACAAAAGATCCAAAGGCATATATAGAACGGATTTAAGCTATACCTGCAAATAATTTTTTACATAATTTACCATGATATAACTGATTACTTGTTAACTCCTTCGCCTCATTTTATGTGATGGTGTTACTATTTGGGACTATCTTTTAGAAAATATTTTGATAAATTATTAGCTTTGTTGACTTGTACTACTTTTTCGTGTAATTTTTAAATATGTAAATTTTATTTTTAAAACTTCAAAGTATTTATACCCGAAATTATAATCAACAGAAAGTGTTCTGATCCCGTACTCCGAACCCCCCTTCGCGTAAATTGGGACAAACGTTGTGGTGTGTGTTTATTTCAATGTGTATATAGTAGATGTTGGAAAAGAGAGACTCCTTTGTAATTTCCTTTTCAAGAAGCATGATTATGTAGCTAATAATTTTTTAGACCAATAATGCATACTCCTTTTCGTCCCATATTACTTGTTCACTTTTTCTTTTACATATTTTTAAAGAAATTATAAATAGAAGAATATTTTTATTAATTTACTCTTTAACTCTTTTTAATATACTATATTTATGTATCTTTACTAGTTTCTGAACACGTGTATTCCTTGTTAATAAATATAATTTTTTTAATAATGATGTAAATAATTTTAGAATAAGTAATAGCTTACATGAAATTTTGAAGGAGGGAATGCAAGCTAAACTAATGAAAGCTGAGTCTATTTGATCGATATTTATTATTATTACAAAGATCAATCTTATTGAAAATTTGCGCTATGACAAAAAGTTGAAAGGATATTCTTCATTTTTAGGGAAGAAGGAAGTCGTTCTTTGATAGTATTGTTTTCTGTTTTAGTCATTATTAGAAGGTTATGTAAATTTGGCAAAAGAATATTAGGAGGGAATAGTTATTTGTGATAGAGATACTTAATAATTATTGACAAAATCGAATAGATGTTTATAGATCATACGTATAAATTGCTATCAAATGAATTTTGAAAGTAATATTCGAACAACTTCAGTTATGCAATTCTTAAAATATATCAAGTATTCAACTTGATTAAAAAAAAATTTTAAATATGTCACAAAACATAACTTTTTTTTGGTTAAATACCACTAAAATCGATGTGAGCTTTATTAATAATAAAAAAGAAAGCAAAAAGATAATACAACATAAAGAAACATTTGACAAAAACTTCACAAAACATAATTTAAATATCGGTTATGGTTGTAAAATATTCCACGCTTAAAGTTTTTGCCTTCTTTCTAAGAAATTGTAGCCTCCACCTATTTACAATCGCATATATATCAAGAAATTATTATTGGATGAAAGTGGTGCTTTGTAAATCTATATAGAAATTTGATTAAAATATGCCTTTCTTAAGATGTCAAATAGATCACCGTCAATTTCATGATCTACACTCATACTAAAATAGTTACTATTAGTGATAGAGATAATAATTACTAAAATATTTAATTAATGTATATAAATCGCAACTACACGTATGTATACCCTTTGTCTAATTCAAAATCATTAGTTCTGTCATCTATGAGTTTGAAAAATAAAACTATTAGTTGTCAAGGCATGTATGTATACTCTTTCTCTGATCTAAAATTATTAGTTCTGTTATTTGTGAGTTTGGAAAAAAATTAGTTGAATTGTATACATATGATTGTGTTATAAAATATAACACAATCATCTATTAGTACTTCATGAAAAATATAACATTTTATTATAAAAAAAATTAAAAATAAAAAAGAAGGAAAAAACCGTCAAAGAAAGATAACCAATATTGTTCTTTCCCTTGAACAATAATCAATATCCATTCTTATGTAATCAATATAAATATGGATAAAAAAACATCCATCAATAATTTCTTTTTGAAACAAAAAAGACATAATCAATAGTAACAAACTATCAACTTTTTCATAAAGGGATGTGGAAAGGTTGTGCAATAATATTATTATTAATGTAAAAAATAAAAAAATAAAAATAAAAATAATCATGAAAATTATTACTAATGGGGAAGATGAAACAAACAAAGAATGAAAGAAAGAAATAATCATGGATATTAACTAAATAAATTTATATCTATAATAATTATGGATAGATAGAAAAATTCTCCACATTTAAGTTTAATATATTTAAAAATAATTATTTAATAAAATATTTTTTTTAAGAATAAAATAGTCAATTAATTTTTAAAAATATTTTAATAATTTAACTTTTCACTTAGCGTCTTCCTACCTATAGAATAATATGATGATCCATCCATATCTACTATTAGGGGCAGAGTCTCCTCTGTCAAGTATGCCTCAAATTAATTAATGCACTTTTATGTTTAAATGTGTATATGAAAAAGATTAATAATATTTGAAATATTTATGCACGTGATTAATAATTTTTTATACTTTCAAAAGGAATAAATTTTAATTGATAAAATGGAAAAAATGAAATTAATTTTATTTTAATTTTATAAATTAAAAAAAAAATTAATAATATAAACAAATAATATGAGATGGTGAATAGAACTCAAATTAAAGTTTGAATTAATGACAGTCCTTTTAGTAAGTTTTGGTTATGTATTATTTTATTAATCGAAAAATAAACACGAAAAAGAAATTGTTGATTCTTTTAACTTCCCAATTTCCAAGGTGGCAACTGGCAAGTGCTCTCAGTAAAAGAGCAGGCGGCTCTGGAATTGTTAATTCTTCGCTCTTTGGGTTTTCGGTAGGAAGAAATTATTTTTTATCAAAACAAGCGAATCTTTTATTTGTTTAATATATAAATAAAAGATGTCATTTTTAAAATATTTAATATTATAGGAGGTGGGGATGGAAATAAAAATATGAGGTGGTACTGACGGGGACTGCGGTGGTAGCGAGATGAAGATGAAATGTATTGTAGATTATGGTGGATATTATTAGTGGGCTTTTTGTAGAGTGTATTGGAAAAAGTACGTAAATATTAGCTTTATATATTATTAATATCTTATTTGATATATTTATTTAATTCACGTATATATAATTAATGCATTAAAAATTATGATATTAATAAGACCAAATACATAAACAACTCCTTAAACTTGTCACAATTTTTTATTTTTGCACCTTAACTTAGGCTTCTTCAAATTAGACACTCCAGTATGCTTAAAAGTGTACCTATTAAACACAAATAAGTGACGTGCCATAATGTGTGCAACAAACTTTCTCTAAGGGCGTGGAAAGTCAAAAAAAAAATATTCTTTTAGTTCCCCCCTCCCCCCCCCCCCATCCCCCATTTTCTTTCTCCTTTTATCTCTTGCCACCATTAATATTATCATCCTTCACATGTTACCACCACCCTTCTCCTTTCCACCAGCTATTGAATCCTAGAGAATACAGTAGAGTAATTAAGATGAAATTATAAAACCTAAATAACAGGTCTATAAAAATCATAATTTATATTTGTAAGTTCAATTGCTTTTGTTTTTATTTCATTTGAAATGTTGAATCATAAAATACTATATAAATCAATTTTAGTAGAAAAAATAACTATCAAGATCTTAACGATACAATATAATGATAAAATTAAATAATCGCTATTTTACATCTACTATAATAACCATTGGTCTGGTTACTAAAAAAATTAAAAGGCATGGACTAAAGACATACAATTATCATAATTATTTAGAGAAAGGAGAGAACAAATAATGAAAATAGTTTATAGCATTAATAAAGCATGAATTAAAGCACAATAATGATGTTATTCCCTCTAATATATAACTGGTATAATAATTGTATTGAAAATTAAGAAAAATATGGGGGAGACTTTAAGGGTGGGGGCAGGAAACGATGGAAGAGGCAGGGATTGAAGAACACTGATATAACGATTGAGATTGAGAACTGTGAAGAAGATACATAAATGCCACGTATCTTCATTTTATTCGTTATTTATCCATGTTAATGGAGTGTGATTGACACACACTTGATTTTTATGGGTGATTATCATTGAGGTATTTCTTAGGTACACTTTGAACTTACTTTAAGTGTCTAATTGGAACAAGCCTCAGTTAAGGCGTCAAAATGAAAAATTATGGCAAATTTAAGGGGTTCCTTATGTATTTAGCCTATTAGTAATGTAATTGTTGTTAATGCATGCATTAACATGGTTAAAGACATAATTGTCCCTGAAAACCTTTTCCACATTCTTTCTATCTTATTTGTGGAGGGTACTTTTATAAATGAATATTTTTTTTAAAAATAAATTATTTAATGAATGTTATTTTTAACACACTAAATCAAACGCTGCATAAGAAATAACCTCAACATAACTAATGCAAACATAACTAATACTCCCTCTGTTCTATTTTAATTGATAGGATAAGATTTGCACACCCATTAAGAAAAAATTAATAAGGATGGTACGTTGACTAATATAACCCTATTAATTTTTTGGAAAAGATACAATAATAATTTTTTTCATATTTTAGAATGACTTTAAGTACTAAAGATAGAATTGGAAAAATATGAACAATTATCTTTTGAATTTTGAAATTAGCAAATATTTTGAAATAATTATTTTTAGTATACCTAGCAATTAAAATAGAATAGAGAGAGTACCAGCATTATCAATGCAAGCATTACTCATACACCTTATTCAGCATTATTTTTATGCACCCTACCAAATGACCACTTAATGTGAAATTTCACATGTTGAATTATTTTTCCTACTTTAATTAAAAAAATTATTTTTCTCATTTTTAAAAAATTTATATTTCTGAGTAAAGTAATATGATTAAAACTCTGAAATAATTATCTATATATTTTCCTTTATAAACTCAGTAATAAAGAGTTCTCATATTGTTTAATCTTTTTCTCTCTAATTTTTTTTATGTCTGTTGGGAAAAACTTTAGTAAGCTTTAAGATTGGTTTCATGACGGGAATTTGTAAGCTTCTGATTACACGGCGACAAGTTAAGAGCCAAAAACAGAAATGTGTTGATAACCTTTTTTCATAATAATTTCCTTCCAGAATACTTCTCTCCTTTCGTGTTTAGTTGTTAGATATAATAAAAATTACAGAAAGTTTTAAAATTTAAAAAATAGTTGATTAATTTTTTTTAATTTTATCCTTAGTATTTAAGTTACTTTAAAATGTAAAAAAATAATTATTGTATATTTTTAAAAAGTACCTATTAATTAATAAGATTATCTTAGTCAAATTATAATCTTTTACTTTTTTTAATTACTCTCTCTGCCTCAAAATAAGTGGTGCTTTCATCTTGAGCACACCCTTAAGAAAACAAGGGCAATCATACAACGCCGTCCAAATCAAACCAAACCAACAACAACAGTAACAATAGATCTAAATGAAACTAGCGGAAGCAGCAAACCCAGGCAAACACCAATTCGAACCCTGAACGGGGGCGCGTTGCCCCCCATACCCCCAACTAGGGAAGGATCGATTTGTCTGGCTCTGATACCATGTAAAGATATAGCACATGGGCCTAACTCAAGCTCAAAAGCTAGCTCATGAGGGGAGGATTGCCCAAGTCCATATAAACAAACTACCAGTCCATTCCCCAACCAATGTGGGACTTTAACCCATTCTAACACTCCCCTTCACACTCAGGCCCTACTCATTCCTAGACAGAAAAATATAATTTTACCCATTACCCCTAATAAATATCTTGAAAAAGATGTAACTCTTTAATATTTTATTCATTATGTAAAACTCTATCCACTTAAATAAGGGTAAAATTGGAAGAACATCATTAATGTCTTCTTGATAATTTAAAACACCACTTATTTTGAAATAAAGTTAAAGGGATAAAACACCACTTATTTTAAAACGGAGAATATAATATATAAATCGTATTCTAACAATTAAAAAGAAACGGACGAAATACGACGCCTGCTTGCCAAATTCCCTTTCATTGGGCTTTGGGCTTTGGACAACCAATAATGAGTAGTGAATGAGTGAACCCACCTCATTAAGAACAACATGCCTTAGTCAAGTGAATGGACCCTGGGGCGGCCCTCATTTTGGATGATCACAAAAAACTAGTCGTAATAAATGATACAGCGGACACACTCGTCCTTGGGTTCAATATTGATAGACAGACTGAACAATAACTTCAAAATACAAAGCCTTCAAACAGTTTCTAGTTATTCTTTTGGTACCATAATATCAGGATTACTCCTAATTTCAGTTTAAGATGCTAAATTTGTCCGTGTGACTGTGTGAGTTTACTCATTGACGGTCAGAAAATCAAAAGGCTAATTTGTTGGTGGTGCTAATTACTCTTATCTTTGACTTAATTGGTCACTTGGGTTTGTTTGGTTTAACTTATGGCTTATATACATTAAAATTTCTAACTTATAATTTTTGACTTAAAAATACTTTTTAAATTTATTCATACACTATAAAAATGCTTAAAAACTATTTTAGCTTAAGAACACTTAAATAATACAATCCAAACAGGCTCTTGCAACGAAACTATAGCTAGCTTAGCTAGCGGCAACAGAGACACCAAAGTTATACTCCCTCCTCCTCAAATTATTTTGTGTTTTTTTATTTTTATTTTTTTACATTCCTTAAAAAATATTAACCAGGAGAAATTTTTGATAACTTTAACCTTATTTATATCTAAATTGTAATATCTTCAATAATTAACAACTTTGTAGTCTTCAAGAAAAACTATATTAGGGGTAAAATGAAAAATCTTTTAATTAATTTTGGTTTGAAATAAATTTGAGACAATACTTTTTTAAAAAATCGATGAAGGAAATATTTATACATATGGGGTCCTATTAATGCATGGTGTAAACTAAAACATTACCTTAGAAAAAGGGAAGTGTGATTTTAGCCCGAAGCAGGGTGTCTCTTGTTTTTTGTGGACTTAGAATGTTCAGTACTTACTACAGTAGTAATATTATTTAGAATGATCTGTAATGATAGAGAAGGCTTCATTGACTCTAAGTCTTCTCCCTACAGACACATTATCCTCTCCTCTTCCTGTTTACAGAGTCGATTTGTCCTTTCTCTTTCTTCCCATTAGTCTTTTTTTTTTTCCTAAACAATTCTTTCTTTGACCCCTAAGAGTTAGAGAGGAATTAAGAAGAAGATTAGGCTGCATGGTACTGGTGGATTTAAATAATGGCCCAAACAAGGACAATCCAACTGATCATCTCCTGTCTGCTTGTTATATCTATGCAAATCTTGATGCAGCTGGAAGCTCTGACCGATTCTGGTGACTGTATGTCTTACTTACTACATCTTTTTTGGTGTTTATTTTTGTACTCTGTAATCATGAATTTAACTCATATACGTCGATAATATAAAGAAAATTCATACTAGTAACATAATTTAACGTGGTATATATAAGTTGTCTTTTGATTGATCATTTATTTCAAGTAGTTATAGTTATTTTTTTAGGTATTCTAGCTTCCAAGCTTGTGTATGTTCAAATATCATGTATATAGATTTATATGCTCCAAGTTGTGTCAATAAAGTTAGTCAGACAAGGAAAAGGAAAAAGAGGACAAACCTTATCCTTATTGATCTCTGTTTTTACATGGTTTAGTTCTATTATAAATAGAACGTTTTTCTTTCATTATTTCATATACACGAATCCACAAATCCCCACAAAAATTACAATCCAAAAAGAGTAAGAACATAAAGAGAGTTATACACCAAAACAAATATTGTAGTCTTGAGTGTCTTTAGTGAGTTATTTCTTTTACAAGTGTTTTCGCC
The DNA here is from genome assembly GCA_035772735.1 of Datura wrightii. Taxonomy (NCBI): domain Eukaryota; kingdom Viridiplantae; phylum Streptophyta; class Magnoliopsida; order Solanales; family Solanaceae; genus Datura; species Datura wrightii. Next base: position 41,094,661 of record JASDFA010000014.1, read on the forward strand.
TTGTAATTGAGAGTAGTGTACTTCCATATTTATATAGTGAATCCTTCTACCCCGTGGTTTTTCCCCTCTATTTATTTGAGGGTTTTGGTTTTCCACGTAAAATATTGTGTCCAACGTATTTTCATTATTTATTATCATATCAAACTTTAGTTGTGGTACTTCCTCGTCCCAACAAAGTTGTTCTAAAAATAGAAGTTAATGTTTTGTTTACACTAAATTAAAGAGGGACATATCCCAAAACGAAGTATTCTTTTTAGTACATTACCTAAATGGTCATTCAATTATCGGAGATAGGTGAACAAAAGTATTTATGTATTTATTTATTTTTTTATCCAAAGTATTATTTTTCGTTATTTTGTATCAAAAAAGTCAAATACAAATGATCTTTTGCTATTTCATTCAGTATATTGTGAAAAAAATGAAATAATTAGATGATTTAAAAAATGATGATGCAGATGGTGTTCTTCTATCACTCAAGGAAGAGTGGGAGAACGTACCTCCAAGTTGGGATGGCTCTGATCCTTGTGCCGATCCATGGGAAGGCATCGACTGCAACAATTCACGTGTTATTTCTATGTAAGTGTTTTTTTTTTTTGTTGTTGTGTGTATGTGTTTTAAAATGAAAATTATTAAAATGAGAATCGTATTAATCGAGGATTTTTTTTTTCCAGTTAGAACAATTCTACATTTATGGACAAAATATTGAAATTAAGGGTGTGTTCGCTGTGGAGGAAGAATATGAAAAATATTTTTTGATTTGTTCATGTTTGGTTGATCAAGATTTTCTCAAAATATTTATTATTGAAAAATAAGTTGTTTAAAAATGAAAAAATGACTTCTTTAATGAAAGTAGAAAAAATAAATTCTACAAATAAAAATTTCATATGATTGTGTGCTCCAACACACTTCATCTTCATCCCACTCCTCGAGCGTCCATCTCTCATAATATTTATCTAAATTATATATAATTAAATATAAAAAAAATACTTAAAAAATTCACTTAATTTTTTAAAATATATTTCCTAAAAAAATATTATTCTTAGAAATGAAAACACAAGTGCACTCGTCAAGAATTCCATTTTTCCTTAGCTCGACAACACCACATGTTTAATTCAATGTCCACCAACCTCATACTGTGTCAGCTAAATAATTTTGTTTTGTTTTTAATTATTTTTTTCAATAAACAGTAACATATTCGGGTCACTTTTGCCTTATTCCTAATTTTGATATTCCAAATCCTATCGGTCCTTATATGCTCATAAATTCATTTCGTCATTCTTACATTTATCATTTTTATTTTCTAAACGTGTAAATTCTTCTTGATCGGTGAGAGCTCTGCTCCGTATCACGTAACTGGTCTAACAAAACCAAAAAAGGAAAAAATGAACTTAGCAGAAAAAAAAAGATATCTTTTATCTCATTTGAGACAATTACGTATAACTGGCAATGTATTTGCTCTTTCATTCTGTTCAGTTCAATGTGTATAGATAAATGCTTATTATCTAATGAAACTAGGTTAAAAGAAAATCTTATTTTATTGAATAACATTGCTTGTCTTTGTAGTTTGAGGCTCTCAAACATATTGCATTTTAATTTGAGGTAAACTAATGATTAATTGTGAAATTTCAGAAAATTAGCAAGCATGAATCTGAAAGGAGAGCTATCTGGAGATATCGAGGGCTTGTCTGAATTGCAGATACTGTATGTCTTCTACTCATAATTGAGAGTTTTAGTGCATTAAAATTTAAGAATCATAAGCACGTTTACTTGGTATTAACGAAATAATTTGTAAAAATCAACTTTTTAATAAGACATTTTAATTGTATGTGTAGACGGTTAAATTTTATCAAATTTAAATTCGTAAGAAATTTTGATTATTTTTAATTCAAATATATTAATTCAAATAAATATTATGAATTAATATAATTGTATTAGTCATTTGAGTCCAATAAATATGGATTTAATTAATGGTTCAATTTTATTGGGTTGGTCCATCAAATTGGGCTACAAATGATAAGCCCATTTTAAGGAGCCTAAGATGTCATCTTTCTAAATGCCCAAATTGGTGCCCCGTGTCAAATGACGTGTCACGCCAAGTCAAATAAAAGAGCCAATGGGGTCATGCCACATATCAAAAATGACACAACATGCCTAGTCAAATCAAAGGCCAATGAAAATGTGCCACGTGTATAAGTGACATGTTGTGACCAATCAAATATAGACATGTCAACTTAAATCTGATTGGTTGAAAGAAGTTCGTCCTTATCGCAGCTCTTCCATCCTACAATTATAAATAGGGGTCTTATCATCCCAGAGTTGATGATTGATGCTACCACTGGTTACGAGGTGATGTCTTTCATGGATGGTTCATCAGGCTATAACCAAATCCGCATGGCACCAAAGGATGAAGAAGCTCTGTGGGCATGTAGGATGACTCACCGCACACCAACACAAGCGACACCATACTCACTTGCTTATGGAGTTGAAGCAGTCCTACCACTTGAGCGCCAAATACCTTCTTTAAGGCTTGCTATTCAAGAAGGGCTCACTGAAGAAGAAAATGCTCGATTACGGCTTGCAGAGTTAGAAGCACTTGATGAAAAGAGACTAGAAGCTCAACAAAATTTGGAATGCTATCAAGCTTGTTTTTCTCGTACTTCCAACAAAAAGGTTCGCTTGAGATGCTTTCAAGTAGGAGATCAAGTCTTGGCTGTAAGAAGGCCTATAATCACTTCTCATAAGTCTGGGGGCAAATTCACCTCAAAGTGGGATGGACCGTATGTCATACAAGAAGCATATTCAAGTGGCGCTTACAAGCTTGTTGATGCAGATGGCGTGAGGATTGGTCCTATTAACGCAAAGTTCTTGAAAAGATACTATCCTTGAAGTTAGACAACGCTCCTTAAGGCACAAGTATAAACTGCATGTCACTCCTGGCCTGCAAGAGTATAAACTGTGCACGGCTTTATTGTTTAAAATTTTTTTTTTTAAAAAAAGAGGTCCGCTAGATTGAAAACCTCGCAAGAGGAGATCTAGGCAAAATTAGGACATTAAAAAAAAACTCACTCTTTATGAACTACAGAATGACTTGATCCTCTTCACTGAGATACGTAGGCAGCTTAGAGTTTTATTCTAAGTTCAGTCTCATGAGTTTAAAAAGGATATATCACTCCAAGTGATGTTCGAGTGAAGTACGATGAAATAGAAGACATCGGACCAAGCACATGAAAATCAGATTTACAGGCATTATTTTATCAACATTTAGACCTTCACTAAATATTGATGGATCACTAAGGGCAAAACTTCATGTCAAATGAGTTTTCCCAATAAGATGAATATAAGCTTTCAAAAGGTTGTCAAATATGCTAGTCGAAGTCTTCAAATATGCAAAGCCTTCAAGTTGAAGTCTTTAAATTTGCTGAATTTGTAAGTTGAAGTTTCAAATCAATCATGTTTTCAAGTTGAAGTCCTCCCATGAATTTGGCAAGTTGAAGACATTAAATCCGTCTAAGTCTTTAAGATGAAGTACTCAAATCCACTATGTATATGAGTTGAAGTATTCAAGTCAGCCAGCTCTTCAAGGTGAAGTCTACAAATCCACTAAGTCTGCAAGTTGAAGTCTTCAAATTCGATGGAGTCTGCAAATTGAAGTCCTCAAATTTGTCAAGTCTACAAGTGGAAGTCTCAGATTTTCCATGTCTTAAAGTTGAAGTATTCAAATCCTCCAAATCTTCAAGTTGAAGTCTTTACATCCTCTAAGTCTTCAAGTTGAGTTTTCAAATCAGTTATGTCGCGCCCCATTTTTCCCCCTCGCGGGCTAAAATCGGGTTTCGACATCGTGGACTCTTAAGGGTGGAAAAGAAGAGTCGCCACCTAACGGATTAAGGTGCGTTAGGGCACCATTCTAAACTAATTTATTTCCTAAGTCACCGGAGTTGGGTAAGGGCTTAAATTACCTCAAAAGGAAGGTGTTAGGCACCTTTCGAGGTCCACAATTGTGGTTCCCGGCCGTACTCATTAAATGGGGGATTATCTAAGTGATCAAATAAAGTCGGTAAATTATTAAACATAAATAAAATGCTAACATAAATACTAAATTAGCAATAACTAAAATTAAAACTTAGTGGGATCAGGTTTTGACAAGGCTGAAAACGGGCCCAATTCGATACTACTCCCTTCTATTCTATTTTTAAAATCAAGATAGTTTGAAGAGAATAATATATATATATATATATATATATATATATGTATAACTTGAGAAAAAATCATTTTAAGAAAATCGTATATATTATATATTTTTAACAAAATTTCTTTTAGATGAAAATATATCAATATTTGAACATAACAATGATAATTTTAAAATATTTAAAGCTTCTTAGAAAAAATGAATTTAGAAAAGATGGGAGTAATAGGTGTGCTTCATGCGTGAAGTCAGCAATAGCCGGTCTGTTTCATCATCTCCCGTCTACCCACCTAGTTAATTATTATTGTTAAGCTTAAGCGATCTAGGTGGAAAAGACTAACGCCCTAACAAGTGTCTACCCGTCCCAATCCTAATATCCAAGAGGGGATGGACTACTAAATGGGATTTTGGGTTCTAAAATTCTTAGGCTTTGTTAAAGGACATTAATGTCAAACAAGTAAATTCAAACAAACAATTAACATTAGGGTTTCAAATAGGCCTCTTTATTAAACCTATGATCATGATTTCTAGTGAATGTAGCCATGTTAAAATTTATCCTAAAGCCATGATGTCTAGTGCGTGTAAAACCTACTCATTAAAATAATTCCAGCAACAAATCATCAAAAATTACCCAAGTAAATTAATGTTGTAAAGAATAAAATAATTTAGGCATGAAAATGTCACCCTAAATTCGCATGAAATAAATTGCTGCATTTTAAATTGAATTATTTAAGACCTATAGGCATGATTTCTATGTGCATCAAATCAAATTATTTTAATTCCTATAGGCATGATTTCTAATAAAACAAATAAGACGATAAAATAAATGCCCCGCCCCCAAACCCATTTTTACTATTATTATTGTTTATATTACAAATATTACAAAAGAACAAAATAGAATGAATAACTACGACATTAAAATAAATAACAATAAATAAATCCAGTAGCCTCCTTTCATCCTGGTAACTCTTTGATGAATGTCGGTATAAGACGATACCTGCTTAACGGTTAGTACAATCATAGATACAAGAATAATATTCGGATACTCTTAGTCATGAGTTTGACTAAACTTGGAAAAATCACATCAAGAGCAGATTAAACATACAGTCACGAGAAGAAAGCAATCAAAGAAATTAACATAGTAAATGATAATCTGATAAAGGTAAATAAACTAACCGACGAATGACAAAGTTGAAAGAAAAATCACGGATTAATAATGCAACAAAACGCCCTGATTAGTACCCGTCCTCAACGCGTTAAGATCATGAGAATCTCAAGGATTCCGAGCAGTGTATGCATAGATGAGGTATAAAGGAGCCATAGAATTTAAAAGAGGAGCAGAGAGCGGAAAAAAAATGCTTCGGAGCCAAGCAAATTCCGAGTACTTATGTTAACAAAGGAATAGCAATATTTGAATAAAATTGATCTTCTTAAAGAAGATGTGTTCTCTCTCTAATTCTTTTTTTTTTCTAAGTCTTTTTTTTTTTCTCTCTAAGTGTCTCCCTTTTTTTTTTCTAAGTCTTTCTTTTTTTTTCTAAGTCCCCCCTTCTTCTCTTTGGGTTTTCTCTCCTTTTAAAGAAGAGAAGAAAATCCCCTTTTGCTCAAAACATGGAAAAGCTAAAGCACTAAAAAAAATAAAGGAGCCATTAATTCAAATTAAAGTTTAAAAAAATAATCACCCACTACAAAAACTAATAATTATGTCACCACTAAACAAAAAAAAATGATTATTAATAAATATACTACACTTGTAGATAATTTAATAAATAGATAATAAAATAATTTAAATTATAAAAAAAATCATATAAACATTATTATTAATAAATAAATTATAAATTTAAGTATACTTATGTAAATATTATATGATTAAATTATTATATTTACGAAAAATTTAATGACTAAAATATAAAATCAGGTTATCAAATATTATAAAAATCATATTATTTACATAAATAATTTATAAATTCGAGTAATAATATTAGTCAAATAATTTGTAAAAATTTAGAAAAATTATGTAAATAGTATATTAAGTAAAGAATATATTTCGAAATAAGGGCGCATGTTAATATAAATTATATTATATACGATGTAATTATTTAGTATCAAAATTTAAATTAATATAAATCATATATATATAACTTGAAATAATTTTTGCCATATTATGATAATAAATTATTTTATAAATACAAAAACAAGCCGAATTTTTGTGTTAAATAAATAAATAAATATATACATATATAAGCAGCATATTAAAGTGCAGGTCGGTCAAAATTGGGTGTCAACAGCTGCCCCTTCTTTGCTCGGGAATGAAGGATGAATTGTCGAGCAAAGAACGTTGACTTAGTAGCCAATTTTGTTCGACCGAGGCAAAAATTTCGGTAGGGCCAAGTGAAAGGAAGGAAAGTCATGAAGATATCGCGACCGAGACTTCAGTGTCAAGTCGCCTACATATCTCGGGTTTCACGAGAATCAGGCCGCGTGTAGTTCTGGATTAAGGACGGACAAGATCCCTAAAATTTGTAACACGAGGCTTAAACAAGGGTAGGTAGCACGAATCGACACGATTTAGAATGCGTTGTGACAATAAACAGGCGGGAGTACTGTTCAAAAGAAGATAGTAGGAAGGTACTAATCATTCGTAGCTCGTGATTTCTTCGATGTTCACGTAAACAACTAAAGCATGTGCATCACATATTTTCATAAGATAACGGATGCAAAATTTAAACATGATACACGTTCCCTTTAGACAATGAAAATTTGTTTAGAGATAATGGATTATGTCTCTAAACCATGATGTCTTGGGCCATGAAAAAACAATTTCCTTAGGCCATGAAATGATGTCTGCAGGCCATGGAAAATGACGCCTTTAGACTATGACGCCTTAGGACATGATACGCAGAAAATAAATTCCCTAGGCCATGAAATGATGTCCGCAGGCCATGAAAAATGACGCCTTTAGACTATAACGCCTTGGGACATGATACGCGGAAAAATAAATTCCCTAGGCCATGAAATGATGTCCGCAGGCCATGAAAAATGACGCCTTTAGACTATAACGCCTTAGGACATGATACGCGGAAAAATAAATTCCCTAGGCCATGAAATGATGTCTGCAGGCCATGAAACGATGCCTTTAGACTATGATGCCTTCGGACGAGTGGAAGAAATGCTTATTCAAAGAAAGTAAATTGTTTGAGGGTTTCAATAATTCAAATAAGAGCTCCAGGTTATTCGGGCTCAGATGCGAATAACTGATTCAAAATGCATAAGCGGGCTTAAAATGCAAACAACGGGCTCAAATGCATAAACGGGCTTAAAATGCAAATATCGGGCTCAGATGCATACGTCAAAATGTATATCACGGGCTCGGATGCATATATGGATGTATATCAGGGCTCCAATGCATATGCAGAATGTATATCCGGGCTCAGATGCATACGTAAAAGTAAATACGGGCTCAAATGCATAGATAAAGTGTATATCACGGGCTCAAGATGCATACGTAAAAATAAATTCGGGCTCAAATGCATACGTAAAGTCTATATCACGGGCTCAGAATGCATATGCAAAATGTATATCAAGGGCTCAAGATGCATACGTAAAAATAAATCTGGGCTCAAATGCATACGTAAAAATAAATCCGGGCTCAAAATGCATAAATTATATATCACGGGCTCAGAATGCAAAATGTATATCAAGGGCTCAAGATGCATACGTAAAAATAAATCCGGGCTCAAATGCATAAATTATATATCACGGGCTCAGAATGCATATGCAAAATATATATCAAGGGCTCAAGATGCATACGTAAAAATAAATCCGGGCTCAAATGCATACGTAAAAATAAATTCGGGCTCAAAATGCATAAATTATATATCACGGGCTCAGAATGCATAAATAACTGTATATCAAGGGCTCAAATGTATATGTAAAATGTATATCCGGGCTCAAATGCATATGTAAAATGTATATTCGGGCTCAAATGCATATGTAAAAGTAAATTAGGGCTCAAATGCATACGTAAAAGTAAATACGGGCTCAAATGCATATATATATTATATATCAAGGGCTCATAATGTATATGCAAAATGTATATCGCGGGCTCAAATGCATATATAATGCGCATATCACGGGCTCAGAATGCATATGCAAAAATATATCAAGGGCTCAAATGCATATGCAAATATATATCACGGGCTCAAATGCATATGCAAATATATATCACTGGCTCAAATGCATATGCAAATATATATCATGAGCTCAAATGCATATGCAAATATATATCACGAGCTCAAATGCATATATAAAGCGTATATCATGGGCTCAAATGCGAATAACGTGCTCAAAAGTGAAAAACTAAATAAATATATAACATAACGTATAACAAATCGTGGCTGAGATAATTTTGGAAGGGTAGTGTTTTACCCAAATGACGTAAAACGATAGGACTATGCTTGGCCCTTAAATTTGGAGTAAAGCTTAACCCATCTAAAATCGTAGGAATGAGAGTAGCACGATGATAATAGGAGAAAAGTAGCATAAGAATAACAAAGAGTCATAAGAGCTTGAAAAGGGCATGATATTAACTTGATTAAATGGCATGAGAACAACGCAATCGTAGCCTTGGAAGATCCATATGGAATGATTGCAGATTTGGTACCTGTTGCATCCTGCGTTCAAAGAAAGATTATAAGATTAAAATGGTGAAAGCTGATTTGTGCCTTTACTCGTCCATTGCTATCCCAATTTCATGAACTTGATGATCAGACGGGATGTCATGTCCTTTCGGGAATCAGCTCCTCGGCTTGACTTAGTCTTGATGAAATTTTGAGATCCTTCTCAAAATTTCTGCCCCAGTTATGTAGAAACGCTTGATCTGTTGAATTTTTGAGGTCCTCTCAAAAATTCTGCCCCAGTGTAGACTTTTGTTGCAAATTACGTAAAGTTGTGAATTTTTGAGGTCCTCTCAAAAATTCTGCCCCAGTTGGAAAAGGAAAGGAGAAAGAAAATTTTATTGAGATATAGACCGAACCCCATAAGGGTGCCTACGTATCCCTCTTAAACGGGAATCAGGTCCAACGTAGTTCAGAATACAAGAAATGAAAGGTTTTCGAACAAAGAAATAAATCAAGTTGAGGATAGCATTGGGCACCAACTTTCAACTCGGGTGGATAACCTTGGCATCAATTAGCGCTTGGATCATGTCTTTCAGTTGGATTACAGATTCATCCAAAGGAGTATACTGCTCAGATGAACTTGCTCGGGGTCTCGCGGGCTTGCGAGATTGTTGAATCAGAGGATTTTAAAAAAAATGGTTGCCTTTGGAGTGTAGGTGGAGGAGACAATTTGATTGGGATATGAGGAGAAAGAAAATTTATTTGATTGAGACCGAACCCAAAGTGGGCTGCCTACGTATCCGAAAGGAATCAGGTCGGACGTAGTTCGCATCATCTATGTGATGGATGACCGGAGCAGTCTCGATATAAATGGGCTTAGGGTACGATCTCTTGAAGCGTGAGACATGTTGGATGTAACTGTATGAGGTGAATAATGAAACATGGTGGGCGATTTTTTGCGGTATGGCTTGATTTGAATGAGTTGCATATGTATTATGCGAATGTTGATTTTGAGGAAGGGAGTAGGCATGACGAAGATTGTTTTGAGGATATAAGGTTGATGGTATGTCGGAGGAAAACTTATGAAAGTGATGCGAGGCTTAGAAGCATGATTTTAGGAAGGGGACCAACATAAATAATAAACAGAAAAATTGAAGCATGACATGTAGTTGATGAAACAAACACATTAAATATATTTCACATGGTAAATAAAAAATAAAAAAAATTAAACACGTTTATACGTCTTCCTGATTTGGGGGCCTCTTTTATGCCAGAGGTAGGCCTAACGAGTTAAAGAGAACTTGTTATTAAATATCGTCATTTTGCTCCCAAAATAAACCCCAAAAAATAAACTTTATTATTATATAAGATCACAAGAATTACAATAAAACAGTAAATCTTAAAAACATCTTCGTCTGCATCCAACTTCTTCGGATCTTCCGATACTTTGTCGAAATGGTGGCGATCTCCCAAATTCGACCACCAAGCTAACCATGCTGAATCTTGGATACGAAGTTGGGAGACTCATTGTGCCTGCAATAAAAGAAAGGTTAGGCTATCCTACCCACCCGGGAGCACAATGACGATATTTTAAACAAAATTCTCTTAAGATGCACACAATTCATGAATCGTCTTTTATCGGGATTAAAACTGATCCCTTAAGACTTAGGGCAAGTTTCTATTTAATCTTGACGTACCATGGACGTCGCGATTTTTCTAAGTTTTAAAAGAAGTGCAAGCCTTGCTAAAGGAGTACACGGTCACGATCTAAGAGTAGAAGTGGGTATGACACGGTTCCCTCGAGCGGACAACTCGAGAGTGAGGAAGCTTATGACCGTCGACGCACCGCTGATCGACCAAATCACAAACAATCCTCGAGGTGTTTTAAACTGGTGAACGGCCGTGAAACCACGCAACCGTCATTGTGTGTGAAAGTGTGAAATTCCCAAGTGGGGGAAGTATGAGCGATATGTCAGATAAATAAAAGAAAATTACAACAATTTATTTATCGACAATTACATAAGAAATAATAAACAATAAGAAAACAAAGAAAACGGTTAGTAACTTCATGATAAAGTCAAAAATAAGAAAATAAATCAAACACTTAGCAAGTTAACAGTTAATTAAACCCCATTTAAATAAACACGTAATGGTTAAAGCCTAATATCCCCAGCGGAGTCGCCATTCTGTCGCGCCCCATTTTTCCCCCTCGCGGGCTAAAATCGGGTTTCGACATCGTGGACTCTTAAGGGTGGAAAAGAAGAGTCGCCACCTAACGGATTAAGGTGCGTTAGGGCACCATTCTAAACTAATTTATTTCCTAAGTCACCGGAGTTGGGTAAGGGCTTAAATTACCTCAAAAGGAAGGTGTTAGGCACCTTTCGAGGTCCACAATTGTGGTTCCCGGCCGTACTCATTAAATGGGGGATTATCTAAGTGATCAAATAAAGTCGGTAAATTATTAAACATAAATAAAATGCTAACATAAATACTAAATTAGCAATAACTAAAATTAAAACTTAGTGGGATCAGGTTTTGACAAGGCTGAAAACGGGCCCAATTCGATACTACTCCCTTCTATTCTATTTTTAAAATCAAGATAGTTTGAAGAGAATAATATATATATATATATATATATATGTATAACTTGAGAAAAAATCATTTTAAGAAAATCGTATATATTATATATTTTTAACAAAATTTCTTTTAGATGAAAATATATCAATATTTGAACATAACAATGATAATTTTAAAATATTTAAAGCTTCTTAGAAAAAATGAATTTAGAAAAGATGGGAGTAATAGGTGTGCTTCATGCGTGAAGTCAGCAATAGCCGGTCTGTTTCATCATCTCCCGTCTACCCACCTAGTTAATTATTATTGTTAAGCTTAAGCGATCTAGGTGGAAAAGACTAACGCCCTAACAAGTGTCTACCCGTCCCAATCCTAATATCCAAGAGGGGATGGACTACTAAATGGGATTTTGGGTTCTAAAATTCTTAGGCTTTGTTAAAGGACATTAATGTCAAACAAGTAAATTCAAACAAACAATTAACATTAGGGTTTCAAATAGGCCTCTTTATTAAACCTATGATCATGATTTCTAGTGAATGTAGCCATGTTAAAATTTATCCTAAAGCCATGATGTCTAGTGCGTGTAAAACCTACTCATTAAAATAATTCCAGCAACAAATCATCAAAAATTACCCAAGTAAATTAATGTTGTAAAGAATAAAATAATTTAGGCATGAAAATGTCACCCTAAATTCGCATGAAATAAATTGCTGCATTTTAAATTGAATTATTTAAGACCTATAGGCATGATTTCTATGTGCATCAAATCAAATTATTTTAATTCCTATAGGCATGATTTCTAATAAAACAAATAAGACGATAAAATAAATGCCCCGCCCCCAAACCCATTTTTACTATTATTATTGTTTATATTACAAATATTACAAAAGAACAAAATAGAATGAATAACTACGACATTAAAATAAATAACAATAAATAAATCCAGTAGCCTCCTTTCATCCTGGTAACTCTTTGATGAATGTCGGTATAAGACGATACCTGCTTAACGGTTAGTACAATCATAGATACAAGAATAATATTCGGATACTCTTAGTCATGAGTTTGACTAAACTTGGAAAAATCACATCAAGAGCAGATTAAACATACAGTCACGAGAAGAAAGCAATCAAAGAAATTAACATAGTAAATGATAATCTGATAAAGGTAAATAAACTAACCGACGAATGACAAAGTTGAAAGAAAAATCACGGATTAATAATGCAACAAAACGCCCTGATTAGTACCCGTCCTCAACGCGTTAAGATCATGAGAATCTCAAGGATTCCGAGCAGTGTATGCATAGATGAGGTATAAAGGAGCCATAGAATTTAAAAGAGGAGCAGAGAGCGGAAAAAAAATGCTTCGGAGCCAAGCAAATTCCGAGTACTTATGTTAACAAAGGAATAGCAATATTTGAATAAAATTGATCTTCTTAAAGAAGATGTGTTCTCTCTCTAATTCTTTTTTTTTTTCTAAGTCTTTTTTTTTTTCTCTCTAAGTGTCTCCCTTTTTTTTTTCTAAGTCTTTCTTTTTTTTTCTAAGTCCCCCCTTCTTCTCTTTGGGTTTTCTCTCCTTTTAAAGAAGAGAAGAAAATCCCCTTTTGCTCAAAACATGGAAAAGCTAAAGCACTAAAAAAAATAAAGGAGCCATTAATTCAAATTAAAGTTTAAAAAAATAATCACCCACTACAAAAACTAATAATTATGTCACCACTAAACAAAAAAAAATGATTATTAATAAATATACTACACTTGTAGATAATTTAATAAATAGATAATAAAATAATTTAAATTATAAAAAAAATCATATAAACATTATTATTAATAAATAAATTATAAATTTAAGTATACTTATGTAAATATTATATGATTAAATTATTATATTTACGAAAAATTTAATGACTAAAATATAAAATCAGGTTATCAAATATTATAAAAATCATATTATTTACATAAATAATTTATAAATTCGAGTAATAATATTAGTCAAATAATTTGTAAAAATTTAGAAAAATTATGTAAATAGTATATTAAGTAAAGAATATATTTCGAAATAAGGGCGCATGTTAATATAAATTATATTATATACGATGTAATTATTTAGTATCAAAATTTAAATTAATATAAATCATATATATATAACTTGAAATAATTTTTGCCATATTATGATAATAAATTATTTTATAAATACAAAAACAAGCCGAATTTTTGTGTTAAATAAATAAATAAATATATACATATATAAGCAGCATATTAAAGTGCAGGTCGGTCAAAATTGGGTGTCAACAAGTTATGTATTGAATTTGAAGTATTCAAATCCTCCAAATCTTCAAGTTGAAATCTTTAAATCCTCTAAGTTTTCAAGTCAAAGTTTTCGAAGTAGTCATGTCTTCGAGTTGAAGTTTTCAAAGCAGTCATATCTTCAAGTTGAAGTATTCAAAAAATAATACTCTAAGTCTTCAAGTTGAAGTTTTCAAATTCGAGAAGTCTACAAGTTGAAGTCTCGAATCAGTCATATTGTCAAGTTGAAGTTTTCACATCTACAAGTCGAAGTCTTCAAATTTGTCAAGTCTTCAAGATGAGGTCTTTTGATTCGCTAGTCGTAAGGTGGAGAAAATTTGTCCCTTTGCACCTTAAGATAGCCCTTTTACAAGATTTATTCTTAAAAGGATCTCAAAATTTCCTGTCGGACGTAGGAAGTCTTCATCCTGGATGGAGTATAAAATTTTCCTCTCGAACATAGGGAGTCTTCATCTTGGATGGAGTAATAAAATTATTCTTAAAAGGATCTCAAAATTTTCTGTCGGACGTAGGAAGTCTTCATCCTGGATGGAGTATAAAATTTTCCTCTCGAACATAGGGAGTCTTCATCTTGGATGGAGTAATAAAATCTTCCTCTCGAACGTAGGAAGTCTTCACCTCGGATGGAGTAGTGAATTGTTCGCCCTGGATGGAGTAATAAAATCTTCCTCTCGGATATAGGAAGTCTTCACCTCGGATGGAGTAAAGAATTGTTCGCCCTGCAGGGAGTAATAAAATCTTCCTCTCAGATGTAGGAAGTCTTCCCTCGAATGGAATAATGAATTGTTCGCCATGGATGGAGTGAGAAAAGCTTCTTCTCGGATGTAGAAAGTCTTCATCTTAGATGGAGTAATAAAATCTTCCTCTCTGACGTAGAAAGTTTTTACCTCAGATGGAGTAAGTCTTTCATCTCAGATGAAGTAAGATCTTTATTTTGAACTTAGAAATATCTTCTCCTTGAATGTGGAAAGTCATAAAATTTCGAACAAAGTAAATTGTTTCTTAACAAGGACTTATTCTTTTCTTTTGCCTAGAAACAAAACAAAAAAAAAGAGAGCACAATATAAGAAAATACAAATAGAAGAAAGATTATTACCTGTCAAAGACGTTTCAGATTTGAAGGTGGAGTTCAAGATGGAGCCTAGACCAACTCAATTAGATTTGAGAGAAGATTTTTGGTAACCATGAAGCCGTTGAAGTATAGCTTCTGGAAATAAAAACGTTTTTTGATTTCGTCGTTCCTACATTAAGATATAGAAGTTTTAGTGGAACCTCGCAAATCTGAAATTTTCAGCATGACAGAATTATAAGCCAACTTCAAAAAATTATGCAGAATAATATTGAAGGATTTTAATTCTGAAATTCGGCTATATTGTAGATATAGAAGTCTAGTTTGTGAAAAATTAAACGGATCATGATTTCGATATTACTACAATAAGATATGAATTTTCTACTACAAGCATACTGAGCTGTGAAAATGTGACGATTCGAGCATGACAGAATTTTTAAGTCAATTTCAAAAATTTATGCAGAATAATATTGAAGGATTTTAATTCTAAAATTCGGCTATATTGTAGATATAGAAGTCTAGTTTCTGAAAAATCATACGGATCATGATTTCGATATTCCTACAATAAGATATGAATTTTCTACCACACATGTGTCAGGCTGTAGAAAAAGTAACGGAAATTAAAAAGGAAAAGAAGAAGAAAATTGTCTGGTATTATGATTAACTTGAGACACTGCAACTGATGAAAAATAATGAAGATCACATCTCTTTATATAGAGTTTCAAGGAGGTAAAGAAGAAGTAATGTGCCATTTGGATTTGAGTTAAAGTATCCCAATGAAATTCGAACTGAAAAAGTCAAGGCTCTGTGCAATTCTTCTTGGATATAATTTTACGGAAATTAGGAGTGCAATTCTTCTTGGATACAAATTTAATCCATATCACTTCTAGAAAGTGACAGTCCTTTCTGGATACAAATTCAATCCGCATTACTTTTAGAAAGTGGCAATTCTTCTTGGATGAAATTCCAATCCATATCAATTCTAGAATTTTAATGACTAAATCTGTAGTGACGGAGAGAGTTACTAAATTTTGCTCATTTTATCATGATATGACGTAGACAATAATTCAATGTAAATACATTGAACGTATGATGATTAATCTCAAAAGTATGTTACAGTGATACTTCAAGTCTAGTCTTTAAAATATATATTTTAGACAAGTCTTAAAGTGGAGGCATTTGTAGACGGTTAAATTTTATCAAATTTAAATCCATAAAAAATTTGGATTATTTTAAATTCAAAATATATTAATCCAAATAAATATTGTGAATTAATATAATTGTATTAATCATTTGAGTCCATTAAATATGGATTTAATTAATGGTTCAATTTTATTGGGTTAGTCCATCAAATTGGGCTACAAATGATAAGCCCATTTTAAGGAGCCTAAGATGTCATCTTTCTAGAGGCCCAAATTGGTGTTACGTGTCAAATGATGTGTCACACCAAGTTAAATAAAAGAGCCAATGGGGTCATGCCACATGTCAAAAATGACACAACATGCCTAGTCAAATCAAAGGCCAATCAAAATGTGCCACGTGTATAAGTGACATGTTGTGACCAATCAAATATAGACATGTCAACTTAAATCTGATTGGTTGAAAAAAGTTCGTCCTTATCGCAACTCTTCCATCCTACAACTGTAAATAGGGGTCTCATAATTCAGAAAAGGGACTGGAATTCCAACAACAAGCCAGAGAGAGCTCGTTGATCAAAAGCATTCAAGGCGAAAATTCAAGAACTAACTTCAAGCTCTTGAAAACACGAATCAAGATCAAGATCGCCAGATTCAAGATCAAGTTTAAAAGCCCTTGAATTCAAGTACAAGTCAAGATCAAATTCATCAAGTTCAAGATTAAGCTCAAAAGCCCTTGAATTTATATTTGAAAGTAAGAATCAGAGGATTTATAGAGATTGTAACACTCATATTCATAATAAATACTACGATTGTTGCGATATTTTTCCGTCTTGATTATTATTTTCTTGACGCGAGATTTTATTGTCTATAGTATGTAAGTCCTAGTCCTGTTTTTTCCTTACTTATAAGTGAATAATTTGGTGGAAAAGAGAGTATCACTCTAGTGATAAGCTGGTACGGAGGGGTAACCCAAAAATAAAAATGTAACAGTTTGGTGAGAGAAATTTGAAATGTTACTTCTTTTGTCCCGATTACACCTCTTACTTATTGATGGTTAATTCGCATAGTTGAATTCAAGGTTTAGATTCAATGAGTTCTACCCTCTACTAATATTAGTATATGTCTTAGCTAGACGCGATGGGCTCTGTCAAACCTGTTGCGTCTAGTCTAACTTTAAACTTCTCATTTGCCTAGCCAAACACCTTTATATAAAATTTAAATTCTGAATCCACCTTTAAATTCAACACCTATTAATTTGAACATTTTGTTTGTTGTGCAAGTCGAAGTGTTCTGAAGGATTCGTTACAAAAAATAGTTTAATGAATTTGGTGCAATAAACTGAAAGTTGAGTGACCATCTATGAAATTAACCCTATTCTTGAAGCACCTGATGCTTTATTTTTTTTGCATGAAATAAACAATTATTTGTGCTGTGCTTGTGTTCATGCAATGTATGCACAAATATTCTTGACTGTTGAAAGTTTTAGATTTTATTCTGTTTCTCTGCTTCCTTTATAGGGATCTATCATACAACAGAGGCTTGACAGGTTCACTCCCTCAATCAATTGGAAATTTGAAGAGTTTATCAATTCTGTAAGGGAATTAGATGATAATGCTTAGATGTTGTTAATTCACCAGCTGGTTTTTTTGTTCCTGTTTCTCGAGAATAATTGCTCCTAGCTGCCTCGCAGGATCCTTGTTGGTTGTGGGTTTTCTGGAATGATACCAGACACTATTGGATCCCTTAGCCAGCTGGTTTTTCTGTAAGGATATCAATTTTTTTCTGTTTACAACTTTTTACCAGCTATATGGCATGTAACCAGCGTAAGTCTTGTTTCGGTGGTTTATTATGGTATACTCATACTGGTATGAAGATGGATCCAAAATCTCTGTCAGAGTTGATTACATGGTTTGGATTGTTTTGTTCTCACAAAATAGTGGCTTGAGTGATCTTCATGGCATAAACCTGCTTATTACGTATGTCTGTGAGCTCAATGCTTAATGAATGCAAGATATTGAGAATATGCAGTATTTGTTGTTAAAGTCAGAAGATGCTGTTATTTCAGTACAAGGAACAACTTGTGGTCTCAGATCGGCTACTTGGTTTCGGATGCTTACAGTTTCGTTATCTCCTCTACTTGTCAATTTCTGATGGTATTAAGGGCGAGGTGCTGTACTTTTGCTGCTGACCACATTTCAGTTACCCTGGTTGTACATTTTGAAGTAAATTGTCCATCAGCCATTCCGAGATAGAAAATATAAAGAACTTCTAGTACTTTTTAATTTGTATAATATTGAGATGAGATGAGTTTAAATGGAGTAACTTGGTTAGTGAGGATTCATTTAGCCGACCTCAACTTGTTTGGGACCAATGCTTAGTTGTTTTTTTTGTTGTAGTAATTCTTGTATCCCTTTGCATAGTCAAACTATGAAGTCTTAGAGCTGCAGGTCTCTAGATAGGTTAACCTAGATTGAAATCTTTTCATGTTCCTTCTTCTGGGCAACATTTCTAAAACTCTATTTGAATCATGCAGAGCTTTGAATATTAACAACTTTTTCGGACCGATACCAGCTTCTATTGGTAATTTATCAAAGCTAAGTTGGCTTGACTTAGCTGATAATAGGCTCAGCGGACCTCTTCCAGTCTCCCATGGAAGCACACCTGGTCTAGACATGCTTGTTCACACAAAGCATTTGTGAGTAATACTGTCCGTTCCTTAACATCTTTGTCTCTCATTTCATCTGATATACCACTTACCTCGCAGTCACCTGGGGAATAATCAGCTCTCAGGTGAGATTCCGGAGCAGCTATTCAGCTCAAATATGACTCTCAAACATTTGTAAGTTCCACTAAACTGGAAGTTTATATATTTTGAGATATTTGATGGATCAACAGTAGGTGTAGCCACACACGTGTTGACTGATGAAACTATGTTTGAACCTTCTCGTTGACCTATTCTCTTTATTCTTAGAAGAAAGGCAAGTGAAAAGAGAGTGCATTTATGTCTTTGGTATCTGGTGAGATAGCATAGATATGTCCCTGGTGCTGGAGACAGGTTTCTCCTCCATGAAATTAGAAAAGACACAGCAATTTTCAGGTTCCACATTGGTCGAGTGTATGGGCTGTTGTCACCTCATACCGTCTTGGATGTTTCTCATCTCTTGGTCTAGCTTAGAAATTGAGTTAGGCCCAATGCCTATTTTCCTCCCATGGTGTCAGAACCAGACTCATCTTTGTTGTTGCATTACCATGCTAGCTCTGAAACTTGTAGCAAACTACTTCCGTTTGGCTAATGGTTTCTTCTGTTTGGGTCTTGTAATTGCACAGGCTGCTTGACCAAAACAAGCTTACTGGAAAAATACCCCCTACATTAGGACTTGTGCAGACTCTGGAGGTGGTGTAAGTATTTCCAAAATCCATCATGTTCTTAAAGAATTCAAATAAATGTGCCATATTTCTTGCTTTTGATTACCTGTGAAATTTTATTAACTAGATACCCATGTACACTGTAGTCGTCTTGACAGGAATTCATTAGATGGATCGATTCCATCAACCCTCAAAGATCTCACACTTATGAGTGAACTGTGAGTAGACAAGCATTATGCTAATATGACCTTCGTATGATCTCTTTTTGTATGACCATCTATAAATTTTCCATATCACTTGCAGCTTCTTATCAAACAATAAATTCACTGGCCCCTTGCCCAGTCTCACTGGCATGAATTCCCTCAACTACTTGTAAGTTCCTTGATGTACAAATGCCTTGGGATACTGATGTTCTGATTGGAACTCTATTCTGCTAAGAAAATGCATCAATCTTGATGTTGTGATATTACAGATTATGTCTTTAGATTACTTTAATATGCTTTTACGTCCTATCGTCATGTTTTGCAGAGATATGAGCAATAATACATTCAGCTCAGCTGATTTTCCGCAGTGGTTTTCAACTTTGCAGTCATTGACGACTCTGTACCCATCTCTCTTTCTCTCTTTCTCTTTATCTCTTAGCATGCATGAGTATATCTGTCTCTGAGTTCTCGTGCCTCAGCAGAACTCACATGCATCTGAGCGTATATGTTATCCTAGTGGAGCAGTTCCTAGAATTTGGTATGCACCTCATCAACTGCTCTGCTCACAGGGTAATGGAGAACACTCAACTTCAAGGAGAAATTCTGCCAACCCTCTTCAGTCTTTTTCAGTTGCAGATCGTGTGAGTATTCTTTTAGTTTTAGGGCATGGTGCATGTCATGCAACTATTCTCCTTTTTCGCTATGTGTTAGTCTGGAAACAGTGACCTACTCTATGATTCTATAATTTTGCATTTCAATTTTATGACAATGAGGTGGTTATTTATGACAGCCTCTTGAGGGGAAACAAGATCAATGGAACCCTGGATATTGCATCCAACTATAGCAGCCAATTAAAACTGATTGATTTGCAGAACAATTCCATCGATTCATTTACAGTAAGACCTGGATATCCTTTTCAAACAATGTAAGTCCTCGAGCCCACTTTTTCTCCACTCTAGCAATGAGAAAAAAAATACTGGATCATTCCTGTTAGGACATTTGATTCTTATGAATACCATTTAATCGTTTAACAATCTCAGTTTTCTACTTGTTCACTTGGCAGACTTATGCATAATCCAGTTTGTTATGAAGAAGTATCACAAAACTATTGTGCCATTTCCCAAATGAACTTTGAATATTCAACTCCACCAGATAATTGCCTTACAACTAAATGCAGTTCTGATCAAATTCTTAGCCCTACCTGTAAATGTGCTTATCCGTACACAGGCAACCTATTCTTCAGAGCTCCTTCTTTTTCTGACTTAACCAACACAAGCATTTACGAGTCACTTCAAAAGTCTATGCTATCCACTTTTAGCCGATATCAGGTGCTAGTAGATTCAGTTTCCTTGAGTAATCCGGAAAAGAATTCAGCGTGCTACCTTGTATTACACCTGCAAGTTTTTCCATTTGGCCAAGACATTTCAACCGTACAGGGATTACCACAATTGCATTTGCACTTAGCAACCAGACTTTCAAACCACCATCAAATTTTGGACCGTTCTATTTCAATGGTGAAAGCTACAACTACTTTGAAGGTGATAGAACATTTCTTTGATATGTAATGTATTTCTCATGCACAAGTTTCATCTGTAGTCTATGGTAAACTATAAGCAATTATTTCTGATGAAAAGCTAATAACAAAGAGAAGTTGCTGTGCTCAAGTTTTCATACGCGCTGTGAGAGAAGGGACACATATGAAAACAAAGTGTACGAATTAGCAAATTTTAAAAATATACCGAATTATCATTTCCCCCTGAATAACCAAAATATAGTAATTATTAGCTTGTTGAGGATCATGCTTGGGTACTGAATGCAGTTAATGGATGATAAGTAAATTTATTTTATACCTGTTACTAGAGATCTGACTGTACAGGTATTGTGCTTTACAGTTGAATCGAGAGGATCTCACAAGTCAAACACTAAAGAAATTATAATTGGAGCAGCTGCTGCTGGTGCTATCCTTCTAATTTTATCAATAATAATAGGAGTTTTAGCTTTCCAAAAGAAAAGAGCTCAAGAAGCTGTTAGAAAGAGTGACCCTTTTGGTGAGTTCTGTGACAGTTCTTTAGTGTTGCTTCTAATTTTTTATTTTGCTGACGGTTACCCCTTTTTTTCTTTTTCCATCTGTCCAGCTACATGGGATTCTATTAAAGACAGCGGTGGTGTTCCACAGTTAAAAGGTGTAAAATGTTTCTCATTTGAAGAGCTGAAAAAATACACCAATAATTTTTCAGAAAGCAATTACATCGGGTCTGGTGGTTATGGGAAGGTTGGTTTTTCGATAATACAATGTTATATCATGATGACTGATTAAAAAGCTGTTGATGTAGTTTAGTTGTGAAGGCTATTTTCCAACACTTGCATATTGCTCCTTGTTGTTGAGTAATACCCATTTTGCGCAATAATATTCAATCCATAAGGCACGTGAAAACTAATATATCTGTAGTATATTGGCCTAGGTTTAAAAGTGCAACATGCCTTGTGCTATCAGTATTGCCTACTTTTCGGCTGAGAGTGGGAATTGAGTTAGGGACCAATACTTGCATGCACATTCCCGGTCTGACATGAAACAGGTGTTAAACCTTTTGCTTTTTATGATGAGGATTGCACTGGGTCACTAACTCTAAAGATTGAGAATTCCACCGATGATGAGTTCAATTCCATGTGTAACATAACCGCGTCACACTTGAATCAGTTAAAGGAACTCAGGTAGAGAGAAACAAGCCTTGTGAATACTAGCTTGAGCAGATTCTTCCATACTATCTGCACCATCTTTCGACATTAGCAGTCCCAGTCCATAACCTACCCTCTCCCTACAAACCAGCAAAAGTAATGACAATTCTTTTTCCAAACTAAAGTTAGTTGATCACTTAGAACTTCTCGCGAACTTACAGGTATACAGAGGCACACTTCCAGATGGACAACTTGTTGCAATTAAAAGAGCAGAGCATGCATCTAAGCAGGGCGCCCTTGAGTTCAAAACTGAGATTGAGATTCTTTCTAGGTTTCATCACAAAAATGTGGTCAGCCTTGTAGGCTTTTGTTTCAGGCAAGGTGAACAGATGATGGTGTATGAATATATACCAAATGGATCCTTGAAAGAGAGTCTTTCCGGTATTTGAACTCTCATTGTCTGTTGTTTTGAAAATCAGCTGCAGGTTGGAAAGTCTGGCATTAAGTTAATGTCAACTTTTGCAGGAAAGTCTGGGGTTATCTTAGATTGGAAGAGGAGACTTTGGATAGCCCTTGGAGCAGCCAGAGGTTTACAATATCTTCATGATCATGTTGACCCTCCTATCATCCACCGAGATATCAAATCGAATAACATCTTGCTGGATGAGCGCTTGACTGCGAAAGTTGCTGATTTTGGTCTCTCCAAGTCGATGAGTGAACCAGAAAAGGGTTACGTCAGCACTCAGGTTAAAGGAACAATGGTAAGTCCAGACTTTAATGTTATCATATGGTGGATTCTCAGTTTCTATATTTCTCTGTCTTTGGAAACTCGTCCTTTAATAGTTATAGACTGGTGATCGGCTTGGTTCAATTCCTAAAAGTTAACACTGAATTCATTTCCAGATCAATTACACAGTGCTGAACTTATGTAAGTAAGTTTATACAATGAAAGGAGTACATTGGTTAAACCACTTAAGAAGAAGATGAAAAGATAGTTGATGAAGGGGAAAAGGTGAAAACAAAAAAAAAAACACTTCAGGCTACTCATTGAAGCACTTGCAGAAACTCCTATAAATGATCATTCACGTCTTTATTAATCAAAGATAAGATAAACAAAGAGGGAAAACCTCTTTTTATAGAAATGTGCGATAATTAGTTTTTAGCTTGATAACAACATACCTAGTGTAATCACACAAGTAGAGTCTGGACATTTTCTGTTTGATAAATTGACAAAATTTACTACTTTTTTTGCATGCAATTGCTTTGTGATTTTTTCGCTTAGAGTAGAAAACTTAGGAAGCTTGAAACCTGGACACTTGATCTCAACATTGTTGAAGAATTTGTAGCAGAACATTTAATACGAGCTGCATGCTTTATACATGTATACATTGGCTTAGGGATACATGGATCCAGAGTACTACACAACACAACAGTTGACTGAGAAGAGTGATGTCTATAGCTTTGGAGTTCTGCTGCTGGAGCTTATAACAGCGAGGAGTCCTATTGTGAGAGGAAAATATATTGTGAAAGAATTGAAGCAAGCGATGGACAAGTCTAAAGACATGTACAACATTGGTGGATTTGTTGATCCCACTATCCCCTCAAACATGACACCTATTAGCTTCAGGAAGTTTGTGGATCTAGCTTTCACGTGCCTCGAAGAAGCAGGAGCTCATAGGCCAACAATGTGTGAGGTTGTGAAAGAGATTGAGAATATCATGGAAATAGATGGAATGAACACTTGTGCTGAATCCAGATCAACTTCTGCGAGCCACGAAGGAACCAGCGCAACCTTTGACCATCCTTACAGTGACGAAAGCCTAAATCGTTACAGCAGGGGCACCAAATCACAATAAATGTACCAACTCTTCTCCTGGAGGCAGGTACAATATGTCAGGAGAAATGGAAACTAGTGATTCAAGCAACTGTTGTCCTTTTGTGTTACTTGTGTACATTCTGTTCTGAACCTCTGTGGGTGTTTTGGCATATATATCAGATCATTAAAAGCTGTGGAAAGCCTTGTATATACTAGAAATGATCCATCTAAGGATGTTTGTATGTGAATTCATTTCCTGTCTGACATTCATATGCTCAACTGTAATATGGAAATATTCATTTCATTACATGTATATTGTGCTGAAAATTGTGCCTATCGCACCTCCACCTGTGATATGGTGGTCCATACATCCATTTGAGCCAATTTATTTGTTACTAAAGTTGTTTAACAAACCATCAAAGGGATGTGATGGGATCCGAGAAATTTCTAACATGGACGGCGTCCCCCCTTTAGTAGACCCTACGTGTATCGGATAGCGGATTATCCAAATATGGTACCAAAAAAATTGACCTCAGAGAACCAGCTGATTTGAACCAAATGCCACTTCCCAATTAATCATGCTAGATAGAAACTAGAACTTTATAATCATAGCAACCACTTATGAAATTAAATAATGATGAAATCCATAAAATAATGATGCTCTTGCCATCATATTGTCTCTCCAACTTTTAACAATTTTCCACATTATGATCCATATTGGAAACTCCAATTCGTGCTATATAGCTATCAATGGTTATTTACAAGGGTAATTAATGATTCAAAATTTCTTAGAACTTTTCTTAGTACTATAAATTAAAAAATATATGCGTGGTCCTCCCCTCCCATAGCTAAAGGTACAAAAGGTTAATAATTTCCTTTTCCTTTTCACTTGATAGTGGTGGATGGGGTAGGGATTATATGAGAAATTTCACTATGATCAAATAAGTTCATATTTATATATTCAAAACTATATAGTTAAAAAAGAAAAAAATTACTTCTCTTCTCATTTTTATGCTTTTTTCTTTTTCTTTTTTGGTTTGTACAAAGTAGTAATTAATCAAGCACTTTCATCACTATTGGTAGAGCTAGAGAGCACTTGCTTTTTAAGGTTGTCAATGATCATAACCAACTTTGTGTTGAAACGATTCACGAAGCATTTTGGTAACCATCCTGCTGGATCCAGCTGAAAATTTCACCAAAAAGAAAACAAAAATTAGTGTCAAGTTGTTATGAAATTACAAAATATGTTTACGTACACTACCAGTTATAAAACGAACCAAAACTATAAGAAACTATAATTCACTTTTTATCGAACAAAACGAAAAAAACTCTATTAAGTAATTTCTCTCACTATATGAATCTTGATGGATAGAGTCACGTCAGTGGCCCAAAATGATTATTTGAACACCTTTCGTCAATAACTTTTTAAGTGATACGATACTCAGTAAAGTGAAATAGTTGACATATGTGCAAATTGACTGTTATTAACAGAAATGCTACAGTAAAAAAGAATTTCCTTGAAAAAATTACCTGGACAACGTAAGTGACCATGCAAGAATCATGGTCAAGTTTTTCAACAACCCATCCAGATTGCAACAATAGGCCTCGTATTGCATTGTTTTGCTTTGGGTGCAACCCTGCTGCTATCTCTTTTGGAAGAGAAGCTACTGCTACTACCTGCAACATTCATTAATTAATATTCAAAAATAAAAATAAATAAAATAGTGTAATATCAATAGCATGAGGCGTTTGATATCACCTTGCAATTTGATTATAATTTATACATACGTACCAGGGTGCCATCATCCATAGTTTCGCGACGTTCATAGACAATAAATTCTCTGTTTCTGAAGAGTGGCTTTGAGTTTTCCCCAAATCTAAGACGTATAATACTCAGATTATCTTCCAGGTCCTTTATGTATCTTGCTTCTACTAGGTCCCCGTCCCATTGCTGTCATTTCATTTTTAAAATATTTGTCATTTTAGAAAATGCGATTAAAAATAATTAATTCAAGACTATAGTTTGATCAAACTTATAATTACCCTCGCAGCATCGATGGCGTTAGCTACAGTGATGAACTGTTGAGGAGAGACAGATTTGAGCAACCAACGGCTACGGAAAGTGTGAAGAGAACCTGAACGGCGTTTAGATATCTCGACGCCGTTATCTACGCCAAGTATTTTCCAGCCATCGTTACCACCACTTTTTGAATCTGAAGCTGATAACAACTCCTGGATACAATTTTCACTTGCATAGAACACATACCTTCTCAATGAGTCCTCACTAATTGACCTACAAACAAGTATTCAACAATCCAACATTTTTAAAATAAAAAATAAAGCAAAGGTTTTTTCCCCTTAATATGAACGTATATAACTTTACTCGAAACTTGCAAATTAATTACCATGATCTACTACAAGGTGCAGGACTAGAAGTAAGATTACTCATCTTGAAATCAATACTAGTATATAGTAGTTCAGCCACAAAAGGATGACAAAAGTTTTAGAATGGTGGTGTTTTTCAGTTTTGTTCCTCAGACTCAGGGAAAAGATAGATGAATTTAAGGATATTATATATGGTTTGAGAGGGGGGTGGGGGGGTTGTTAGATCAAAGTACAATCTTAGATTGTTTTGAAAGAAAAGAAGGGGAAGTTATATATATATATTATAAGTATAGTGTATGTGTAATGTTAAATAATAAGTGGGAAGAGGTGATTGATGCACATGGAATGCCAGAGAAACCTCCATGATTAAAACTGTTAGTCATTATCTTCACTCTTTATTTCAATTTCTCTTCTCTCTTCTAATCTAACATAAAAGAAGCTCATACCAAACATACCATGTGCATTGTCTTCCCCACACCCTTAGCCCTTTGTACCTCTTTTTTCGAATAAAAGAATCTTTCTTTTCTTTTTTTTAATCTTGTACAAAAGAATTGTGATGAAGAAAAGGACTAACAACTAAAGCCAGACTAATATTGTTCACAATTTATTTATTTCTCTACCTAAACTTGTTTTGCTATGGGTGACAACAACATACCCCTCAAAGGTTCCATCTTTTAACTTTGGTCCCCTCAATCACGTGCCACTTAGCTAACTCACAAAAAAAATGTAACACAAACAAAATACCCTACTAGACAAAACTTATATTACTTTCTTTCTTTTTTTTCAGAAAAAAAAAAGGGATTATATTACTACTAGTGTTGGTATTTGTTATTCAATTTTTTTGTTTCTCTCCTTTGTTAAAATAATAAAATTTGAATCCATTCAAAGCAGTAGAATAATTCTGCAGTATCATGTAGTACCTGCTAAAACCAGCCAAATCAGTTCTGTGTACTTGTCAAGTAAAACAGTTTCACTTATTACTTTGATGGTATTTAATAACTTATCTTTCGGTGGTCGAAAAAAAATCAGTTTTGGAGCTATTCTGCTGAATTCTGATTCTCACACATTGACAGAGCATGCAGTGGGCAAGGAATTCAAGAGAACATCAATAATCAATCTTTTCAAAAGTAAAAAAGTAAACAATATGCACCATTTTGGATATGAAAAAACAAAATTATACCAATGATTCCATTAACATTTTGCTCTATGTAAAAGGGAAAAGTCTTATCATAAATAATCTATTGTTTTATTCATCACTTTGAATTAAAAACAAAATAGGGGGCCATGATCCATTTAATCTCATTGGAAATCTAAACCAACAGGATAGCAGGTATAATAATTATCATCACAGGGTTTCCATTAAAAATGAAATAAAGAACTCAACTAAATTACCCAAAATAAAGATACTATAAATCAATTCATTTAATGGGGTTATTACGAATCCATCTAAGCAAAAAGAGAATATCATGTGAATTTCTAAAAGCAAGTTGGGGGTTGAAGATAGTTAATTGAGGAAGCCTTTGGCTTTAAGGCTATCCACTGTATCCCCAACAGCATCTTCAACTGGGGTGAAAATTAGTCCCAAATCAATCAATTTTTTAGCAGCATCTTTGCAAGCCACCAAGCCTGGCTGGGTCTCCCCTGTGAACCTGTATTCAAATTTATTCACTATTATTATTATTTGAGACAACACCAGACCAATCATACAAAAAAGGAATCTTAAATTATGCACAATTGGAACTAAGACCAGAGAGAAATTCTCCTAAAACTTATTTTCTGATTCAACTTTCATGTGTCTCTCAATTTGACAAATAATAGTAGTATTACATGGAGTAAATAAAGGCATAAAATAAAGGAAATCGAAGGGCACTAGTTTTGCACATGAACTTGTAGAAAAGCACATTGAGTGCTCAAAAAAGTGCAGCCTACAGTCAACCTGGTTATATGTCATGGCTAAATAAATGCACTGAGGAGACATTTCAATAGAGACACATGGTAGTTAGGAGCAAACTGATGGTTGATAAATCATTTCCATAATTTGAAAATCCAGATTTATACTCTAGCACAACCAGACAAATTGGATTGTACTGAAATAGTATTCGTACAGTACCAACCCCTCATCAGTATACATTTGAAATTCAGTTATCAAATAAAGTTAAGCTGATTATGCAGAGACCCTGTTACAAATTACTTAAAACAACATATTAACGAGATTTATATAACTAAAAGATGCTGAGACGGAACTTCACCGGTATGTCTCAATCGTAAAACTATTCAGGATAATGAGAATAGAATATCGAAAGGGGAGGATAAGCTCAATGGGAAACATGGAAGGTGATCAGTGGGACTTGGAATGCTATAGATGTAGCTAGCACTTCATAGTGGGGTTTCTTTAGGTAGCCTGACAGTTTTAGAGTGGGGTTGTTAAGGACTGGATAACATAAAGGTGGTCTTGATTCTTTGACAGTTGTGACTTCTGAATGTGCGCTGAGCAATTAGAATTCCTTTGAAGCTAATACTGGAGGTGGGGGTCGGATGGGAGCAATATGTATTTATACTCCAAAAATTTAGGTATCTACTGCACATTTTAGTTTTCATACCAAAGGGTAGAGTGGCAGCTCCTGCCATCCCACCTACTATATACCATGTAGAAGTTGATTTTACATTAAATGAAATACTATTGCCAGTATTTAGTAATCACTTCATTATATCACTTGCTTTGCACAAGATTTTTCTATTGAGTATAGTATATTAATCTCCCTCCTATTTTCATTGACCTACTTCCGGTGTACCCAACAATTTATATTAATATAAGCCGATACTTCTTTTAAGCTATTCAAATTTAAGCCTTGACATCTTCGACCTCGACCTATTACTGTGAACAAGTTAAACGTCATTTGTTAACAACTCAACATAATGTTATAAACAAATTTTGTCCATATTCAGTATAAAATCCCATTCAAAAAGTTTACTCATCTTTGGAAAGTCCAAGGTGGTTGAGTGATGGGATGTAGGAAGTAGCTTTAAATGCCAAAAAACGGAGTAATTAGTTGAAATGTTGTTTCAGTTTTTGAAATAACATAAACTATTAATTTTTCAGTTGAGGAGTTGGTGTGCAGAAAAAGTTACCCATTTAAACGAAAAGGTCAACATTTATTTGGGGAAGGCCAAAATAGAAAGAGTTTCTCCAATGTGATGGGGGGAGCATTAAACTATTAAGGATAAGTGACAAAAAGCAACTGTCCATATGTTATGCCTGAAGAAATCTAGTTAACAACATTTTGTTCCCAAGTTCTCCGTGCAGAGATCAGCTCTTAAGGACTCAACCTACTCATTTCATACTGTTGAATTGTAAAACAACCTCAAAATTTTGGTTTATCATCATCCAGTTAAAGGAAGCATAGCTGAATCTATGCTTTTGAGTAACAGGGTGAACAAATAACTGGTTGGCTATGTCAAATCCAGTGTTGATAAAGCTTAAAACGTTATTAGCTGAGAAGAAGACAGGACTGGATTAACAGATGTGAATTCATCCCTTTCAATCTGATTTATCCTATTCTTTCCAAAGGACTAAAACAGAATCAATATAAATGTGCTACATTTGCCAATAGCAGCAACAGAAGATTAAACTTGAGGATTGCCATCTTTGAATTGAATGCAAGAGAACTAAAAAGAAAATAGTTACCATAGAGAGAGAGAGAGAGAGAGAGAGAGAGAGAGGCAAACCTGTGGACAGGGAATTCAGGGAAAAGTTTTGAGACTCTGTCAGCAAAATCACCAAACTGGTAAATTCCATTGGTACATAGGTATCTTCCTGAAGCACGAGGGCTCTCAAATAACAAAACCTGTGCCTTTGCCACATCTTTGACGTGCACAGCCCCCAACCAATGATACTCTTGGGTATCTGTTGATCCCTGAAGCAGTTGTAGCAAAACAGCACAGCTTGCATTCAGTCCAGGTTGCAGAAGTTGACCTAGACATGTAGCTGGATTAATTGCTACCACATCCAATCCATTCTTCTCAGCAAAATCCCATGCAGCCTTCTCAGCAAGTGTCTTTGAGACTGGGTACCATTTCTGTCATTGAACTCGTTTAGGATTATAGTGTTTAAGAACTCTTTGTCGTGTAATCAAAAAATTGAAGTGGCATGCATTAGAGGTAATTATATCATATTATATGTTTATGGGGGAATCAGGAACTGTAAGTTTTGAATCCTTACAACTTTGTTTAGAATAACAATAATCTTAGAAGTTAATGTAATCAAATAGAAAGTGTCCATATATTAGGACATGGAAACAGTTGAGTAGATCACCCTCAACAATATTGGATTATACTAAATTATTATAGTGGTGGATTATGCGAGCAGAATCTCTGTTTAAGCCTCAAGCTCTGCAATAAGAAGTTTAAACGTATTGATTCTCAATTTCTCAAAATATTTTAATTGATACACTAATTCAGCAGTCTTTTGTTATATTTCTTGTGGAATCAAATTTTCATCGGTACGAGTCAAAGGAGTAGTAACCCCAAACATCAATTCAATTTAAAATCAAATGGTGCTCTTTGTTATTAGTCCAATTTACAATACCAAATTTAAATAAATTGTATTTATTTTTGTCTCAATTAATAGTAAAATTATTAAACATGTTTGTAAGACTTAAACCTAGTAAAACTAACTTGGAAAACAAATAGGACTACCACATAAAACTATACTGCATAGTTGCATCATGCATCTTTGCAGAACTATAGGTTAATTGGATATCTCAATCAAATATGGTGCAAAAACCATGTCAACGACACTTGATGGAGATTGGGCAGCATAACAATCATATAGAGGAACAAAATTAACCATGAAAACCTTATTAATTTAATATTATTGTTGATAAATAAATGTAAAAGTAAATAATTATGCTCAAATAATAATGTAAGGGGTCGTTTGGTCGGAAACAAGCTATCCGGTAATAATGGATTAGTTATACCCATAGTTATCCCACTATGGCATAAAAATAACATTATAATTTTGAAATAAATCATTTGTCAAATATGAGCTAAACTCATTTAAAAATTAATTTCAAAACTATTTATCACCGCTTAGCGAGCCCCGATACCAAGTGACTTGTTGATTTGGTGAATACAATAATCCAGTAATATTTTGCACGTTCAAGAGATTTGACTTGGTAGTCTTTTACAAACTTATTTTTAATTTCATACCTTGAGAAAGAGAAATTAATTGAGATATCACATGACGTGCACGTGTAAGATGAGAGAATGAAACCTGGCGAGACTCGCAGTACTCAAGATCAGTCCACGACGACTCATCGAAGACCTTGTTCTTCGGCCAACCAGGGTTAGGCACAATGGCGGAGATGGAGGAAGTGAGAACCACGCGCCGAACATTAAACTTCTTTGCAGCCGTGAGCACGTTGATCGTACCCTGTACGGCTGGGTCCACAAGTTCCGTCTGCGGGTCGACAGGGTCCTCCAGCGTACAAGGAGAGGCCACGTGGAAAACTCCACCGCACCCTTCAATAGCTCTAGAGACGGCATCGGCGTCAAGGATGTCGACTTTGTGCACCAATATGCGCACGTCGGCGTTAGAGGCGCCTTTGAGATAGTGGAGGTGAGAGGGATCGGAACCGGGGAAGATCGCGGCGTGGATGGTGGTGTAGCCACTGTCCAGGAGCGTCTGAACGACCCAAGAACCGATGAATCCGTTGGCCCCGGTGACGCAAACCGATGGTTTTTTGTTGGCCATTGCTGGAAGTGCGTAACTATGAATTGGTTGAGTGAGTAGAGACAAAAGGATAATTACAGCGACGTTAGTTTTATTAAAGAAAAATAAGATTAAAAATTATTCAAGATTTTATCCTTTTATCCAACTTTGATTTAATCCTTTTATTCAGGATATTGGATTATGTTTTAGATAAACAACAACACCTATACTCTTATCTTTAGATAACACCATTAAGATTGGCTCCTGAGTTATTTTGCCAGGAAATTTATTTTATTTCTTTTCTTTTTCCTATTTAATATCTTTATCGGGAATAACTATTCCCAACTCATATTTTTGTTAATTTTTACCCTTAGTAGAATTCATATTCCCATAATTCTTTTGAACTTATAATTACTAGAGAAATATGGATCTTAAATTTACTAAATTCAAATCATAAATATGCTTCTGGTTACTTGTCTGGACTCTAAACTAATACAAATTAAATGTAGCTAAAAAATATTAAAAGATAAAATGTTGAGAAGGGTCACTCAGTAACACTGATTTTCTTCTTGTTTACTCGTATAGCATTGGATATCTGTGTTTGTTGGCTGATTCTTAAGAAAGGCGCAGTGTAATCATATAAGGTGGGATATGAGGAAGGTCGAATATACACGGAACAGATAGAATGTAAGTAGATTTTATTCCCTGAGAAGGATAGAATGTAAACAGATTTTATCCCTATCTCTGAGAGAATAGAATGTACATAGACTTTATTCCTGTCTGGCTGCTTCAGAGGTAGAGAAGTTGTTTTCGAAAGATCTTTGGCTAGCTAAAAGAATAATAACAGTGCAAAACTACACACACCAATACATTAATCGCTATATGAGAAACAACAAATAGTAACAGAAATCGAAGGACAAGCAATATAGACGCAATACTATGCAGTCCTAATGAGAATGAAAAAACAAGGCAACACGGTGTTACCTACTAACATGTTACCCTAATTCATATTCTCTACACCTTCCTATCTAAGGTTAACTGCTCGGTAAGTTGCAATTGTGTCATATCCTATCTAATCACATTTCCCCCTACTTCTTCGGTCTATCTCTACCCATTCTTAAATCATCCATAGTCAATCCCTCACACCTACGCATTGGGGCACTCGAGCATCTCCTTATCACATGTCTGAACCACCTTAGCCTCGTCTCACACATCTTCTCCTCCATCATAGCCACTCCCATCTCGAACCAAATATTGCCATTCCTAATCCTATCTCTCCTAGTATGCCAACATCCACTGCAACATTTTCATTTCTGCAATTTTCATCTTCTGGACACGGGAGTTCTTGACTGGCCAGCAAACATAGTCGGTTTAACCACCACTTTATAAAATTTTCCTTTAAGTTTTGTTGGCACCTTCTTATCACACAAGACTTCGGATGTGAGTCTCAATTTCATCCAACTTGCACCAATACGGTGACCAACATCCTCGTCGATCTCTCCGTTCCCTTGGATATTAAACCCAAGGTGCTTGCAACTTTCTCTCTTCTAGATAATTTGTGTCCAACATCACTCTCATATCTGCTTCACGCTTCATGTCACTAAATCTACACCCTAAATATTTTGTCCTACTCAACCTATACTCTTTATCCTTCAAGATTTATGATAAATTTTATACTAAAAAATTTAATATAACATGCAATTATTTTAATAAATAACTTAAACATAAAATATCATAAATGGAGATCACTATTGAATTCAAGTAACATCATCAAATTCTAAAATAATAATAATAATTAAAAAAGGACATTCAAGATATTTGAATTTAAATTTAATTATTTCATTGCACGAGGTTCCAATACATTAGGAATTATTGTATACTTAATTAGCATTTTTTGGAGTGGCTTGTGCAAAGAAAAAAAGCATCATTTTTCAACGGCATCAAATAATTTTTCAAACAAAATCAATGGACTTCAACTAAACCTCAAGTTTTTTCACCTCCTATTTGTTAAATTAGTTGACGGTGTATTGGTGTTCCACAATCTTTTCATCTCAATCTCAATCTGATTATATAGAGTCTTCTTTATGATGTCATGTTTGTCAAGCTAGAGTTTGCAGCAACAAGGTGATTACTTTCACCTAATGGCATATGTAAACTTAAAATGTGATCAATAATGGCATCAATTGTAAGGTGAAAAAAAAGAGTGAGATTTATCGGTGTGGAGAAGAAATCATCATTCATAAATTATTTGAAGCATAGATGAAAGCAAGTGTGAGGTGAATCATTTTTTATAAAAACCAGCTTCCTACTATTTTATTTGGATGCATTTTCTTCATTTTCTCTCTTCGATCCTGCACTCAACACCAACAATAACTTGTATCAATTACCTCTAAATTTTATATATATTTTACAAGTTTCTCCACAAACTGCAAGCACTCAAGCATTTCTCTATAAGTTTCAATACCCAAAGATCAAGAACGAAAGCAAATCAAATACCAAGTCGTTCAAGATCAAATTCACTTCTCCGTATGAGAATGATTATCACAAAGGGTAACAAAGTGTTCATGACAAATCAAATTCAAAGCAAGATCAGATTCAATACAAATTTAAAAGCCCTTGAATTTATATTAGAAAAGAAGAATCAAAGAAT
The DNA here is from genome assembly GCA_035772735.1 of Datura wrightii. NCBI lineage: Eukaryota > Viridiplantae > Streptophyta > Magnoliopsida > Solanales > Solanaceae > Datura > Datura wrightii. The sequence continues at coordinate 41,129,348 of JASDFA010000014.1, forward strand.
TTATAAACATTATATCACTCAATCTATTGAAATAAAATACTATGATTATAATAATATTTTATTATCTTAATTAATATTTTTCTCTATGCAAATTCTATCATTACACTTTGATTATACGAAATGTTAAATGATCACATATTATTCTCGCTAGAGATAAGAGTGTACTTGAAATTGGAGGAAGAGATTCAAGAGGGCTATAAATTCAGTTGGGTCGTCTCCTTTGGGTCTGCACTTGGGCTGGTCCATTAGTCGTAAGACGTTCAAAATATAATTTTCTTTTTAAAAATTCCAACTGAAAAGCCCACTTGGGGAATTCTTCATTTTCTTATTTTCATTTTTTGGACCAAATTTTGGGCTTGAATTCAGGAGATTGGGAAGAAAAGAGCCAAACCATCCCAATATAAGTCCGATTTGAATTTACTCGTAAAGTTCAAAAATACCAGCGTCGTTTTACGAAAAGTTTATCACATCAAAACGAATATATTTTGGAATCATTTGACAAGAATATATAAGAATAAAACTAAATAAGATATATTAGTTGTGCGGAGCTTTTAATTTGGTGTATTAAAAATAACATGCATCTCATGACTTTTAAAAAAAATATTTGCTTAGGAAATACTTTCCACAGTAAAAAAAATTTTGAAGGGCAATTATATTTTTAACCATACTAATGTATACATTAAAAACTCTTGAATTGCTAATAGCATAATTTATCATGTATTAATATATATATATATATAAAATCTACCAAATCAAATATTAATAATATATAAAGTTAATATACGCATTTTTTTTTAATGCGTTATGCATGCATCCTACCAAAGAATTTGATAAATTACAGTGCTTTAAATGAATGACCAATTCTAATCCACTCTACTTTTCGGCTCATTAGATCTATATATTTACAAATCCGATTTCTAGAGTCTACTTATAAATTTAGAGGTGAAGCGTAAGTCCCAATTTTGAATACGTACTTATAAATTATGTTCATAATTTATAAATCACATTTCTGACATATGAATTACAAATCATATTAAATATTCATAAATCTTGATTTATTACTATCATTTAGAAATTTAATTTATAAATTGCATCTCATAAAATGTGATTTTTATGATGCGGTGTTTCTCTCGAAAAGAAATACTACGATTTAAGTTTTAAAAATTGGTAATGTAATGATTTTCTTACACCATGCAGTGTAATTTGACATGATATATAATGGAGTAGTAAATAAAGTTACTTGCATTCGTATTTTATGAGGCCAGATCAATATATAAATATTTTTTGTATCGTTAATGCATAAAATTTGAACTCAAAAAAGTTAATGTTAATTAAAATTTTGTATATTAAATGCATGCGAAACCAATTCTCAATATTGTAGGTAACTCATTTCTACGATAAAACAAACAATATCATATTAAGTATGATTTTACAAGTGAAGTTTTGAAGAAATTAAACTAAAATTTTACTACAACATTATAAGACAAGGAAATAATTCGTTAAAATTTTACAAGTTTGTACATTATCACATGGGGTTCTCGTGGAGTGAAAAGAACACATACATCTGGGATAAGTAAGAGACAAAATTAAAAGTTGTATCAATAGAAAGAGTTCAATCAAAAGAATATATACATACATACAAACAAATAAGAGAAGAGCTGTAAATCAATACATTGTGTCAATTTCTAGCAGATGAGATAGTAAAAGGAATCACGAGATGCTTGTCTTCTTTGCCCTACCCCATTTGTTTCATGTCACCATATATGCATAACGCAATAATACAAAATATGAATTAAGTGATTTCAGAATAAATATAATTTCATTATTTTTTAATATTTGTACGTGCACATGATTTTATTGAAAAATAATAAATTCAGTTAAACTGTTATATATGTATTCAAGTTATAGAAATGAGTTTATTATCTAAATAATCTCTCTTTAAGTTTTAGGAATTGCCGACTAATATTACTTTTGTTTCTTTTAGGATCATATAATCAATTCAACTATTATTATTTTCTTTAGTAAAAATATTAAACACCCCAAAAGTTTTTTACTCTCCTAGTTAACATGCCATGTTACGTACATTAATAAAGCACTACCAAAAAAAGTCAGAAACCAACCTAAAAAATTGTAGAAAAAACTCAAATAACAAAATCAATATTTGGAGGTCGATTTTTTTAGTGCCAAATATAAAAAATTTCAAATTGGGAAGCCGATTTCTTTAAAAATATTTATTTTGTGAGATAACCAATCTTCAAAGGTCCCTTTTTTTAAAAATAAAAAATTTTTTAAAAAAAAACGACCTTCGGACATTGATAGAAATGTATTTTTTTATTTGCAAGTTATTTAGTTTTAGAGGTCGATTTTTTGTAAAAAAATAAAATAATAATCTTAACTCTTAAATTAATAAATACCTAATGATAGAAATGTATTGTGTCATAATAAAAATAAAATTGTGGTGCATTTTATTATTTTAGTAGGTAATTTTCAAAATTACATATTGAAAAACATAAAAGAGCAGAGAGACAAGTAAGTGATGAGGGAGTGTAGAATGAGAGTAATGATAAGAACATTCAGAAAAAAGAATTAAATGGTGAAGATTCTGACAGTCAAAAGAAAAGAAGTATAGTCAGAGAGTCAAAGAAACATGTAAGACTCAATCTTTAATTAGCATCGGTGATCCAATAAATGATAACAAATGGGCCACACTCTCCCCCACGTACTCTTATTAATTTTGGATCGGTGGTTTTGGTCTTATTGGGTCCCCAAAGCGTTTAATTTCACAGCGGTTTGGACTTTCAAATGCTCCGCCCCACTCTTTTTTTTTTTTTCCGATTTAATGGTTAACTGTGTTTTCATAATCATTTTTTGAAGCGAATATCAAGGCAAGCTGTACTAAAAATATTGAGAGGCGCAAATAAAAAGACATAGATAGGTATATGTTTTAGAATTTGAGATGTAAGTTTCGGGCGTAAAAAGTTAAATTGAATTTTTATTATTTTAAAAATATTTTTATTATAATTATATATTTTTTATTTTTTGGTGTAATGATTTTTACTTTCTCTATTTTAAAATAAGTGATATTTTAATTTTTGATTTTATTTTAAAATAAGTGGTGTTTTGATTTTATTTCAAAATAACATATTAAAACAACCTGTTAAAGAAAGTAAAGTGTTTAGCATCAAAGGATTCTCTATTTCCTAAATCCAAACATGAGATGTCTAAGTAAACCTTCGCATCCTTTTGCTACAATGATTATTTAGGCGCATTTTTCATATTGGGTTTAATCATTATATACCCAATGTCATTGACTGATTAATTTGAATTTATATCAGAAAGAAAAAAAAAACATTTCATATTAAAACGTTCTTCGTTGAGCTTGAGATCTAATTAATTAATTAAAAATGAAGAAACTAATTAATAACAGTGATCCTAGCCAGCTACCACACCTCTCAACTGCGGTGGTATGGTCCACCCACTTTCACTCAAAAAAATCTAAATCACCTCTCAGATATATATGTATATAATGTATATATGAAAGTCACATTTATTCTTCTTATTAGTACAAAGGTGTTCAAGCAGTCAGTGTATGTATCATTATCACCAATTTGTGTGTATAATAGCAGCTGTGTATTGCCCACTTGCCATTAAAAGGGTCGGCAGCGATATTTAACCCATAGCTTTCTCTTCATCTTCAATTCGAACGAAAACTACGTTTCTCAATATTTTGATATGTTACTTAACGAAAGATGTAACGTAAACAGTAGCAGAGAGCGAAAAAAAATAATGTAAAGCCGAATATCAATTTGAGACAATGTTAGAAACTCTGTAGCCTCAAATCTAAATTCATGTAGAAATTAAGTTGTGGTAATATAGACTGATACTTTTTTATACAAAAGTTACTACATGTATGTCGCTTATAAAGTATACGTACAATAAATACATAATGCGGTTTATTATAAAACACGTGGCCTAACTTATCCAAGAAATGTTAGGTTCTCTAGGTATAAGAAACTGAAGCTAAAAACCGTGGCAAACTTTTGGCTATGCATGATTGAGAGAGGAGCAACTGCTGATTAGATAATATTAGCGTATTTTTATTTATTTAATTATAATATACCTTTTTAGGTGTGATTATTTTGATATTATATTGAAGTGTGTGACCGAGATATTAAATTATTATAAAGATCACACTAATTTTATTATATTCTCAAAGATTTAGCACCTTGTTCCAAACGGGAACTTTAGCCTTTCTCCGCTCAGACAAGTTTAGATGAATAACAAACGGGACTAGATTCTTTTATTATTATCATTAATAATAATAATAATAATAATAATAATATATGAAGGTATTTTGTTATATAAGGGTAGGGGAGGAACCTAATAGGGATTAAAGATAAAAAATTAAATTCTTAATTATAAGGCAAAAATTTAAGTAGTGAATCGAATAACTAAGCTATTAAAATTCTTCAATAGAAATTAGATTCATTATAAGAAGATGTAATTTAAAAAATGATAAGAACCACTACATACTTCCTCTATTTAAAAATAAGTGGTGTTGTTAATTTGGGCATACCTATTAAGAAAACTACAAATTTCTAACCAAAAAGAAAAATTTTAGTAAATTATTCCTAATAAATACCTTGAAAAAGATGTAGATCTTTTGTAGTTTCTTGGTTATGTAATATTTTCTTTATTTAATAAGAATAAAATTGAAAGAAAATGATTAAAGTCTTCTTAATTATGTGAAACACCTCTTATTTTAAAATAAAATTAAAAAACCAAAATACTGCTTATTTTAAAATTAAAAAAATTATTTCAGACAACATGCTAACTAATTTTTTGAATTTATCCAAAATAGAATAGTGAATGGCCTTTAACTTAAAGGAATTTGTAAACACATTTATTCATTTCTATAAAAAAAAATATTTTTACTAATTTACTCTTAATAAATATTTTAAAAAATATCTAATTATTTAATAATTTATTGATTATAAAATTATTTTTATTTAAATAAAGTTAAAAAAAATATCACTATTATCTTTTTAATAATATAAAATAATATTTAATTTAAAATAAAATAAATAATTAAAATATCACGTATTTTAAACAAGATATCCAAGTTCAAGAAATTAATTCACACGTACGACAAGAAAATATATTATACTATATTATAGTGTCTTTTAATTTGTTTTCGTTGAATAAATACTCCAGTACTTTCAATTTGTGACAGCTCCTAATAGGCTAATACACGTACCAAGTACAATTTTGTATATATATTTAATTTTCACCTAATATTTTTTGCCCTGTTCTGCACGCTTTGTGCCCCTTTTACACGTCTAGTGAGTTTTATTACAAGTTTTCAAGTTCAGCTCATCATGTGCATATTCTATTTGAGTGATTGAGAACAATTTGTAAATAGCGTTATTTGTATTTAGATTTATGAAAAATAGCAAAATAATATTCACATGTATAAGAATAATGAAATATATTATATATATAATATCTTTGCATATAATAAGTTATTCGTATATATCTGCTATAAAATCTAAACTCTTGCTATGTATTGTAATTTTTTAAACTATTACAATTTCAAATAATTATACGAGGGCTTAATTTGCTAAGTCACATAATTGTATTTTGAATTGAGTTATCACTTAATTATAAGTTAGTTATTTGTAAGATTTTATACAAACGAGATTTAGTCAGACATTAACACAAAAACTACACATAACTTCCCTAAGACAATTGGTAAAATATTGTCCCTTCTGGTTATATAGGACATTGTTAGAAGAGATTCAAAACAATCATGAAAATTATAAAATCTAAATTTTTTTTAAAAAAAAAGAAATTTTGTCTTTCTCTTTGCCAAAACCATATCTGTCATTGAATCTTATTTATTAAGTAATTATTTACAGGATGCGAAAATTAGAATATTGTTATTAATACCGTGATTTATATTTTATCATTTGATTTTTTGTATTAGATATTACTATTATACAATATGTATTTTAGAATATGTTATTTATTCTTTTCGCAAAATAAAATAGTAGTTAATAGTAACCAAACGTCACCTTATGGTTGCCCTAGATAGTTTGAGAAAAAATTAAAAGGAAATTAGGGTTGAGTCCTCTCTAGGCATATTATACATTACCCTACATTAAATGTCTGACCATGTAATGAACAATATTGTTGAACTTAAAATTGATTGGAATAAAGAAAGGGGTTTAAATTTGTTTTTTTTTTTAAACAGAAATTTAAATTTGTTTACTAACTGATTGAAAGAGATGGGCTTCCAAGTTGAAGAAAAATGCCAATTTAGATCCAAGACTTTTATATCATTCATTAAATTCAAAACCTTATTTTTGCATGGAAACCTGGGAACTACTCTCGCAGTTTATTTTTACTTGACTATATTTCACTTAATATAAAATAATTAATTAAATAGAGTTTAACATTAATAAATCAGGTAGTTGGCTGCCTATTTGCTCATTGTAATTCTAATTTTTTGGACTTGTTAAAATCGTGTGTGGTATTTGTATTGGAGTTTCAATTAATTCGAATCACGTGTTGCAGTGTAGTGCTCCTAACAGAATTCTCTCCATACCTAAAACTCAAACCTCAAAACCTTTGATTAAAGATTTTTTTAATTTTGTTGTTTTTGGAGAATTTTTTGTTGTTTATTACTACGAAATTTGTTAGAGATCCCATGCTTTTTTTTTTCCAGCGCATTCTACTTTGTCAATTCCAACTACTTACGTTGTAATTAGTTCCTAACTCTTTATATGAATTTTGATGATGAAGTTAAACTAGAGTTTCATGTTTGAAGAAAGAATTGTTCAAAATCTTGACATTTAAGTAACTATGATATTGTATCCCAATAGTTTTTTTAATTAATTTTCTACTTGATACTCAGTGTATATATTTTATTTCAAATTAATTTAAATTTACATCTTGTAACACGATATTTAAAAAACATGTTCTCAATCGACATATTTTTTAATTGAGGATTCAAACTCAAAATTTTTGATTAATTGGTGGAGGGAGACAACATAAATATAAATCCACTCGAAAGCTTGTAGATTATCTTGTGTGTTGTCCCAAAAGGTAAAAGTTAAAGTATAAACGAAATTGGATTATATTTGTCTTTTTTCTTCTTCTTGGGTTACAAATTATGTGTCACTCACAAGACTAATCAAATCTAAAACTCTTCACCTGAGACTTCATCAAAATCTTGAAATCTCCCAAGGGAAAATGTGAGCCTAAAAAAGATCCAAGTCATTAGCAAAGGTGTCAAGATCTAGATTCATGCATGCCCCTCTAGAGAAAACTACAAATTAGGACTTTTTTGAAAAAAGTGGGGATATAAATATTGGGAGTACATTAATTAGGCCTACTAAGTAATGCAAACGAAAATATGAAACGCCAATCATATTTAAGCAATAAAAGTTAAAAGTGAAAAAGAAAGCAAAATGTGTGGTTTGGTAATGTCCCAAGTAGAAAGGGGATTAAAAATGACATATGTTATAGTGACAAATAAATTTGCTCTAAAAGAAACATAAAAAGATTGGTCGGACGGCTTATGATCCCAAAATGGTCGGTGATTAGTTGGCTTCTATCCAAAATTTGTCAACATATTATTTGGGACCTCTTGCATTCTATAGGGAATATGTACTACAAACTTCAATACCTATGGATTTTCTAGGAGAAAGGTTCATGTTAATCGTCAAATGGGCAAACACTCGATTCTAATCTACTACTTACCACTATGATCTTATAGTTAACTAAATCGGGGATGAGTTATGATTAAGGGTGAAGATCAATTAAAATCGAATATTGTTGATTTTTGTGATTAAAATTCATTTTCAATAGAGTATATGATATTGATGATTTGAGGTAAAGCACTCAATGAACTAGGATAACCTCATTTCGCTTTATCTATTCAGAAAAAAAAAATCATGAAATTTCGATTTCAATTTCAATAGAGGCAAGAAACATTGAATGGTTTCTTCTCAGCTGATCAAATTTTATATCAGCTAATATTATTATCTCAAGTCAACAAAGTGGAAAAATGATTGTTACTGCCGATACGATATTAAATCAAAGGCAACTAAACCAAAGAGCTACCATAAAAAATTTTGCTTATGATTTATATATAATAAATTTACAAATTGAGTCGTATTAAAAAAACATCGTCCAAAGATGCTCGTTGAACCGATTTTCAATAGCTAATCTCATATAATCAAATTATATCCCTACATATAATTCCCATGGCTCATCACACGGGAAGAAAGTTCCAGACTATAAAACATCTTGTCTAGTAAAATGATAGGCAAATTGGCTAATATTGAAATGATACAACAGAAAGGGTTGACAACCGCCAAAATGGTCCAGGCCACGAGATTTGTGCGTGGGATAACAGAAATTATTGATGGGCCCCTGTCTGGGGTATGGGCCCAATTTTCGCCAGCAGCCACCATTCTGATATTTTTAGATAGAAAATTCTTTTTCTTTTTTTTCTTTCTTTCTTTTCTTTTCTTTTCTTTCTTGTAATTGAGGATAGAATTAGCAGAGAACGAGGTCAATATATTTAGGAATACACCAAATCGAACCTTTTCTGATAGTGGAAAATTCACAAATATGACACTTTTTAATCCTGTAATTAAGAAATAATTAATGTCCTCAAATTTTTAAAAATTCACAAATAAAATTCCATCGTAAGAAAGTATTAACTGTTATGAAATAATAAAGAAAGAACAAGAATATTTTATAGAGGAAGAGAGAAAGAGAGAAGTTTTTATTTCTCTTTGATTGGATTAAATACAATGAAGGAGAACCCCTCTATTTATAGGGATAATTTCTCCTAACTTTTCTCCAAAAGATAGACTTTCACAATGATATAAACACATATATCTAGTATAATACAAATACCTTAATAGACATTCACTACAACACAAATATGTTTATAACACTCCCCCTTGAATGTCTATTTGATAGATAATGTGCCTCGTTAAAACCTTACTAGAAAAAACCCAGTGGAAAAAAATCTAGTGAAGGAAAAAGAGTACACCTATCTAATAATACGCATTTTGGCTGCCTCGTTAAAAACCTTACAAGGAAAACCCAGTGGGACAAAACCTCGCAAGGGAAAAAGAGTACAACGCGTATTAACTCCCCCTAATGAGAACATCCTTGAATCTTTGCATCCCGATCTTGTGCACCATCTTCTTGAAAGTTGCAGTTGGTAGAGATTTGGTGAATAAATCAGCCACATTATCACTTGAACGAATCTGTTGCACATTGATATCACCATTCTTTTGGAGCTCATGTGTGTAGAAAAACTTTGGCGAGATGTGCTTCGTTCTATCTCCTTTTATGAATCCTCCCTTTAGTTGTGCTATGCATGCAGCATTATCTTCATACAAAATTGTGGGTACTTTGTCACAATTCAAACCACATTTTTCTCTAATGAGATGTATCATGGACCTCAACCACACACATTCTCGGCTTGCTTCATGAATATCTATTATATCAGCATGATTTGATGAAGCAGCTACCAGAGACTGCTTTATAGATCTCCAAGATATGGCAGTACCTCCACATATGAACACGTAGCCAGTTTGAGATAGAGCTTTGTGTAGGTCAGATAGATACCCTGCATTAGCATAATCAACAAGATTTAGACTTGCTAACAAATTAACCGAATGTTATGCCTTATAGTATTAGCAAGATATATTAGTGCAACAATCACAGTAAGATATGGTATTTCAGGACCAAGGATTTCCTCATATAAGAATTATGAACAAGTTTAAAGAAACTTGTAAATGCTTCAGGCATTTTGAATCCTTCATGATTTTCATATAAATTTTATCAAGTGATAGCATTCATTAGTATTTAAATGCGTGACATCTTCTAGTGTCTGGACTACAGGTCCAATAAGCTTTATGCTTACCAATACGCATCATTTCACTTGATAATTATTCCTACATCAGCATGCTTTAATAGATGTAGTATTCAGATCCTCACAATCTTTTACAATATTGCGCACTATATTGTATCAAAAATATCGTAGACGATCAGTTCCAATGCGACATAACTTATTGAGATCTCTTCATTTTTCGTCATTTTCAGGTACCTGAACCTTTGCCAAGGTTTTATGAAGTGTTATGTCATGATGCTTTCTTAAAGCACTTGCCTCATCATCATGACCATCTTAATCACTTGCTCCTCTCCTTCTTCAAGAAGTTTTATATTTGGAACCGTTTGGTCTATCACGCTTTAGGCGTCTCATAGACTCTATCCTTCAAGGACTTTTCATTGGAGCATTTGCAACTAAATTATAAAATAGAGTTAGCAAATATATCTGACAATTGATTTGCAATATTTTGCAAGTGAATTATCTATTGAACTTTAAGTTCACTTTTTCTTTTTCCTGAGGATCTAGATAATTCATCCCACACTCAATTTTCAGTTGCTAATCACTTCTCCCCCTAATGTTAGAAAAACTAACATTTACTCCCCAAGCTCATTTGGGGACCCATCTTTGTGCGTTGTGGTGGAGCAATTGAATCAGATATCGCACATTCAAATTTTTAGATGGAATTATTTGGTCCGTGACCCTGAACCAATTTTGATAGGGGAACCTTGTTGGTTTGATGCATTCAAGTGTTGCTATATGTTAAATAAACATATCTCAAACCAAATTTTATTTGGGAGTTTTATTCTCATAACCAATGATTTAGCTATAATTGGAGGCATACAATTTTTGCTAAACCAATATAGATATGAATCAGCATTATCAACATGATTTTATAATTTGGAACTATGCTCTTAATTTAATAATTCGAGCAACAACCTTACAAAAATCAATTGCAAGTTAATATCAAAACACATGTGACCATTCCATCTATTAGCAAACTGTTCACATGGTAGGTGAATGGGTCCATATTCACCTTTTTATAAGTTCCAAAATTTCATGGAATATAATTCCAATCTTAGCTGATCAAGATCATTCTATCACGAGAACAAGCAACACAAGAGAATTCTTGAAGAATCTTTTATTTCTTCAACATATAGCCACGTAAATTCTCAATTATTTTTGCATCACATTTGAACCGGAATGGCCAATCGGTTATGCCAACTTATTTCAGTAAACTTCTAGTTTACTTTCGTATGTGATTTCATCATCATACCCATATTTATGTACTACAGATAAAAAAACAGGCGGGTAATCTTTTACATAAATATTTATAACCCGCTTCAATTGTAGCAGCATGAAGATTAGATCTTCCCATAATTTATAGTCTCAATTTTTTTTCAATGTCCTTGAAACTTATAAGTTTCCTTTTGAGACTTACTACAACAATTTCAATCCTTCAGGTAGTAATACATTAGCTCTTCCGGAGCTCTCAATTAATTTTGTATACTACCACATATTCAATCATATCAAAATAGTTTCTCCACATAGTTTCAACTTTGAAACAATTTTGAATGTTGATGAGCTATACTCATGAACAGACTTATAGTCTTGATGGATCCAATCATATCGTGCCTTTGGGTGGATGACCATCTTCAGGTGGTCATACCTTTCTTTTAGGCTATTCCACAAAACAAGTGGATCCTTGATCTTGAGATATTCAATTTTAAGAATTTCGTTAAGATGATGATGCAAAAATATCATAGCCTTAGCACGATCTTGTTTTGATGATTTGTTTTCACTTTTAATGGTGTCTCCAAGACCCATTGCATCCATATGGATGTTGATGCTTTGTTTTCACTTTTAATGGTGTCTCCAAGACCCATTGCATCCATATGGATTTTTGATGCTTTGATTTCCCTTCAGGGACTAGATCTGTATTAGATCTATATTTGTAACATTTATCAAAGTTCTCAATTTCTCATTCTTCAGGAATGGAACATGATCATCTAAATATGCCTTAACCACATAAGGTATGATAGCTTAAAACCTTTTAAGATATTGCTACTTCGGGAGCAAATCGAGGTATGCATATAACATAGATGATTTCTCTTACATATTTTCACAATATTGTTATGCTGGAACAAATATATTTTCACAATATTGTTCTTCTAGAACAAATATATTTTTCACAATATTGTTCTTCTGGAACAAATATATTTTTCACAATATTGTTCTTCTGGAACAATTATATTTTCACTATATTGTTCTTCTGGAACAAATATATTTTTCACAATATTGTTCTTCTGGAACAATTATATTTTTCACTATATTGTTCTTCTGGAACAAATATGAGGCATGAATTGCCAAGTGAATCAATAAGTCGTCCTCAAGTTCATATACAAAATCGATATTGTTATTAGTAAATACATAAATATCAAGAAATACTAACCTTCATCTTTCTAAGAAAACTTTGATTTTTCTTACCTCAAATCTTTCAAAGTGAGTGCTCAAGGCAGAGACTCGTGCTGATAACGTGTTATGAAATAATAAAGAAAGAACAAGAATATTGTATAGAGGAAGAGAGAAAGAGAGAAGTTTTTATTTCTCTTTGATTGGATTAAATACAATGAAGGAGAACCCCTCTATTTATAGGGATAATTTCTCCTAACTTTTCTCCAAAAGATAGACTTTCAATGATATAAACACATATATCTAGTACAATACAAATACTTTTATAGACATTCACTACAACACAAATATGTTTATAACATTAACTAATTTTTTAAATTTTACTCGTAAAATTTGATTGTTCTACAATAATGACTTTTCTTCGGAGATACAATCAAAAAGTAATTCTTAATGGACGTTATTTCTATATTTCTATGGGTTGCCAACTTTGAATTATATCATTCTTTTTGTCCTATTTAAAAAAAATAACCGAGCAAAAATATTTAATTTCTGAAATTTTCTAGCTATGAGGATAAAACACCAATTTATTTTCTTGAAAAAAATAATTCTTGACTTATTATGTCATTAAAATATAAAAAAAGCATGGTTGCCACAACTTATAGTAATTAAAAACAAAGATATGAAAAATTAAGTGAACTCGGTATGATATGTAGTGGTGGATGCAATGTTATAACACCAAATTTATTTGAATTCAGTATTTTTGTTGCAAAATAAAAATTTATTAAAATTATATCAAATAGAAAACTGAATTTTATAATTTTTTAAAAATATAATATAAAATTTTCAACACGCTTTTTGACAGTATGTACCTAACTATGAGATGTAACTGGTGATGCAATGTTTATATGAAAATTAAATCAAGGAATTATAATTAATATTATTTTTTTTTCATGGTGGAATTCCAAGCTAAGTGTCCTTTCTTGGGTATCTCATAATTTTCATTGTTATAGGTGATCACATGTACTTAGCATGGAAAGTAAAATATACACTATAAACCGATCGTTTTGCCTCAATTTTACGAGCAATGGTCATTCAAAAGAATATTGTAGAAGTAATATTAAATTGTTGTTCACTCATTAAATAATAATAATAATTAAAAAAAAAAAAATTTAATCACAAGTCCAAATAGGGAAATGATCACTCTACCTACTTTTTCCACTTTAACCTAAGTCTTTCCATATTCATACTTATTGATTGGCCTATTTTGTTATTACGTGACAGATAGGTATATAATCAACTATATGTACCTTGCTAGAATGGTGAAGAAATAAAAAGATTTTGTATAAGATTTGATCAACAAATCTGCTAGGTAAGCATGGCGTAATTTCATTTCTTAATTTCTTAAAGTTTTTAGGACGATTAATTTCTCTAGATCACCTGAAATAATTAATATGTTTTATCGGCAGGAAGTTGATGTTCAAATTATGTGTTGGTGTGAATGAGAAATGAAATGGAATACAAAAAAATAAAAATTTGAAGCAAATTTTTTTTTTGAATAAGAATTGTATCCCGCATTTGTAGTGGAAAGAAAGAGAGTAAGCTTATATGTAAAAACCACTTCTTCTAGCTCATAAAGAGTTGAGAAGAAAGTCATTCTCTTGTTGTTGATGTAGCCTGGCGTGGCTTTGGCTTTGAATTTGATTAATTAATTTTTGGGACCAAATTTATTTTCTCTTTTCGTTATTTCTGTTTTCATTTTCTGATATTATCTTCGCACAAAATTTAATTTAAATTTCGTGAAATACTTTTCATTAACGGTAATTGCTAAAAAGACAAGGTCTTTCCTAACAGACATCAAACTTGATTCGAAACAGATCTTTTTCACCCCATTTGAACTTAAATTTTCGGTCATAAATATAGAGGCATACCCTTGGTTTCTACATCGAATTTTGAATTATTTGTGCATATTTTTCTTACAAACAAAACTTAATCTTCATGTGATTTGATATAGCCTTTGAGTTCGATGCATATATATGTTTTATCTTGAGAGGAAGTAATTCAAAACTCAGATACATTAAGAGGATTAAATTCCTTAAGGACACACAATAAATTATATGATCTCGGAGACTTTGAATCAAAGTTTCTATTTTTCTATTTTCTAGTCTATTTTGATTTTCTAGTTTGAACACAATTACTAAATAATATACACATGAAAAATTAATCTTGAAATTTTCTAAATAATATTGACTTTCCGCTTAATTAAATAAGAGACTTCTTAAAAACCTTTTCACATATCAAGAAAGTCGACGATTAGTTGCTTTTTATATTAGATGTCGTTTAGTTTACAAGGCTAGAAGTAGCGGTTGTGCATATCAAATAAACTTACAAGGCTAACGAGAAAATCTCACACAAGTTCAAAGTTTCTCAAAAGTGTTAGTAGCTTAGTAGATTTGACTGTCTGAATTTTTATTTTACTGTTGGGAGTTTAACTTTTCACCTTGTAATTTTCTTCCTCATTTCCCTTTCTTCTGTCCCAATTTTTTTTTCCTTTTTTTGAAGTTTCAAAAGGTGATTTCAACATCGCTAAAAAAATTAGAATTTTTATTTTTTCAAAAACTAAAAATATAGATACGTTGAGATTCGTATTTATGGAAATTCCATAATGTACAGCCTGTGGTATACATGAAATATTTGTTTTCTCCTAAACATTGACTTATGACACATTCAGGATATGACGAGAAGACAAGAAATTAAAGGATACATAGAGAAACTCGAAACCAGAAAGGGTAAAGAAGAAAACAAAAAACTATATATATAGAAACTAAATACACAATGAAAAATGAAAAGGAAATATGAAGTCAACCATATAAATTGGAACCTACTTTCACGAGACAAAAAACATACATGGGGTTCTTCTTCTTTTTTTTTTTTGGTGTGGGGCTACAATTAATTAATTTCTAGTAGACAAGACAAATAATTTATCATGCCTGAATATTATGTAATTAATCTGAATAATTCTAAGTAGGAGGCCAACTGAGCAGTCAAATAGATGGGGTCCAGTGAAAATGATTTTTGGAGGGCTGGCAAATTCTAGTGTCCAATAGGATTTTCTTGATTTCTCTTGGTCAAGAAAATTAATTAATTAAATATAATTAACAGAGTCAATAGATACATAGCACATATAGAGTGTCATTATAATTTAAATTATATAGTAGGTGAAAATTATTAGCCTAACTTTCATCATTAATTCGTGTTAAAGCAAGTTACCTAATTGCAATCAAAAAGCCAATCTCAAATCTTCCATTTGTTTTCTAGTTGGACCGATTAAACTATTACTCTGACTTTAATTAGGGCTTTAATTAATAAAATATAACATTGAATTTTGCATGCTTTGGAATGAAATAAAATAAAAATTATTAAGACGATTTAAGAAATGATGTCATAGGAAGGTAGCATATATACCCCTGTTCATTTCTATTATATTAAATATTATACTTGAATGATCGATATTAGTATCTCATTAAAATTATATTATTTGTTTTATAAAGAAAATTAATTCAAGTTATATTAATAATATATACATTCTGGAACTTTTATTTCTATTCTTTTCGTTTCTTCTCTTTTCAACGAAGAAAAGAGAAAACTGTGACATCATACTCGTGACTGGAGAAACTAATATATTTTTTCCCTTAACAATTCCAGAAGACCAGAGTGGTAAGGAAGAAAATATTTTTATGAAAAATATTTGTAAAGAAAATAAATTATTTATTTATTTTTATTTGGTGTATAAGTAAATAATATTATCATAAAGTATTTATGTATAGTTTAGATAAATGTTATGAGAAGTAAGGGTGAGATAGGGCATGAGGGCTACCGGAGAGTGGAGTGAAAATAATGCGTGTCGGAGAATAGGGAGGACAAAATCAACATGAAATGTCATTTGCTAATTGCTTTTTTCCTCGTTTCACTAGGGAAGTCATTTTTCTCATTTTTATGAAACTTATTTCTTATAAAAAAAATTAAATATTTTTTGAAAGTTTTAACCCATCAAACATAAAATAAATTAAAAAATAATTTTTAAAAATATTTTTTTTCGTACCGAATGCAACCGAGCAAAAACACGTTTTGACTTTTGAAAAAATGTATTCATTCAACTGATTGATTTTGTATGTGGGACGTTGCTATTTAGTTACAAAAACAGTCCATTCTAATAAGTAATCTCGCGTCTACTTTACTTTTTTAATATTGTCTTGGCATATATTTTAAATAGTAATAAATAGAATACTAATTTTATTAATTATATTATTTTTTAAAATAATAAATTTAATATTTTAAGAAATATATTGGTAGATGACTATAATTAATAAATAAAAATAAATCAAAAATTAAATAATAAATTATTTCTTAATTTTTTGAATTGAACAAATAAAAATATATATTTATTTATAATATAGCGGACAAGTAAAATAAACGAAGGAAGTAATAGCATTAATGTCATCAATAATTATAGAGTAATTTGTTCTTTTCTTAAAACTAAAAATAAGAACGAAGAATTAATCTTAATAGTTGCACGCTCACTCAATCACATAAATTTAAAAGGCAGAATACCTAAATATCCCCTTAAATTTGATGCGTTTTTTTCAAAGTTCTCTAAACTATTACTAGTAGTCTTAGGCCTCATTTAATTTATTTGCATTTAATGGAGGTCTGAATTTGAATGGTCAGACCTTAGGTCATTAAGTGCATCTATTTTTTATTAAAATTTAAACACTTATTTCGTCTGAATATGTCTGAATCATTAAAATATGGAACAAAGTTTTAATATATTAAGTGATATGTTTGTTGGATAATTTTCATCATCACTCTATCCACAACCACCAACACTCATCATTAAACACCTTTATCGTCACAATCATCACATCCATTACCATCACCAACCACCAGTCATCACCACCACCTATTACCTCTTCCACAATTATCGTCGTCAACCACCACTGACATTACAACAACTACTGGTCATGCATCATCACTGACGCTAACTACTATTGTTAGTTGTTACTATACATATCACCTTCATCATTATAATTATATCACCACCGCCGCCGCCATCTCTACCACCACTATCACTCACTGCCACTACTGCAATCAATTCCTACTATCAATCACCTTCACAATCACAACTAGTACCGTTGATAACTACTACCAACACATCGTCAACCACCAAATATTTTTCAGCCAACACCATCAACATCGCCAACTCCTAACATCAATCAACTTTACCATCACAACCACCAATACCAACCATCACCATCATGTCGGCCATTACAACACCAACCACCCTTATAACTATCACTACCACAATTAGTAGCAACTATTATCACCACAATTTCTAGCCACTAACACCAAACATTATCATGACCACTACGACAAACCATCTCTCTCCACTATCACTAGTGAACATAAATATTGTATTCTTTCAATCAGATAATAAATTTATTTTATTAAATTTATATTTTTAATATTTAATTAATTTTTATTTGAATTGTATATTTAATATATTTAGAAATAAATAAAGTATACACATTCGGAAGTTGAAAAACAAACAATCTTAATTATTTAATGTTCAGATCTAGAGACAAAATTTTAATCATTCAGATTCAAATGTCTTAATATTAATGAAAACAAATGAGGCCTTAATTACCCCCAAAACTTAGCTATTTGGTAGCCTTTAATCCCATGCACCATCTCATCCTAAGAAACTAAGATACACTCTCTCGCTGTGTAGACTTTTCATCCACGTGTAGCTTTTAAAAAATATTTTAAAAACTTATTTATATATGATTAATTAATATATAATTTATATATCATATATGTATATTCAAATATGATTAATATATAATCTAAATATATATATATATATACATATCCTAATTAAGTCCATCTGTCACGGGCTTCTCTTGACAATTGCAAGCAGTCTCCCCCACACAACACACTAAATAAGTGGACTCCAACCCATCCCCAGCCTAAGCTACCTCTATGCTACCCTCGCTCTTTTTATCCTGTGCCTCTATTTGGCTTCTCTATTATATTTGCGCGTGTATATAAGTTAAAATCTATGTGCATGCGCGTTCATGTGACTCTTTTAAAACTAACAAAAATCAATTCACAATTTATTCAACTCATCACTACCTAAGTATACTCTCCTATATACTCCTAAAATAAACAAACATGCAAACATCAACATTATTATCATGAGAATATAGGTCTTAATGTTTCTAATGAACAATATATATATACACGTAGCGATGATGAAATCAATTCATAAAATTATAATTCGCTCAATCTGTTTAATTATTTATATATATGAGGGTTATTTGCATAAATATTCCTATTTTGGGGTGATTTTTAATTTTTGGCCCTCGAATTTGTGATCTTTAATTTTTGTCTTTCAACACTTTAAGTAATAAAAACGCAGATAAAAATATTCCTAAAATTAACATAAAAGCATCACAAGACAAACAAAATTCACAAGGTGCAGATTATGCTCTATGAGGTATAGTTCAGTTTTAGAACATTATATATCTTAAGAAGTTCATACATTGAATTTTTGCCTTATAGGTCATAACATGTGCCTTGTGAACTTATTTTTGCCTTAGACATAAGTTTAGCAGTGTGAACCTCTTGAGGTATAAAGTTCTAAAATCAAACTTATGTCTTGGAGCATAGTTCAGTACACTAATAGAAATAGAGATTTTTTCCACCGCAAATCAGTGGAAAATTTGTGTTATAAAACATAATTTTCCCACTCATTTCCCACTGAACCAATTCACTAGGAAAACGCATGGTGGATAACAGATTCTCATTAAAATAGTGGGAAACTTCATGATTTTTCCATGTGAAAACACTATTACTTTTTCTTTTCCCACCGATATAAGTGGGAATAACCACTTAAATATTTTTTGGTGGAAAATTTCAATGGAAAATAGTGATTTTTTAATATTGGTACCATGAACTTGTGTCCTGTGGCATAAGTTCAGTGACACAAGTTATACCTCAAAACATAAGTTCAGTGACACAACTTATGACCCAAGCAAAGTTCTCTAAAAGTCTTGTCTTGTGGATTAGATACTACAAAACTCATGTCTTAGGATAAACATTCTCTAAAAAAAAATTCATATGAAATTAGGTCATACTTTAGGGTATTTTGGCCCACAAAATTTTCATTAAATGAGCAATAGGGGGCAAAAATTAAAGATCACGAATTTGAGGGTTTAAAATTAAAGACCACCTCGAAATAGGGACAGTTCGTACAAAAACTTATACATAGAAGTGGCAAAATCAACCCACTAAATCACGACCTGCCCAATCTGTTTAGATTTGGCTGGATTAATAACCCACTTACTTTATTACTTGGGCTTATCTATTTTAACCCGCTTAGTTCAGCTCATTTTTAAGTTAAGTTGATATGCATCTCAAATTGGCACATGAAAAACTTTATCCGAATATTTTTTAAAAAATATATATTTGATATGTTTTATGTAGTCATAATATAAGAAAAAAGATATATTAGATACTCACACAAATTCTACGAAAACAAACTTTAAATTTAAGACTTAGTGAGAATTTTGTAGGTTGAGTTATAACTCAATTTTTAGTCCAATCTGATTCAGTTCAAATAATATTTAAATGAATTAATGACCTGATTTATTTATTAACTCAATCCATTTTAACATTCTCAAATTCAACGTAATCAGCTCATTTTACACCCCATATATACCTATACATGCCAAATAAAATACTCCATGAAACTGCACTAATTAACTGTTAGTAATTAAAGCCTTCCGATCTTATATAGTAATCGTAATTCATTGTCTTACTTTATTTTGTTGGATCACTAGTTACTTTTTATGGATAATTACATGTAATTACTTCTTAGATGAATAACTAATACTGTAATTAAAAACAAATGAAGAAATTAAGCCAGAAGTAGTTAAGTAATATACTAGTAATAGTAACTGAAGAAAAACAACTTTAATGAGAGCATTAAGAAAGCTCCAAACCCACCGCTAGCCAAGCTGTCCTATTATTTTGTAATGTCCTTTTCTCATCTTAACTCAACATCTTCTCATGTAGGGTCTCTCATCGATTGCTATGTAGATCTTTCTATTAACTCCACCCCCAATCCAAATAAATAAAATAAAATAAGATAACTTCATATATTTAATTTCTTTTTTCAGCGATGAGAGTCTTAAAGTAATCAGTAAAGTAGTTGTCATGTGATCAGGAGGTCACGGGTTCAAGCCGTGGAAACAACCTCTTGTAGAAATATAAGATAAGATTGTGTAAAACATACCCCTGCGGTCCGGCTCTTTCCCGATAAAATTGCGTACGATAGACCCTTATGATTCGACCCTTCTCCAAATTCCGCACATAGCGGATACTTTAGCGCACCAGGCTGTACTTTTTTCATATATTTTTTTTTCTTCTACGTACCCTCTAGAGTGAGAGAGGACTATAATTAGTTAAGATTTTGACTTATTGTGGGTTTTGTTTGTTTTACTACTACTATTCAACTTTACCTATCTTTCTCGTCCACAACTTAATTTTATCGTACAATAACTCCTGGTAATATAAATGGACGAAGAAACTCTCCCCCTTTTAGCCTAAAAGATATACAACTAGCTAGTTTCATTTTTGGGGAGTTGGATTCCCTTCATGACAAGTTACTGTTACTAAAGTATTTTTATGGCAATTGTCCCATTTACTACAACCATGAGCCAATCCCAACAACAACAACAACAAGATGACAACATCATCATCAACAACAACAACATTAAAGGAGATCCTCATGATGATGACGACGATGATCATGAACATGACATGGTCATGCCTGGTTTTCGATTCCATCCTACTGAGGAAGAACTTGTAGAGTTTTATCTTCGCCGTAAGGTTGAAGGCAAGCGTTTTAATGTCGAACTCATCACTTTTCTTGATCTTTATCGCTATGACCCTTGGGAGCTTCCTGGTACATACTATTCATTTTCTCCTCTCTCAAATTCTTACTTTCTACATAACGATATCAATCATCATCATCAGATGCAGATTCAGAATTTAAATCTAATAAGTTCAATTTTGTTCCATATTTGTGATGAAAATTTAGTATTATATCTCAAAAGATATTGAATTCAATTGAAGTCGTTGTACTAAAAGGCTAAATCCTCATTTGGATTTTATATATTGAGTTTATGTGGGTGGGGTTTTTTTTGGGGAAATTAATTTTATAAATAACTTTGTTTTGGTTTGTTGGTTTTAATTAGCTTTGGCAGCAATTGGAGAGAAGGAATGGTATTTCTATGTGCCAAGAGATCGGAAGTATAGAAATGGGGATAGGCCTAACAGGGTGACAACTTCAGGATATTGGAAGGCTACTGGAGCTGATAGAATGATTCGAACGGAAAATTCGCGGTCGATTGGCCTGAAAAAGACATTGGTTTTCTACTCCGGCAAGGCTCCTAAAGGCATAAGAAGTAGTTGGATTATGAATGAATACCGTCTTCCACATCATGAGACTGAACGCCTACAAAAGGTATTTGTATAAAAAAATTTAGTGATCAATTTCCACAAATTCTTTCATTTTTTCATGTGTTTTATTGGTGTTCTTTGATTACAGTAACAACTTAAAAATGTCCATATATCAAACTTGACTATTGACTTTTCTGTTTTTTCCAAAGTGGGAAGCTAAAGAAAACCTAGTTATTCATTATTTTGTTCTCTATCTAGAGATCGATCTCATATATGTTTCACAGACTAGATCCATAGAAACAGAAAGAAGCTTAGATGATAAAGCAAAGATGATGAAAGGACACAATACATATATGAAAGAAGAAAATTCATTAATATCTCGAAAATATTCTGCCATAATTAGGGTAGTCAAACCTAGCTCCCGGCGGTTCATTCATTTGACAGTAAACTAGGATCACTTTTGATTCTGCAATATATATTTTCTTCATGATTAATCCCTCCAGACTCGTATATTGAAGAGAAGAAATGTGTTCAAATTTATTTAGTTTCTTTGTATCACAAAAACGTTGTACCAAATTGAAATGCATGAAAAGTTTTTCTTTAAAATTCACAAGTAGAGAAGGTCAAATTTCGATTATTATGTAAATTAATGTATCAGTACATCTTTTCTTTGTTGCTGTTTTTTTTTTCCAGGCAGAAATTTCACTTTGTCGTGTGTATAAAAGAGCCGGAGTGGACGATCATCCGTCTCTCCCTCGATCACTTCTAACAACAAGAGCATCATCATCTTCTTCTTCAAGAGGAACAACTTCCGTCAAGAAACAACAAGCAGCACACCAAGATTCATCATTAATCTCTCCGTTATACCTAGGACAATCTTCCCAACAACAAATCGAAGAAAAATTAAGTACTGAAACAAGTGCAAGCAGTACCAATACTGATCATCACAGCCATCACCACCATCATCCTCATGTTGCTACATCACTCGGGCTCAATTCCCTCTCAAATTCTTACACTAACATCGCGTTAAACCCCTTAGGGGGCACCGCGGTCACTTCACCCCTGATCACAACATTATCATCCACCAACTTAACACCTTTCACTTCACTAGTATCAACAACAAATAATACTGATGATCTCCACAGACTAATCAACTTAGAACAGGCCGTCGCGTTTCATCAGCACCATTTTCATAATCCCATTAATCCTCCTCCTCCTCCTCATCCTCATGTTGTTGCAGCCCAACAATTTTCTCCACTATTATTGCAACAGCAGCCACAATCTTTACTACAAGGATCTCTTCAGTCTTCGTCAGCGGCGGCTTTTTCGGACAGATTGTGGGAATGGAGTTCAATTAATCAAACAGATAATGCAAACTCCAAAGATGATCACTACCAACCCAATGATCCCTTCAAGTAATTTCATCATCACTGAACTGAACATATTCATTTACATATTTTATATATAGTTGATATATATATATATATATATATATTATCTACTGATATATATATATATATATTTTAATTTTAATAGCTAGCTAGCTATCTGTATGATCAAAATAATGTGGTATCTTTGTTAGGGTTTTGGGTAGTTCTAATTAGTTAGGGTACTATATATTATTAACTTTAAGTTATTGTAATCTCTCTAATTAAGTTCAGTACTTGATTAAACTAGATGTGCTAAGTTAGCTCTACTTTTTTTTTTTCTAATACAAGGAAAAGGTTAATTCATCTTCTTAGGGTTTGATTAGTAACTTTTATGGTATTTATATGGCCTTTCTGTGTGCAAGTTACATTACTGTTTGCTATATTTGGGAGTACAACTTTTAACTTTTCCATTAACTATTTTTAGGAAGAGTACATAAATGTGTCTTGATGACCCTTGAGGGTAAAGTCATATTTCTTTTGATTTCAAATTTTTTCAACAAAGAAATTGATTTTCTAAGATAATAACTATTAATAATGTGACTGTTTGAAAAATTAACTCTGTCCCTTAATTATTCAGGTAGCTAAACATAAATGATAACGAGGCAAAATACTTCCTCTATCATTTCCATTTATGTGATGCACTTTTTTTTTTAATCTATCAAAGTGCTTCGTATAAATTGTGACAGAGAAAAAATTTGCTATTAATGACACAAAATAACTTTTATATCAATTGGTTGTGATTACATCCCATATTACTCAAAAAGAAACTAGAAAAAAAAAAGCAAAAAGAAAAGAAAAGAGTTCAATCTCATTTTACACCTTGAAGCTTTTGGAAAGAGAACGGATAAAATCACCTAAGAGGGTTTTGATGGAATGGTAAGCACTTTTTTATGTTTAAATAGATGTTTCAAATTTGAGTTTCCTGGATATGTAATCGGCGAGTCACCTTTGTTAGAAATCGCTTTACCTTTAATATGAACTTAATTCCTGACGCGAGTTCTGATTTAGTTGGACTAGTTCCAATAAAAATATCACACACTGTGCGAGAAACTCCGAAAAAAATGAATGGAGTCAACAAGCAGTCTGTGTGGTTCCAATGAACACACTGTTATTCATGAGAATTAATAATGATGCAATTATTGATTCACAGACTTATGAAGTGACAAAGCTAGAATGCAAAATGTTGGAAAATTGGAGTTGGACTAATCGGACCCACATATTTTCACAAGCCAACATCTAAATAGAAGACAAATGCCTTGTGTCTAGATTTGCCAAAATATATAGTTCTGGCAGTAACTAATCCATTACAAAGATTTCATTGTTGAGTGTTAAAAATCAGTTTTGGAATTAATTAAATTTTCCTGGCTGTATCTATAGCTATACATTAATTGTTGGGATTATATGTCCTTGAAGTTTTAGCCTGAAAAGTTCTTTAGATAAAGAATTTGCATTAGAACTGGTAGCTTATGAACTATGCTGCTTCGCCTAATATAACAGCTGGAGGAGACACAAAGAAAAATTCACTTGGGTAATTTAATGTGGCAGTGTATGTTAGTTTGGAGAGCGTTCTGAGTCACAAATGAGCGGTTTGAATTAAATTCGAGTGGATTAAAATAGATTGAATTAATTAATAAAAAAAATTATTTAACTAAATATATATAGCTATTACATTTGTAATACATAGGTATAATTTTCAATTATTACCACATGTATAAATAATTATCATTTTCATAGCAAATTCATCTCTCGCTTATCTCTCTTCTTTCTCTTGTGATCAATCATTCCAATCAATTTATCAAAGATTTGAATTTGTGATAATCTTTTTGGTGATGAGACAAGTATATCTTATATAATAAAAGCGATAGATATATTGGTACACAATGTTGTTTTATTAATCCCTCTAAATGAGTATTGTATCTGAAAATATTTTTGGGTTGTATCTGTATATATCCAGCAAAATTTAGAAAGAGTATCCAACATAATTGAGTAATTTATTAATCCCTCCAAACGAATGTTAAATCGGAAGAAGTTTTTGGGTTGTATCTAGAAATCTAATGATTTTCGAGGCTGTAGCCAGGTTATATCTGGAGTATTTTGGGTCGTATCTAGAAACCTAATGATTTCGAGGTTGTACCAGGTTGTATCTGGAGTATTTTGGGTTGTATCTAGGATCTAGATCTGAATTTATGGTGATGGTGTATCCGAAAATATTTTTGGATTATATTTATATATCCAGTAGAATTGAGAAAGTATTGATATTATACAACTAAATTGAGTGAATAGATACAGTGTGTCCAACTAAATTAAGCGAACAAATACATCGTGTTGTTGTATCACTGATAGAGAGTGAATTTTTGTATCACTAATAACACAAATTTCAAAAAACTGATCACTAACGCAACAAATTTCAAAACAATTGCTATAATTATAATTAAAAATCTATAACTATTAATAATAATTGTGATCCAAACTATAACGATTTATAAAACAATCTTCAGTAATAAATGATCATTGTTCAATCTTACCCAAAATTCATTTAATTTCAGAATATGGTTTTCTCACGAATGGCTGTCTGATTGTCAAAATTTTTCCTAACTAAAGGGTCAAAGAGTTATAATTCCTAATTGGGAGAACTTTATATTTGTTTGCAAAAATGAAATGTAATTATAAAATGATTAGCCAAAATATACTGTAATTTCACATGTTCAAAGGAAAAAAATTGTGATTTAGGGTATGTTGGTACGGTAAAAAAATATTTTTTATTTTTTGTATTTGATTGGTCAAAAATTTTAAAAATATTTTCTTTAAAAAAATAAACTCCTAAAAAATAAAGAAAATAAAAAAACAAATTATATTTTATCCTCCTCACCTTTACAATTATCCATCCGATCCCCATCTCTTCTTCGTACCGAACACACCCTTAATATGTACATGTGCGCGTGTATATTTGCATGCTAATTTCATTGTTGCGGTCCATCCCACGTTCCTAATAGGATAAATAGTGATCCATAATTCAGCATGTATTTGGGGCAACTCAATTAGTTTGGTGTCCTAAAATCAAACTTTAAATAAAGTTCTTATTTTTTTTTTTATATATTTAAAATCTTTTCTGTTTAGCTTTTTGAAATATAAAATTTTAAAAATAAACCTATAGGCCACGTGTTTTGTTCTGAGATATTATTGATCTCATATAATATAAAACTTGTAAAGTTTACTTTGAAGAAATACATATTATATTAATGAAGGGAATTGAAAAATAAAAGTTCCAAGAAGTGTCAAGTTTTCTTAGTTTTTCATCTCCTTGAGTTGTTGTATTGACTACGTATGAGTAAAAATTGAGTTATTTTGTTGACTAAAAACTAGCCTTTTTAAAAACAATATATAAAATAAAGAAGGGCGGCAGACTTCAATATAACTAATATGTGGAAACATCGAGTGTGACATTAGCGGTCTTGGACAAGTCAAGAGGAAAATGACCCTTTTAATGTTGTTTAATATGCAAATTACTTTTACAAATTAAATAAATTTTTGAATATAAATACATATTTTTGGCTAAATATTAAATTCAATCAAATTCGTAAGTTTTACACGTGTACCAAAAACAAATTAATAATGAAGACTACTAACTTGAATGTTTTACAAATGAAAAATGATAATTTTGTCTTCAGCAAATGAATTTGTATACCCTTCCCATTATTGACTTGGTAGTTATTATAACTCACCTATTCCCTCTTGATCACTAATCATCAATCTGGATACCAAATACAATCCTTTAACAGATTATTGGGTTGCTTCATGAGATGGGCTCTTGGGCCTAGTACCATTTCAGCATCCAGCCCAATAGAATATTGAGAAATGGGTTTGTTCACAACAAAGATTTTCTTCCTTCCATCCAAGTAGCTTTTGCTTCCAAGCCAGCAGAATCAAATACTAGTTCCATTGCACTAAGAATGACAAGTTGTGTTTTTGAACTCCTTGCTGCTACAAGTTATCTTTCAGTGAGACGTTTGTCTTTCAGCTAATATTAAAATCTCCTACAAACATCAACAGATCAGAAAAATCATGTTGCAAATCTTGGGCAGAGCTTTCCCTCCTGCTGAAGCATTAACGGATTTGAACTTCTTATGTGGTGAAGCTGTGTGTAACTGAAGCTAAAATAGAATTAACAGAATATAGGAACATAACTGTGCAACTGGAATACAATTATACTTCCCAGCTTCTTCCTGTTATTGCTCATAACACAACAAATGAGTATCAATTGTTCAACAGTTGGAGTCGGACTCTATATCTATTCCAATTCATTTGGGCCTCTTTCATTCCACAGTTAATAGCGAGTCTTTTAAGCCAAATCCAAGTTGTCGTGACAAAAAAACACAACTTGGGACAGCACATTCTCAATACTAGTATTGCACAATAATGACCAAATCATCTACATATCACAAAGTGATTCAAAGAATCTAACAGGCAAACTTTTGTGCCTTCAACTCCAATTACTCATTCATTTATTCATTAATAGTAATAAAAACCACAATTTAGCTCTTCCTAGTTAGTAGATAGCTGTAATTGCACTACATGAGTTTAATCGCAAAAGCAAGAAATAGCGGATAAGGCAAAATTGGACATAAGTTAGAGCAATTACTTCGGCTAAACCAGTTCAACAAGCATCACTCGAAAAGCCAACATATAATGTTGTTCTAGCTAACATGTATGGGAATTCAGTCCAATAGAACAAGTTTATAATCAATGGAGGAGCAGGGGGAGTCTAGAAGAATTTAGTCTAGCTTCATTTATCCAAAAATATAACTGGTACAAAAAGATACTCACCTTATTTCTCTGTCGCCAATTATATTTTTACTCAATTCTTTGTCTTGCTATGGATTTCAGCAGTAATATTCTTGCCACCCAGTAGAGTACACTTGTTCTCTCACATCTTCTACAACCTCTTCCCTCTTTCTCTAATTTGGGCTCCACTTTTGCACCAATCACTTTATCTGCAAAATAAAACAATAGCAATAAATAAATAAGTGAAACCCAAATCAATTGGAACCATTTCTGGATCTATTCAATGAAATCATTTCAAATAGATTAATTTGTATGTTAAGCATCAACTTACAATAATCTTCCTTTTCAATTCTAAGTGGAATTGATTATACTTGACACAATAAACCAAGTTTTCTCTCCATTCATCTGGAAGAAAAAAAGTTCTAAAAAAAAAAAGAAAAGAAAACATAACCAAAAGAATCTTTTTGGGCTAGCTTCCAATCCCGTAGTTAATTTCATTGGTTATTTTTCAAGATTTAAATATATAAATATCTCTGATTCTAGCATGTTATAATTTTTAATATCACAAATTTAAACTTAAGATTTTATAATTTTTAACACAAAATATTTGAATCTATTTCACTTTGATAACTGAAGCCAAGTAGCTATCCCTGCTGTGTCGATAGCCCCAACTTTTATTGAAAACAACAAATGTCAAAATCAAAACCCACAAAACGCAACATCAAAGCTTTCCTTTTACACCTCTGCCTCATCATCAAACAAGAAGAAAAGAAGATAGAAGGAACTCTTTCCATTCTCCAAGGCAAAAACTTCATCCTATGTTCCTAACCAATAAAATATTCTCAAGTAGGAGTATTTAACAAGAGATAAAAAGACATTTCACATCAGATTTCTGATCTCTCCCACAAATAAAAGAAAAAAAACAATAGATCCATGTACTGGTACAGTAGTGCTACATGTATCTATTTACCAAAATATAAAATAAAATAATAAAGGCAGCTGCTAAAACCCTCTCCCCACCACCCCAACTTTCCCTATTCTTCCCGCCGTTTCTACTCATTCTTCTCTTTCTCTCTCTGTCTATATCCGTTTCTTACAAATTCTGCAACTACTACTTACAATTTCTCATAAAAATTTAAGCTTTTTCTTTATGAATTTTTCATTTTCATAGCACATAGTAAACTAGTTTTAAATTTTGGGCAACATGAAGAGGAAACTCTAGCTCTTGGGCAAAACCCTAATTTCCTTCAACCCATTTCTTGTTTTTTCAAAGACTCAAATTTTTTTCCTGTGGGGTTGTTAGAAATTGCGTGAAGACAAGGATAATATGGAAAATACGGTACCTAGGACTGTAGAAGAAGTATTCAACGATTTCAAAGGTCGTAGAGCTGGTTTAATCAAAGCACTTACCACAGGTTTGTAATTTTGTTTCTTTTTTCTAAAAAAAAAAATTATGCAATATTATGGGTTTTTGAGCATAATCACTTTCTGGGTGTTTCTGAATTTTGTTGATTTTGCTAATTATGATGTTCATTTAAAAAAAAAAAAATTTGCAGATGTTGAAAAGTTCTATCAGCAGTGTGATCCTGGTGAGTTTTTTGTTGCTCTGTTTGTGGTCCATCAATATTTGCACACTTGGTCTTCTGTTTAATGATCTTTAGGTGTGTTTCTTAAATGTAGTATATTTCCTGTATGCTATAGCTTTTAATTTCTGGGATTTTTTCTTAACATTCCCCTTTTTTTGTTTAATTTTCTGTTTTGCCTGTTCCTATTGTATTTTGGAATTTCATTGTCAATGTGGTAGAATGATTAAGCCACCTGGATTAGGACTTTGTGACTGTTAATTTTTCAGAAAGTTATACTTTGCTTATTGTCCTGTTTTTGTTTCAATTTTTAATTTCAATGTCGTTTTCCATGGGAGTGGCCTAAAACATATCATTAGAGCTTTCTGACTGTCTGCATTATTTTATCATTTGATATTCTTCTTTGGCTGTTATGCAGGAATCAAAAGATCATATCTTTATTAAGTAGTTAGTTGGCAATTGAAAAAGTAATTCTTCCGCATTTACAACAGAATTATCATGACCTCAAACTGCATTCCAGAATATGAGTTGTAAAAGTGATTTATGTCGTTTAGCGAGAGTGTCAATGTCAGAGTGTTTTCATGGTAATCTTGATGACTGTGTATCAGTTCTCAAGGAAGAAGAGATGTAAAGTTCCATTTTCGTAGCAAGGATCATCATTTCTCTATCACAGTGACGCGGTGTCTCCAACCATCATTAATCTTGTTTATGATGGGTAAATGGGCGTGCCCAGTATTTGTTGCATTAAGGAAATGTCAGATTCTTCCTGATGGTGTCAACTGGTATACTTGTAAGGGTAAAAGAGCATATGATTGCAGTGTTGAAAGCACTTCGATGTTTTTGCATGACCTTTTTTATGTAGATGCACTTGGTGTGTACATACTTAAGGTGTCTGGAGGCAGTTTTGTTGATGTGGTCGAAGTTTGTGGTCAGTGTGGGAGGATAGTATGTTGTCACCTTGTGATTAATAAATGTCCACGTCTTCTTTTTGCTCCTTTCTATTTTTGTTTTGTCGGGAAGGTGACAGTTCTGTTATTGCTGAACACTCGACACAATTTCAGATATTTGGGATTCATTATTTTGCATTTTGGCAGTATTATAGATGACTTTTTGTGTCAGCATTCATGAATTGTTTTTTAAGTATTTGATGCAATAGTGAAACATACCCTAGCTTTATCCCGAACATTTGACTCCTTTATTTTATGCGGCTTCTAACTTGTTTATATTTATTCTAGTCTCCATAAATAACTCTATGTGAAGAACTGGTTTAAATGCTTTATTTCATTGCTGTTATTTATGTTGTTCCCATTTGCAGAACTGCTAATAATGACTATATATCAATAGACTACTCCCTTATATCAAACAGTTGTCTTGGTTTTATTACAGTATATCTCTCTCTTGAATGTTCTTAGTCCAATCACATAGTTATTTAAAGATAATAGATTTTTCTTGTGTTGTAGCGTCATTCTTCTCCCCGTGACTTCACAGTTTGCCCTCTCCTTTTCCTTGTTTTGAGGCTTGTTGGGTATTTCCCTCATTGAATGTTCAATTGCTGTCTCCTTTAGACCTCTTATGCAGATGATTTTTGTGAATTGCTTATGTCCATTTCTTAATTTAACCATGTATTTACTTTCAGAAAAGGAGAACTTGTGTCTCTATGGGCTTCCTAATGAAACATGGGAAGTAAATCTCCCTGTGGAGGAGGTGCCTCCAGAACTTCCTGAGCCAGCATTAGGCATAAATTTTGCACGTGATGGAATGCAAGAGAAAGATTGGTTATCACTTGTTGCTGTTCACAGTGATTCATGGTTGCTTTCTGTTGCGTTCTACTTTGGCGCACGGTTTGGGTTCGGCAAGAGTGAAAGGTAATATAACATCTGTTACCTTTAGATTTCACCTTCATCTTTTTTAACTGTCTTGCGAACTTGCTCCGAGCTGTCGTTTTTCTTTTAAATGTGTATGTTTTTTCTGTTTGTTAGAAGACATTGGAGGCCAGCTTCCCTTTGGCAAATGTATACAAGTGTTGTGCCACGTGCTGCCCCTCGTATTAAAATCTCTGCTGATTTTCTGCCTCCCTTCTAAGCTGTGTCTTTGCAGTGTCTATTAGGTTTTTGCGTATATCTCTTTTTATCTTTTCAAGGGTGGATGTAGTGGCATAACTTGAGCTACTTTTTTCCCATAGTAGTTCCCCTCATGATTCCTGATTAAAAAAAAGTAGTTCCCTTCATGATGCTTAAAACTCACCCCCCCCCCCCAGTATTTAGTGCATCCGGAACTTGTGTGCTCCGTTGATCGATTTTAGGGAGATAAGCTTCTGTCATTTCCGTCCCTTTTTTTTTGTTTTATAGGTGAATTATCATTGTTCCATGAAAAATCACAGAAGAAATGGTATTCAACAATCATGTTATGTCTCTCTTTTTTTTCGGAATTGTTCTTTCTGACCTAGAGAGTCGGAGCTCCCTTTTCCCCCCTCAATCTCTGTTTGAAGAAATTGATATATGTATTCCTTTTGTTGTCTTCGCGCTTACCACACAGTTTTTGACCTGTTTGCTGCCTCTCATTGAGGTATGGTTGACTCAACAGTCGGTCAAAATTGAACTAGGCCTAATCCCAAACAAGTTGGGTTGATTCACCATATCTGCTTTCCTCTCTCCAAGAGTCAGTATTTAGAATTCATCACAGTTAGACGATCTTATGCTTGCTGTTAATCTACTGCAATCCTTCTCATTCATCAGCATAGGAAGGCTCACATAGACAGTTGTGGTTGGTTGATGGCGTTGAGTTTGAAACATGTTATCATTCTAAGTATCTTTATTTATAAAGCACCAAGAAGATGCAAATATATTGAGTTTTAAAACAATAAAACTCTAAAGTAGAAGTCTTAGCTGTAATTAGGATTACTAAGTACTATAGAATGAAGAAATTAGTTAGATTATAATTTAGTGAGTCCACCTTCAACCTAAGTTCATTTAGTCAGTGTCTCACATTCTCAGTGTCATGAAAACATGTGTTATTTCTGTCATGGTGAAAGCAACAATGACTTGTTGTAATGACATTCTTGGTGTAATGAGATTTTAAACATATTCAGTTTTAGGTTTCTATTGTGGAATTTGTTCACCATTACCCTGTAAAAATGATTATAGATTTACAATTCCTTGTCCTTTCACTATTGTGGGGAAGGTTATTAGGTGCTAATTTTTAGACATAAGTCGCTTAGTGGAATTGGTTGTGGCATCATTGGATAAGATAATGTTTGGTTAAGCGAAAGCTAAGGATGCCTGACATTTTGAGGCATTTACCTTCAGCTGGTATTTTTGGATGTATCATCATTGAGTAAAATAGTGCTCTGTTGAGTGAACAGTAGTAGGCCTAACATCTTGAGAGGTTCACCATCAGCTGTTACTATTGGTTCTAGTAGCTTCATTTAATAGGTTAGTGCTTAGTTGAGTAAAAAGGATGTCTAACATGTCGGGACATTAAAGACGGCACAAATGCTGTATAATATTTGGAGCAACTTTTGTGCAGCAGGTCTTTTGTCCCTCTTCTCCATCCTTGAGTCCTCCACTTTTTGTATCTGCTGCTATTGTGGATTAGAAGAATCTTCCGGATGTGAAAATATTAAGAAACTATTATAAGCTGGTTTTTGTACTAGGAAACTGGTTACATGGAATTTCATAATCCTGTGTACTATGTCCAGAAATGTTAACTTAAATCTGCTTATATTTGTCAAGTGTCGGGATAATTTTCCTAGCTAGTCCAATCTCATACATGTGGCTGCCATTGTTTATATGGTTATCTGAGATTTATTTGGAGAAGATAATTGTTTTATTGAAATCATGTATACAGGAAGAGGCTTTTCCAAATGATAAATGATCTCCCAACAGTGTTTGAGGTTGTTACCGGAGTTGCTAAGCAGGCACGCGATGCCCCTCACAACAATAGCAGCAAAAGCAAATCTAGTGGAAAGGTTCTCATATACTGGACCTAACCTTTATAATTACTGTTCTTTTCTCATTTTGTTTGAGCATATGTTTTCTGCTATCATCTTTGATTTGCAGTCTCGACAGCCAGAGTCCCAACCCAAGGCAGTAAAGGTGTCTCCACCTAAAATGGAGGATGAAAGTGGGGAGGAGGAAGAGGAAGAAGAAGAAGAAGAAGAAGAACAAGGGGCAACTCTCTGTGGAGCTTGTGGTGATAACTATGCCACTGATGAATTCTGGATTTGCTGTGATATTTGCGAGAGATGGTTCCATGGCAAATGTGTGAAGATTACTCCAGCAAAAGCCGAGCATATCAAGCAGTACAAGTGTCCTAGTTGCAGTAGCAAGAGAGCTAGAGTTTAATTTGTTTGTAACTTTAAGAGCAGCATCAATCAAGTGGTGATGTTGGAAGGTCTAGGAACTTTAGCTCAGTTATCAACTGTCATCTGTGTCAAAGTTAAATGTTTGCTAATGGGATGTCCATTTCATAAACATTTGCTTTATGTTATCTTGCTTTTGGGATTGTATTTTAGATTAATTAAAATGTGTGCCTGTTATCATCTTGGGCTTGAGGATCCATTTTCATCTTTTTCTCTTACTTTAACGGCTTATCTAAATACTAGACTGCAGTTGTATGAGCGGGAACTTTTGCTAACCTTAGTTTTGAATTTGGGAACAACAACCTGGTCCGACTGTGATGTTCAAGTGTATTTCTATCCACATAACATAAATATTGCTGCTCGAACAAATTAACAGCTGGACAGAGCTGGAAAGATCCAGCAAAATAACCTAACACGACTGAATAATTTTCTGTAAACCAGTCAATATTGCTGATCCGAGAACAAAACATCTTCTATCAGTGTGGTTGCTGCAGTAAGCCATGATTACCAATAGTCTTTACAAGAACACTGCCCTTCACTGAAGCAGTGGAACCGATTATTATCCCTTACAATGATCTCCCTACCCTCCATCTTTGAAATGATTTTAATTGCTGTGTGGCAATCCCTGCATATCCTAAGGTTCTTCACCACCCTTATGACCGAATGTGGTTCAGTAACAAGAAGAGCAAAAGCCACAGCCAACTTCTCGCTATGGGTCCCTACCATCTCTTCCATCTCTTCTTCTTCAACATCTTTTAAAACACAGCTCTTATCAGCCATATATCCAGCTAACTTCATCTTCTTTTCTGTTTCAGAGAGCACTCTATAAATATCTGCTGATCGCTCGTGTGACCTGTCACCCACAATAAACTTGTGCATCTCACCCTCGTATTCAATCCAACTCCATCCAGTTGTCTTCTTTACTGCTCCAATTTTCATCAACCCTCTCACCCTGTCTACATCTTCCCATCTTCTTGCTGAGGCATATATGTTTGAAAGCAAAACATAATTACCTGAATTTTCTGGTTCTATTTCAAAGAGCTTACTAGCAGCAAACTCTCCAAGGTCTATCCTTTTGTGAACTCGGCTAGCATGTAAAAGGGAACCATATACTCCTGCATGTGGATGCTTAGCCATACTTCCAATCAAACATTTTGCTTCGTCTAGTTTGCCGTTTCTGCCTAACAAATCAACCATGCACGCATAGTGATCGGAGTCTGGATCTTTGATTGAACCAAATATCCTTTGACCTTCTTCTAGCAGTCCGCCATGACTGCATGCTGTTAGTACCCCAATATAAGTTATTCGATCTGGTTCAATATTTTCTTTCTTCATCTTCCACAACAATTCAACAGCTTCAATGGCATTGCCATAAGCTGCAAAACCTGTAATCAATGTGTTATAAGAAATCACATCTCTGGCTCCCATCGATTGGAAAACTTCCTGAGCATCTTTCATATTACCACAC
Source organism: Datura wrightii (assembly GCA_035772735.1). Lineage (NCBI taxonomy): Eukaryota > Viridiplantae > Streptophyta > Magnoliopsida > Solanales > Solanaceae > Datura > Datura wrightii. The sequence goes on from JASDFA010000014.1 coordinate 41,164,821, forward strand.
TTGGAATACATGAAAATCAGAGCATTATAACCTGAAATGCTCAGTTTGATTTGATGCTTTTCCAGTAAATTCACTGCCCAATTGCCAAATTCCAAAGCCCCAAGGTGGCCACAGGCCGAGATCACACTAACCATGGTGACTTCATCTGGCAGCACATCTTTTGCTATCATATCTTTGAAAAGGTCAATAGCCACTTTTGATTGTCCATTTTGAGCATAACCAGCTATAATTGAATTCCAAGAGATGACATTCTTCTCAGGCATCTTATCAAATAGCTCTCTTGCAGAAGCCAAATCACCAACTCTTGCATATGCCGAGATCATCGCATTCCAGGTAACTAAGTTCTTGTATGTACCTAATTCATCAAAGATCTTCCTAGCCATAGCAAGGTTCCCACACTTAGCATACATGTCAAGTAGCGCAGTCTTTGCAAAACAATTTAAACGAACACCCTTCTCATTTATCATCATAACAAGCCTCTCGGCAAGGCTGGCATCACCATGCGAAGAACACAAAGAAATGACAGTAACCCATGTAGTTTCATCAGGGCAAACTCCACAACGCATCATCTCATTAAACAACCTTATAACTTCTTCAGCACACGCACTTTGAGCATACCCCGACAACATTGCATTCCAAGATACAACAGTCCTCTCGGGCATTTGATCAAAATACTTCCTAGCATTATCCAAATCTTTCCTTCTTGAATACCCAGTAACCATTGCAGTCCAAGTAACCACATTCTTCTCGGGCATCAAATCAAATAAACTCCTCGCTTCAACTTCATTTCCCCAATTCCAGTACCCCGAAATCATAGCATTCCAATCTGCAACAGCTCTCTCAGGAATTTCATCAAACAGTTCCCGCGCAATCCCCAAAGGCCCAAACTTTCCATACATATCCATAATCGCGTTGCGAACGAACCTATCCCAATCATGACCCAATTTGATACAATGAGCATGGAACACTATGCCCCATTTTCCAGATGCTTTGATGAGAATCGGGTATACAAAGGCATCAGGGGTTACATTGCATTTCTGCATTTTGTCGAACAGATAGAGAACCTCATCGTGGGCACCCAATTGGGCGTAGAACTTGAGAATATTAGTGAAAACGAAGACATTGGGTTGGTGGACCGAGTCGAAAACTGGGCGGACGTAAGTAGGCGGAGCGTGGAGGCGCGTGCAGAGATTGATGAGCTGCGCCACCCAATAGTTGTCGGAGTAGAGGGAGTGTTGAAAGAGATGTGCATGAAGCTGTTTCAAGTGGTTTACTTTGGTGGCTTTCAATGCAGCCGTGTGCAAGTGTGACATTACAATTTACAACAAACACCTAATTTCAGTGCCAACATTGGTCCTTTTTTGTTTAACCAAACTTAACTGTTTGATTGTTTCAATCTAACCTGAATACCAGGACTGTGTGAAAGAAAAAAAACTTATTATATTAATAATATACTATTGTTAATTCGGAAAACGGCTAAAAATAATGACTTATAAATACCCTTCGTCCATCTATTGATTTAAAATTACTTTCAGCCAATTTTTTTTGGCTCAAGAATAACTCCTCAAACTACCACCATAAACTTGATGATCCTTTTTTATTTTAAAACAGCCATATGACTTATTATAATTGGTCACAAATATTATTTAATTTAAAAATTAAACTAAATCCACTCATTTTCAAGTTCTAATATTTTTGGAGAAGAAATAACTGTATGATCGAAATTTTTTTATTTTTAAGGCTTTTTCTTTGAATAATTTTTGAGAACTTATTTTGCTTTGAATAATTAAATCATAATGAGTTTAAGTTTAGTGAGGGCAGATTCGGATTTAAAGAAAAAATGAGTAATTTAATTAAAATTGGTATTTTAAGTCAATTTGAAAAATTTCATCCAATTGAGAGGTAATTTTATTTACTTTGTTAACGGCGGAATATATTTAGCTCCATAGTATAACCAGAGTCAAGGTTAGCTAATATACTAAAGTGGAAAGATATTTTTAACTCTTTTACCTAAAGTCATTCTAAAATGTGAAAAGAATTATTATATATTTTAAAAAAATTAATAAAATTATATTAATTAAATTATTATTTTTATTAATTTTTTCAAATCTTATTCTAACAATCATGAAGTATTAGCTTTAAAGTATTTATTAGCAATAATAAATATAGTATTGGTCTTAAGATAAAAACATATAAAAAGAGAAAAAGAAGAGAAGCAAAAAGACTCAAACCACCCAAGCCCAACCGTGACCCATAACCAAACCAAACCCCAAATTTGCAAAACCTAATTCCCAGCAGCCCATATTCCCCACAATTGCCTTTTTCCCCCAAAAACCCCGACTGCGAAACCCGTCACCCCCTTAATCCTTCGCCGGCGATTTTGCCGGAAAACCCAACACCATTTTTTTATTAGGAAACCCATGGCGGAAGAGAGACGCGTGGTTACAGTGGGCGGAAAAGGCTCATCATTTTCATCTTCCTCTGTATTTGAAATTGCCAATGGACTCAGTCGTCTGAGCATAGACTCTTCAGCACTCTCTAAAGTATCCTCGTCCTCCAATTCTAAAACCAGCAAGACTAATGCGCCTACGGAGTCTGCAGCATTTTCAATCCTCAGTAATTTAACACCCGAGGAGGCTAGAGCTTCTCTGGTGGTCCTCCTAAACAAGCTTTTGCTCTCTTCTTCCACTTCACAGGCTGTCAATCAGCTATATGATCTCATCCTCAAGGATGTGTCGTCCTCCTCTAATTTACAAATTTCGTTTGATGACACTATCAATGGCGTTTCCCCAGGTGATTTTTCTGTGGCTGCAATAGCTGGAATCTCCGCTATCTTGGACCATCGAAGTTCAACTTTGTCTGTTATTGTTGATGCTGTTGCTGCCTTGTCATGCGAGGCCTTGGGGGCCGATATTTCAGCTTTCAACGTTAATGATTCCGGTGATGGTTCCTCTGCCAAGGACGTTGTTTCCGTGGCTGCTGACTTGAAGATCTTCCTTAACGGTTCAAAATTTGTTAACCGTGAGAGTGAACAACCTGCAGTTTCCGGTGTTCCCGTGGTGCACGGAAAGTTCAGGGAGATTTGCCGGCTCCTGCATTCCAGCACCCGTGTCCAATTGAACTCTGCCATTGTATCCAATTCTGAATCTTCTGGTACAGCCAGCGCCATGTGCACCACGTTGTTCTCTTTGGCTGTGGCCCTCAAGGATTTGGGTAACATCAGTTATAACCGAGCAAAGCACATTGTTGATTCTCGCATTGCTGGAGATGATGAATTTTCTTCCATGCTGCGAAAAGAATGTCCTCGCCCTGATCAGCTAAAAGCTCTTTTCGCATCTCTGGTGTCAGCTCACTCGGAGGAGGAATATGTTAAGTTCTCACATGATGTCAGTTCTTTACTGGTGATGGTAGAGCAAATAGTTTCCTGGGAAGCCCTGGCTGCTTTCTTTTTCCTCGAAGGAAGGGACTTCATTGGGTATACTCCAGGTGATACGCCTGTAGGCGAGGACGGTGCAAAGGCAGGTAAAAAAGGAGGAAAGAAAAAGAAGATTCTGGGTAAAGGTACCACCGCTCTGGTTCAGATTTTGAAGGATAGGCTGCTGAGCATGCCAATTCAGACTGAAGCGTCCCAGACTGTCATGGTTTTGGAGAATTTGGTTCGCACTTTCTTATTGCTGCTGGACCCAAAGGACTTGGGATTTGACACTTTACTGAAAAATGTGAAAGATATCGTGGAAAGCAATGAAAGCCGCCGGTTGCCTAAACTACCAAAGGTAGAGAACCATCCTATGCTATCTTTGTCCAATTCCATTTTCAATTCTTTTTAGAGCGCGCAGTAGGCTAATTTTTATGTTGCTTCAGTATGACCTGTTGCTCACCTTATTGAATTATTCATAGCAGTTTGATTCCAATAATTTGGCAACTGGTTGAACACTTGGTTGTCTTCTATTTTTTGTTTATGTGAAAAGATGTGTGGGAGTGGGAGTAGGCCTGCTAAATTTGATTTAGGTACCAGGTCAAAGTGATATGATGAACATCCAACCCGAATCCTTAAGACAATAGAGGAATGGTCCAAGACAATTATAAACTCGTGTATGCCCTTTTACACCCAATGTGATACAGTATATAGATCAATAGTTTGTTTAGTACTTTTGCAGGATACAAACTAGTAATTAGCTGGAAATAGTTAAGTTCTTTTAGTTCAACCTTGGTGATTAACCAGAACTGGTGAAACATTATTCTTTTAAAGTGCGAGAAAGTCAGAAATTGGCAGCTGTTGTTTAGGATATAAATATATTTCCTTTCATATTTACTACTTTTGAATAAAGTTCTGATATTTGTCCTTGTAATAAAGTCTCAAGAACAAAAGTAATCTAACTCTTATGCTTTCTCTCAATTACTTTTTCAACACTATAATATTCAATTTAGCAAAGACAATTGTTATGCTTTCGCTCAATGTCTGCACTTATGGAATAGTTACTGTCCAAGTGGCGTTTGGTGGAGGTATTCCACCAACTGGATGGAAATGTTGAAGGATGTACACTAGCTTTTAGATGATGCAATAACAATAATTGGATGACCCATAATGAGAGGATCCAGAGGCTGAATCTGAGTTATGAAAGCCTTTGTTTTTTTGGATAAGTGATTGAAAGTTATGAGGCCATAACAACTATAAAATCCTTTTGGGCCCAAAAGAGATTGTGGGGCGAAGTTTTTTTATCAGCTTTTCTAATATTGGTTAAAAGGCTAAATAATTTAAGAAGCTGAGGCATTCTGAAGTAAACGTGATGCGCAAGTGTATCCCTATTTTATTGGGAGCCTTGCATGTCGAAGTTGGAGTCTCATCTCTGAAAGTTGTTGATTTCATCCCCTTGACAGAAAGAGGAAGTAAATCTTTAATTTATTGTCACAATGTTTTCCTTAGTAATTTACTTTCCTTATCAGACGGTGTTAGAGGAATGTAAAATTGTTAATTGGGGAGATAAAATGCCTTCTTTTTAACTCCTGATATTCTTTATTGTCTCGTCGTTGCCACGTCAACTTTAGAAGGAATATCAATAGTTTTAGCTTCTTTTTCTAGGTGTACAAAATAGAGTGTAGTTAATGTTTCATCTACAACGAAATTTAAAAGTTCAATTCTTTTGTGACAGGGAACACGTGATTTTGCAAAGGAACAGATGGCTATAAGAGAGAAAGCTTTTTCAATTATCGTTGAGGTTTTCAAAAGGCACGGTGCTGCTGCTTTGGATACTCCTGCTTTTGAAATGCGAGAGACTCTGATGGGAAAATATGGAGAAGACTCAAAATTAATATATGACCTTGCAGATCAGGTTTATTTGTTGTTTCAACTGCTATTTGTTGGTTGATTATTGTTGGTGCATTTTGTCACATAGGAGTTCCACACATGCATATATAATTTCGGACACACATTTTAGAGTGTGAGCTAGCATCAATGAAGCTGGATGAACCGTGGGATACCATGGTTCAAATTCCAATAGAGGCAAAAAACGTTTTCTTTCCATTTGTTTAATGGATCTCTATCCACAAAACCTGTGTTGATGGGAGGTAGCAGGTACCTAGTGGATGGGACAGTAGAGATGCGCATGAACTGCTTTTAACCTTCATGTATTAATTTACCCCTATCAATTTACTTTTAAAATCTTTTTTTATTCGATACTTTTTTAAAAATTATACTTTCGTCTATAAATATTTACCCATAATTAGTTATCCTTTTTTTTATTTGGTGTATTTTTTTCCGGATAATATGGATACTATATATATATATATATAAGATTAAATCATTATTCATCCACTTTTTTTTATTCGGTGTACATTTACACCTCCATTTTGTTCTTTAAAAAATAAATCAATTATACAATAATTTTATACTATTTGTTTACTTAATTATTTGTAAATAATATATATTAATTTACAACAAATTAAATATTTAATAATCAATAATTCATGTATTGTAATCTCTACATAACTAAACCCTACATAACTAATACTTGCATAATTAATACCTACATAACTAATATATGAATATTAAAATATGCATAACTAATCCCTGCATAAAATAATACATAGATTTTCTCATAACTAATTCATGTATTACTAATACCCGCATAATTCTAACCTGTAACCAAACGACCCCTAAGAGGTCATTTGGTTGTTGGTTAGGAATAAAGTTATTCATTTATTAATTTGATTATTTATGTATTAATTTTATACGTTGTTTGGTTTCTAGTTGAGATAGAAGTTATTCATGTATTAATCATATACATCGTTTGGTTTCTAGGTATAAAATTTTGCATAACTATTACTGTGTTTGGTTGTGTTTTAGCAATTCTACATAACTAATACCCACATAACTTATGAGGAAAATTATGTATATTTATGCGGGGCAAAAGGTGTAATAAGTTATGCAAGAATTAGTTATACATGAATTAAAATAGAAAATGACACATTTACTCCTATTAGTTCATTTTAATGGTGTTTAAATTTTGCTTCTTCCTAGTAATTTTAGTTGATCTAGATAAATGCAATAGATTAAGGCAAGTTAGAATGTGAATTTAATATATAAAAGGTTAAGCTTATAATTATAAACAATATTTAATTTTTAAAAATTGTAAAATTTACATTACTTTTCAATACACCAAATCAAACATTCAATAAGAAATAATTCATGTATTATAATTCCTACATAACTAATCCATACCTAACTACCTACATAACTAATACCCACATAATTAATTCATACATAACTAATATCCGCATAACCAATGCCTGCATAACTAATACAACTCTAACCAGCAACCAAACGACCCCTAAGATTTTTGTAACTGCAGCTTGGCTTTTCCCTATCATGTGGAAATTTGTCTTCCTGTAGAACTCCCTGTGTTCTTCTAATCCCTACTTCGTGGTGCAGAATTGTATGTTTTGGTGTTCTTTAAATACAGAAATGATATTTAGGTTGGACAGGGAAAGGTCTTTATTTAGAAGTTAAAAGCACATATGGGTCTGATTGTGTTAAATATTTACAGATATTTAAAAGGTGCATTTATTGTCATAATTTAGAACCTGAGTTGTGCATTATTCCCGATCCTTTTGTACTGATTTCTCCTTCCCCCGATATCATTTGCAGGGGGGAGAACTTTGCTCTCTTCGATATGACCTGACAGTTCCGTTTGCTAGACACGTAGCAATGAATGGTCTGACATCCTTCAAGCGTTATCAGATAGCTAAGGTGTACAGAAGAGATAATCCATCTAAGGGTAGATACCGTGAATTTTACCAATGTGATTTTGATATAGCTGGTCAGTTTGAGAAGATGATGCCTGATTTTGAAGTCATAAAGATTTTGACCGAGTTGTTAGATGAGCTTGATATTGGAGACTATGAGGTAAACCTTCTAATGGTTCTCTAGCCATGTCCAAATTCAATCTATGTTTGTTAGTAGACATTGGAATGATATTCATCCTGAAAGGACACTTTAGATTTTAGTCCCCAATCACTTGAAAATTGTCTCATGATTTTTGCACGCACTAGTGCTCCCTCATCCTCCCTGTGCTTTCTCTCAAATCTTTAACTTCCATTACCACAGTATTTTTGGTTATTTCATTGGGACCATCTAAATCTTCTGCTTGTTTGGTTGCGATGCATATCTATCAGGAGTTATACCATTTCCATATGTATATATGTTCTCTTTATGTTTCTTACAATCCAGAAAATTACTTTTCTCATGCAATCTCAAGGAATCATCTGTCCTATTAGTGGTATATGGCATAGCTAATTATGTAAAGCTTCTCTCTTTATTCAGGTAAAGCTTAATCACAGAAAGCTGCTTGATGGTATGTTGGCTATATGCGGGGTGCCACAAGAGAAGTTCAGAACCATTTGTTCAAGCATTGACAAGCTAGATAAACAATCATTTGAGCAGATAAAAAAAGAAATGGTGAGGCGTAGTCTCCAGTAGGCATAAAGTTGTATGTTTTATTAAGATGGATATTCAATATTATATCTGTTATCGGTGCTTTGCCTAGTACTGGCACTCTATTGCTTGTTTCGGTATCTCTCGTTCTTGTTTCTCCATATGTGGCATTTCAGTCATCTTTGAAGTTATCTCAGGGTTCGGTTGTTGACTCCTTGTCTAAAATATGTGTCACTAAAGGAGCAATTCTCCTATAATTAACACAAAAATGAAAAACGATTGCAACTAAACGTGCTGATTCATACGCTGTTATTGACAATGCAGTAAAAACACCTAATGAATTGTATTCTTCTCACTTCCATATTTCTTATTGTGTTCCTTTTCCAACGCCAAAAATCACTTTTCTCTTGCTTAGATTACTTGAAACAACATAGGTTTTACACTTCTTCTTTTATCCATTGCTGAGAATGTTTGATGACCAGTTGATCCTGTTTGGTCTGGTTTTACCATATCTTCCTGGTTCTTTTACCAAGTCATAACTTGGTCCAACTGGACGAGACTGCTACTGGTTCCCAGTTGAACAGTTCAACTGCCTGGTTGTTTTGGTTTTAAAACATTGAAGAAAGTATAAAATAATGAAGGGTAGAAATGTGCACGGTCTTCTATGTTTCCCTCAGTTTTTCCTTGGGGTGTGGATACCAGGATGATCTCGAATTTCATTGTGCAATCTAACTTTGTTTTTTATAATTCATTTTCATAAGTTCTTGTGGGCTTCTCGCATGTTAGAAAGCAAGGTATCTCTGAAGGTTATTCCCTCGTTATAGTTTTTGCTTGTATCTCACTGCAATATGTTATTGTTTATTTTTATTTTTTGACAAGGTAACAATATGTAAATTGTTTCTTCGATAAAAACAAACTACTTGCTCCATTGGGTAGTTTTTATTTGATTATGTCATTATCTGAAGTTGTTTCTTTCCCAGCCTCGTTGCTCGTATTTCTGTCATTTACTCCCTCGTAATTTATTCAGTGATATTTCACTTTTCAAGGGCCATTAATAAGTTTCAGGGTGAAATTAGACGTCGATATGTGAAGTAAAAATACTAAGGGACTTAGGAATGAGATGAAAATATTGTGTTTCTGGATCTTTTAATCAAAATACTCGAGAAACTTGTGTTAAAAAACTGTCATATAGTATCTTTTTGAAACAACGAGAATGTAATTTGAACTCTAATGCTGCTGTCATTTTGTAACAGGTGGATGAGAAAGGCTTAAGTAATGAGATATCTGACAGAATTGGTACATTTGTCAAATGGAGGGGACCTCCTATGGAATTATTATCTAAGCTCAAGCAGGAACGCAGTTTTTTGGAGAACAATGAATCTTCACTTGCATTGGATGAATTAGAGATTATGTTTAAAGCTCTTGAGAAGTCCAAGTGTATTGACAGAGTGGTTTTTGACTTGAGTCTTGCAAGAGGCCTTGATTACTACACAGGAGTCATATTTGAAGCTGTCTTTAAAGGAGCTACTCAGGTAGAACTCTGGGTTAGCTAAAAAGTTCTAATTCCAGTTACCTATGCTTTGCTACTTTGACTTGTCAATGTGGTGATTATCAATTCATATTTTGTGCATTTAGTCATCTAAGAAGTACCATATAAATGGTTCAAGTTCTCAACATTGTTTTTTTAGGCATCAAAGAATATATAAATTGTTTGAGTTATCAACATTGTCAGGAGTTGAAAATATCTCTCGAGTACTTCTGATGATTTTGCTTTGACTTCCATATTGCTGAAATGTAATCTATACTGGAGTAACCAGTGTAAATTAATCTAGGTTCTTCTGTCTTGCATACTATGTTCAAAGTTAAAACACTATCAACCTAGTTAATTGACTCCTTCCCAAGGCGAACAGCAGGTTCTCAAGCCTCCAAGTGTAGCCTTATTTTCTTTAAATGTCTTCTGCCTCGTTATACGTTGATTAAAGACCTCCATCTTTAGTATCAAATTTGATAGTGAAGTTACTAGTAGTTTGATTATGGCATGGACCTATATATAACTCTCAGTTCCTACTTCTGTGGTCCTCCTATTATATGTGTCTGTGCATGAAATGTTTGTAAATTAAAGTTTATCTTCTGTGATCACTACCACTGGTCTGGAAATGCCTGCAGGTTGGTTCGATTGCTGCTGGTGGACGTTATGACAATCTGATAGGGATGTTTGGCACACGGCAGGTTCCTGCTGTCGGGATCAGTCTGGGAATAGAGAGAGTATTTGCAATCATGGAACAGCTTCAGAAAGACAAGAATCAGGTGATAATAGCTAAATAAGCATATATGATTTGTTTTGGAATATTTGGTAGTTTTCACATTTTCTACTTGTTGCACGTCAAATCAGTTAGTAAATAAGAGTGTCTCGTCTCTGGCATCTTGAGCCTTTTTTAAGATTCTGGATGAGACAGTTCACATAATTCAATATGATAACAAAGCGGTAAAACTGATACTACGACAACCAACTCAAGACTTGATGAATGTCCCTAGCATTTCATGGTGCACATAATGCAGTTAATATACAAGTGTACTCCCACAAGAAACTGAAAATTAGTGCAAATGGGGTAGGTGGAGAACAATAGGGAGACACTGTGTTCTGTTTTACTTGGTTTTTTATTTTTTATTTATCTGCTCAATGACAAGTGCAGTCTGCATGTCTGAAGATGTCCTAAATTTGTTGCATAATACTAGCTTTATTTAATTACTACCTACTACTTTTTAAGCTCCTCTCTCTTGCTCTCCTCTCCGCGTTTTTCTCTGAAAGTGTTAACTTTTAAACAACCTGTGTCGTTGATAGTATCATTATTTCTCCTTGAACAATTTCCAGGAAATCCGAGCCACTGAAACTCAAGTTCTCGTTAGCATTCTTGGTGATGACAGTGCTTTAGCTGCTGAACTGGTTGGTGAATTGTGGAATGCTAAAGTGAAAGCAGAATTCATGATCCATAAAAAAGTGATGAAGCACATTGATCGGGCGAGAGATTCAAGGATCCCTTGGATGGTACTTGTTGGTGAACGTGAACTTACCGAAGGAGTTGTAAAATTGAAGGATGTTGTTGCTGCTATTGACTATGAGGTCCCCAGAGGTAAGCTTGTGGATGATCTATGCAGACGATTGGGCATGTAATATCTTAAGCTCCTTGTATTGGTAGATTGAAGCAAGATTACATTTTTGGGGGTTTAAAATCCACCATGTTGGGTGGGGGTTCAGAATTGACCCTTGCCCATTAATCCACAAAAGAAGTTACATTTTGAGAATCCATTACATCTGAAATAAACTAAAGTGAGACTATATAAGTGCATTTTACAGTACCCTTGTGCAGTGTTCAAGTGTGCATTGTGCCAGTGTAAGCATGTCTCATATCTCCTCTGCCTTATCTTGCAGTTGCCTTTGTGCAGTCAGCTTTCCTAAGATAACATCCCTAGCCAAGGTTGAATCTGTTTCATCATGACACCCCTTTTCCTTCTTTGCCTTTGTGCAGTCAGCTTTCCTAAGATAACATCCCTAGCCAAGGTTGAATTGTTTCATCATGACACCCCTTTTCCTTCTTTTGTGCACCAGCTAATACCCAAACAGATAGCTTACGTTTCTGCTACAATGCTGCTGCAAAAATGTGTGTGAACGGAGAAACTCATCAACATTTTGCCTTGAGTGTCCCTCAAAATTCTACCCATACTTATTTTACTAGCGCCCATCAACATTCAAGTTGAAGTCTGCCGGTAGGAGAATGTTTCCGTTTGACTTTGGGCAAAAATGAATACGACATCTTAACTTCTTAGCCATTTCCACTACAGCTTCCCGTCCTTCTGCAATGTCAAGGGTTGGAAACTCCAATTTCATTAATCGCCTTACTGAATGAGTGATCCGAGTAGACAATCATGAATTTGATTCTTTCTGATTTTTGAGTACTTTGCACTTTGCATTGTACCTGTTCTTCTATAATTCCCAGCATGTTCTTTGGTTTCTCGATCCAAAGTCATTAGTATTTGTCTCATATATCTCAACCCCATATATTGACAAATGTGTTGAATTTTCTGGTTGAAATGGAAAATTTTATATCAACCAAGTGTAATATTTACAAAGCTCTAGTTCAATATGGACTCTAGTACTATATCTCATTGCTGTATGCCTACCTATCTACAGCAATAAGAACATTACAATCTTTCCAAGTAGGAAAAGTATTTAAACTATTTAGGATCTTTGTCCACTTGCTCTGCCTCCGACCTCAAATATGTAGCTGGAGTTCACTCTGTCCGAGTCTGTGACTGATTTCTGTCCTGGTAAGTTGGAATCTTATTGCATATCTTTTTGCCCAAATGTGATAAATGGTTGCAGCAAAAAGGAACCCAATACTCCAGCTCCAGGCCTGGTGTTTCTGGCCCTCGTGCATATCCACTTGACTTCATCCTACCAAGGCTTGATGTGCCTGTTTTCATTTGTAAACACAACCAAACAAACAAACAAACAAACAAACAAAAACAAGTGAGAGGTAGTGTTTCTTCAGCAGTAGTGCTACATAGCACACATTCTGCTGGTACCTGCAATACCTCATTCCTCGAGTATCAACTGTGCCGAATCTGCCATGTATCACAAAGGTGTTAAATTGTCTCCGACTCTTTGATGGGGCCATGCACCCAAATCTTCTCAATTTGACTCTTTGATGGGGCCATGCACCCAAATCTTCTCAATTTTTATCATCTATTGGGAGTTGCCAATTCAAAAGTGTCCCATAAGAAGAATTAAAAAATAGATGTTGAATGGGGTACTCTTTTGTGCCACATCATTTGAATGATCATTGAGGAAGTTCTTGATTGTCTCCATTAGAAATGAATAATTAATTTACTGATGTTGTGGATTTTTTTTATCTTGTGCTTTAACGCTTGTCTTAGAGCCAAAATAGCACTTAAATACTCCTTCCACTTTACTTGCTCTAAGTTGGATTTCAAATTGGTCAGATTAGAGTGTTGTTTCCCCTATATTAATGGTTGGATGTATGCTATTCCTATCAAAATGAACTCCACATTTCAGTAACAATGTCTAGTAACCTTACTATTCTTTTGTTGAATATTAAGGAGATCAATTTTTGTTCTTCAAATATATCTGATCCTATTGATATTGAAGGCCAAAATTGACAGCAAAGGCAAAGGCAAGAAAAATTATACTGTACATCTTAAATGAGGAATATTGTTATCGTGTCGAAACTCAAGGATACATATTGGTTATTACACCAAGCCAATAGACGGAAAGGCATATATCTGTACATAGATTTTTAATAATTAACAAATATGTATTTTTTTACTTTATTAAATTACTTAATTATTGTAAGTTTACACAATCAATTTGATGTAAATACCGGATGCATTTAACTATTTACCATTCAAATAGTAGGAAGCTGTAAACTATTTGGTAAATCACAGTAACCAACAGCATCAATAGATTCAATCCACCCCCACCCCCAACAACCCAAAGCACAGACACCATATTCTTTTATTTTTAAAAATAAGTAAGAAAAATACACAATAAGTTTTCACATAGATAATACAAGCAAAAATTAGACTTAACTATGACCGCCACTTGTCTTTTCAAGTTAGGAGTAAGAAACTGTATACACATTTTCTTTTTCAGATACTGAATGCGTTATTGTTATTGTTATTGTTATTGTTACATAACTGCAATTTAAAAGGGGTCTCAGGGTCTTTGATATTTGTTACAATATATATTTGTGCAGTTGGATGGTGACTTGTTCCAACAAACAAACATTTTAATAAGAGTTGTTGGGTGTGAGTGAGAGTGTCATGATCCTACATCTCAATCGAACTTTATATCATTAGCCAGAATATTACAAATGGAATAATGCTCCTTAAATAATTCCCAAAACAAAACCTAATCTAAAAAGGTTGTAATGTCTCTATATTGGTACTTACTCCTTGGATCATATATAGTAGCACACAACTTGATGTCCCAAACAAATTAACCTCACATTCATTGCATATATATATGTTTCAGGTCCTTTTCTTTTGTTTTAAGAATCTCTTCATCAAGACAGCCCCCTTTTTAGCAAAATATTAAAAACACGTATATCCACGTTACACCACTTATCCATAAGCTTCTTACAACCGTATACTGGGTCGTTTGATATGGGATGAAATAATCAAAGTTATTTGATGGATTGAAATATTCTATGGGATTAGTTATCCAATCATATATATGAGACAACTTACTCCAATATTATAGTATAAATGGCGAGATAAATAATCTCAAGACTTGTTACTACTCCCTATCAAATCAGGATTAAAATACTCCTGCATTTTATTCAGGAATTATTATCCCTCGCCTCGCATACCAAACGGACCCTTTATATCAATCAAATCAATATTTTACTCTCTCAATGATTTGGTGGGTACTTGCTCTTTGACTGCTAATATGAATTTAACGCGTTCTTGATAAACAACGGTAATTAAAAAGATATAGTGTGTATTAATATTTTCTTCTATTTAAATTATAAAAGAATTAACTTTATTTATCTTCTCATTCGAACTTGTACGATGACAGACTACTTTTCCCCAAACCATCGATATATACTTGTTTCTTGACTTATATACAATGATATATGCAAATACCAAGAGATTTACACTTAACTATGAAGTTTTATATATCACTAAATTAATTGAGAAGAACTTATCCATATGCTAAGAACATGTAGGTGAAATGATTAAGGAATAGGACATTAAAACAGTGCATGTGGCAATTGTTTGCAGGCTATACTATTAACGTGTTTTTAAAGAAAGCAATAGTAATTATATATCTCTTGTACATGTCCTTAATTAAGACAGATCTTTGTATAATGGGATCGATCACATTCTTAAGAGATTAATTAGCAAAACCATTGTCTAATCTTTTCTTTATGGATTAATTAATCGAATCCGATCTCATTAAATTGAAAAAAAAATTAACTTTCATACAAACGAGGATTTTTGTAAAAAGAGACGTGATTAATTGGAAGAGGGTGTCTAAATGGACTAGAAAATGTGTTTCTTTCCGGAAGGGATAGGTAGTGAATTCAGAATTTTTTTAAAAAAAATTTATATGTGTCAATTTTTTATATGTATACGTAAAAAAAGAAAGAGAGATAATTAAACAATTTCGAAGTTGTTAATTGTGGTTTAATCTAGATCCGTTAGTGGGAGGTTGTTTTGTGCAAAAGCACATGCTTTTGGTAATAGAAAATAAAGATTATAAGAGTAAAGGCTATTAATTAACTATATGCTATTTTATTATTTTAATATATTTGACCAAGCAGTATAGTTTGAAAATTTGGATCTTAACAAATAAAAAAAAAGAAAGGAAAACTGTGTGTTGATGGATGAGGACTTGGTGTTTGAGTTAAGTCTTTCGTAATCGACAGAGAGGTCCCTCATAAAAATAAATACAAACACCCCTACCCCACTTTTGATATTTAGGTGTTTTTCTTTTAGAATTATAGTATGTGTCTTAATTTTACTAAAGATTTTATTTTATTTTATTTTAATTGCTAATGTGCATATCCAAATAGAGAAAAAAAAGACTAGTAGTAGATTTCCTTAGATTGATCTCTGTTTTAATGTAACATATTGTTGTATTCATTGTTATGTGTGAAAAAATCATGATAATAATTAAGAATTGATCAATAATTTTTACTTTCACTTGATATAAATTAGACATAATTTCAATTTTAACATGACTTTTCTTTTTTCTTTTTCGACGAATTTTAAAGAAGATTTGTCGTAAGATATATATAAAATTTTTACTCAAATTGCTAGAATTAACATAAGAGCTATATTGAACTTTTCATCAATCAATTTTTATTTCATTGCATCAAAATTTTAAATTATAACAAAAATGTCATTCATGTTTCCAAGTATCATAGAATATGTCATTTTTATTTTCTTCTAGTGACTTTCCGTAAGATCTATACTTAGGCGAAGTCGAAAGCGTTTTTATTAAATGACTTTCGTAATAATTAGATAAATTAGTAACAAGTTCATATAACCATGAAAATGTAAAACCTCTTTTACCTCTTTATATTACTTTATAAAATCCATATTAATGAGTGATTAAAATCCATAATGGCTTGTAATTACATGTTCGTTAATGATTTCTTCCCAATATAAAAGTGGACACTTTAATAATAAATGTTATCATCATGAATTTACTGCCTTATTTGGTTTACAACTCATACTAATTGAATTGAATTGAATTGAATCCACCTTCTTTTTATTTATATATCAAAATCTTCACACGGTTTTCTTCTTATCATTTAGGATCATCATCAACTCCACCAATCATGCACTGTTATTTATTTACTTCTTAACTAATTAATTCTGCTAATGATGTGGGGGAAAAAAAAAAAGCCAAATTCCTAGCCGTGATTTTTGATTGATTTTACCAATCACAAAATATGGAAATTAAATGAATTTTACATTTATGATTCATTTTTCAATCATTTATTTTTTCTTCTTGCTTTCTTTTTTTTTTTTTTCATATAAAAGAAAAAAGGGAACTAAATCAGGAAATATGTGGAAGTATTTTCACGAGATATTTGGTGGATTCATTAATTTTGGAATAGGTACAAATAACTTGTGTGGTTCGTTGCCTTTAATTCTTGTTATTTGAGTGGATAACCTTTGAAAATAGGGTGTCAAAATAGTATACCTAATAATTATAATAATTTATTTTTTCTTATTTATACACACATCTATTTTGTGGTCCAAAAGAATTCATTTATTACGTGTGTATATAATTGAATATTTTTCTACATTTAAATGTAAAGAAATGATAATAAGGTTGGAAACTACTATTTCTAAAAAAAATATGGTCAAATGAGCGATCTATCATATTAAAATAATAAGACATTAAAAAAAGAAAAATATAAAACAGAAATATTTTGAAGTTGCCTGATAAAGATTGTGATGAAATGATAAATACTTATTCATCACTTAATCAAAAATTTCGATATTCGAACCTTACCTTTAGTAAAAAAGCACTTTACTCCTAATAAAAGATTTTCCAACGCAGATTTGGATAAGTCTGAATGAAAAAAAGAAATATTTTGAAGTCTGGATGTATTTCAATTTGGACCTACATTTAGGCTCCTCCTTCAGTAGTCTGAATACTGAACAAGCATTTGACTCTATCACACATATCATCCAAATGGACCAATTCATCAATAATTCCACTATCTTACAAACACCAAATGGGGGGGAAAATATATAATGAGAGAGAAGAGAAAAAAAAAAATAGAGTAATACGCTTTTATGCTTCATTTTATGTGTTTAACACAAAATTTCATTTTATGTATTTTTAGTTTGATCTAATATGTAGTTTAAAAATATAAGACCTTTTTTTTAAAAAAAATTTAGTGTTAAGACAAAGATGTCTTTATTGATTTTACATGTCATGTCATTCTATAAAGAGAACTTTGTAAGATAAAATATGAATATTAAAACTGAAAATTTATTAAATATAAATGAAAAAAAAAACATTCTTTTTAAAACAAAAAAGAACACTACACTTCAGTTTGAAATTAAGTTAACTTGGACTCCTCTAGTTTCCCCATAAATAGAGAGCAATTCTCCCTGCATTTTAATATTTATGAAGTTTCTATCAATGTAAATGTTGGAAGTCATGTGCACTCTAATCAAGTTAAACTTTAGTCATGTGCCCAGTTTTAGTATTACAGTGAATTCATATTAAATATATAATTGATAATTGATTTAGGAGTTTTAGTCAATTGTCACTTTATTTATTTCCAAAACTACAACCAGCCATATTTGTGTGTCTCTCTTTTTTCTTAATTACAATAATATTTTTTCCATTTTGAGATGTTCCCAAAATATTTGATTACTCTATTTAAATTTAATTGATTTTTTGTACAATTTTAAAATTTCAAATATTCAAGTTTACTTCACAATCAAATTTTGGATTGTCCTATGAAACTAAATCTTTTGACAATTATCTTAAAATTTTATTCCTGTAACATCAATACAACATACAAATGAGAGTTCCATTACCATCAATATCATATGTAAAAGAAGTACTATATTTTAAATCCATAAATCATATTCGCTCAAACATTATTACATAAAGTAATAAATTTTAATAATTGAATTATACAGGATTTCACAAGTACATAATTACTAACGGAGCCAGAAATTTAATAAAAATTGTGCAAATCTGTTTTTCAATTATTTTTAAAAAATACAAAACTAAATATACATTAATAATTCCGCATAGAATTATTCTTCACCTAAGGTGGCTCTACACTAACTTTGTCATCTAAAGGAAAAGAAAACAAAACATGACAATCAAAAGAATAAAAAAGGATTTCAAACACTTTTTGTAAGACAGGTTTAAGAATTTCTAAAGAATCTTAAAATGGGATGTTTAACAACTAATCACCATTTTAAGGATGTGAATGCATTAATTAAGTAGTAAAAAAAAAGGAAACAAAACCAAAATTAAGTAAAGTTGAGTACTTTATTAGCATTAGAAAACAAAGTACTTAAGACTAAAACAAGAGTCAAGACTCTAATTTAGACAGTAACAAAAAGGACAATAGCAAAGACCAACATGGGAAGTAATCCCAGACAAGAAGCCCACAAAAAACAATGAGAATCTTTATTACAAATTGATTCTTCAAAAATCTCCAAATTACCTTAGGCGGGTTTGGAGGGAAATCCTCTGTTTCATTTTGTTTTCTTCGATTTCTACGAAATTATTTTACTTCTTCTTCTCCTACTGCTAACTGACTGCTGCCATTTCCATAACCTTAATAGCCAGTTTAACCTTAACCCTAGTCCCTACTTTCCCACATTAACTCACTTTGTTTGTACATTTTTCTTCATTGCAGCATCATTCTTAACATACCCATCTCCTCCTTCAAAGGCCAAATTCATTGCTGTCACACTTTATAAAGAAAAAGATAGAAAAAAAGCCATTTTTGTCAGATCTGAGCATACATCTTTCTTCTTCACTTCACTTAGTATGGTCCCTTTCTCTCCATATTTCTTCTTTTTCTGAATACAATGGGTTGTATAAATGAACCTTTTTTTATAGAACTTTAAATTTCACTTATTTTCTTGGACACCACTCACTTTGAAGAAAAATACACCATGTCATCGGAAATGCGCAGCCGTGGCGGTGGCAATGGTGGTGTGGTTGGGAATGGCTTTGATCCAAGCAATCTTCATTTGAAGAAGGAACTAACCCAAATCAAGAAAGCTGCTAAAGTGTTGAGAGATCCAGGGACCAGCTCTTCTTGGCGCTCCCCGCTCAACTCTGCTAGATCTGTAGCTGCAGCAGAAGCACGCAAGCACCATTATTTTCATCATCACAAGGGTAGCAATCTCACTAAGCATCAAATCAGTGGCTCCCTTGATGCTAAAGGAACTATTCTTGAGCAAGTTCACAGAAATGGTGCCACTGGCAACAATGGGAAGGAGAAAGAAAGGGAGAAAAAAGTGTTCCTTTATAATTGGAGGTCACAAAGGTCTGAGAGTGAAAGGAGTAGAAAACTAGGGGATGAGGAAGATATTGAAAATGGCAATGATAATGGGTCTTCTTCAACCCCAGAGGAGAGCGTGGAAGATAGTTTGAGCGATGCGCGGTATGGCGGCAATGATTCCAAGAGTGATACTTATGTAAGCGATAGGTATGCTTCAATGATTTTAAAGTGTAAAGATACTAACTTTATGCCATCTATTAGACGGAACATGAAGAAAAAATCAAATAGAAGTAATTATTCTAGTGCCATTTTAAGACATCATAGTGAAAAGTTGCAGCAGCAAATTGTTCCTAGTAGGATATCTAGAAGAGCATCGGAGGGTTTAGGTATAGGGAGGGATGATTCCACGAGTTTGGTTGATCAATCTGATGATACTGAGGACTATTGTAATTCTGAGGATATAAGGAGGATTTCTGCAGCTTCACCATTGCTCGCTAAGCTTAGGAATAGGAATCGGACTTACTGGTCATCTAAGTTGAGAAATAGTGGGAGGGGGGATTCTTCTTATACATATAGCACCCCTGCCTTGTCCACAAGTTCCTACAACAGATACGCTATTAGAAATCCAAGTACTGTTGGGTCATGGGACGCCACAACTGCATCCCTCAATGATGGGGATGATGAAGTGGATGATCAGCTTGATTTGCCTGGTCGACAGGGATGTGGGATTCCTTGTTGGTCCAGGAGGTCAACACCAAAATATAGGGGTGGGGGTGGGAGCTGTTATTCACCATCCTTTTCTGATACTTTGAAGAGGAAAGGAAGCAGCATTCTGTGTGGAAGTCAAACTATGTATCAAAGAAGACGCCCTGGATCATCTTTAGGGTACACCAAGAGGAGACACAGTTCGAGGAATGCTTCTCAAGGCCTCATTCCATTGTTAACCAATGGTGATCGACAAGGATTGTCCTCAATAGGAACTGGACGCAGTGATGATGAGCTCTCCACAAACTTTGGGGAACTTGATCTGGAGGCATTGAGTAGGTTGGATGGAAAGAGGTGGTCTACAAGCTGCAGAAGTCAAGATGGACTAGAGGTGGTGGCTCTGAATGGAGAAGATTTAGAGGAGGGCTCCCCGGAAAATATCAGAAGCCTGAGCCAGAAGTACAGGCCAATGTTTTTTGAGGAATTAATTGGGCAGAATATTGTTGTTCAGTCACTAGTGAATGCAATCTCCAGGGGACGAATTGCCCCTGTTTATCTTCTCCAGGGCCCACGAGGAACTGGAAAGACATCAACAGCAAGAATTTTTGCTGCTGCTTTAAATTGCCTTGCCACTGAAGAAACTAAACCCTGTGGTGTCTGCAGAGAATGTGCAGATTTCATGTCCGGGAAATGTAAGAATCTTAGAGAAGTCGATGGGACAAACAAAAAAGGAATTGATAAAGTTAAGTATCTTCTAAAGAATCTGGCAGCAAGTCAGCAGTCATCTTCAGGATTCAAGGTTTTTGTTGTTGATGAATGTCACTTGCTGCCTTCAAAGACGTGGCTAGCATTTCTGAAATTCCTTGAAGAACCACCACCACGGGTTGTCTTCATATTTATAACTACTGATCTTGACAATGTGCCACGTGCTGTATTGTCTCGGTGTCAGAAGTACCTCTTCAATAAAATTAGGGATGGTGATATTGTGCTCAGATTAAAGAAGATTTCTTCCGATGAGGATTTGGATGTGGAGTCAGAAGCATTAGATTTGATTGCTTTGAATGCAGATGGATCACTTCGAGACGCAGAAACTATGTTAGACCAGCTCAGTTTGTTGGGGAAACGAATCACTACTTCTTTGGTAAATGATCTGGTGAGTTTTGATGTGCATGTTTACACCTTTCCATACTAATTTCTTCCTTCTCTTTTTCCATCCATGGCATGAAACCTTTTCCTGATATTTTTTTCGTTCCCTAGATTGGTGTGGTTTCAGATGAGAAGCTACTGGAACTTTTGGAGCTAGCCATGTCATCAGATACCGCAGAAACAGTAAAAAGAGCCCGGGAATTGTTGGATTCAGGTGTTGATCCAATAGTTTTGATGTCTCAATTGGCTACTCTCATCATGGATATAATTGCTGGAACTCATCCAATAGTTGACGCCAAGCAAACTGATACCTCTGGTGGTAAAAGTTGTAAGTAGCAGATGCTCACCCTTAGAATCTGTCCTTTATGTTTGATCTTTTGTTTACAAGCTTTGGCTTATATTGTGCAAGAGACACTAGATTTATGCTTCTGATTGTAATTTCAGTATCTCAAAATCTATCAATGTTTGCCTGACCTTAGCCAACCATGTGAAAACTTTCATTGGCTTGTCTAATTAACCCTACAAACAGGGTAACTTTTTAAAGGTTTCGGGGAAGTAGAGTAGGCACTTTGTCCATTTTCCTAGTTTGAAGAATCAAATAGTAGTTTACTTTTTCCATATTTGTTTAATTTATTCAGTGCCCTGTTGAATTGAATAAGTTGAATATGCTACCCCCTCGATTTCATTCACGGAACAATTTAAAATAATATAGAGATCGAGGAATTACTTCGATTTAAGATGTAGTGATAGAAGAAAATACCAAAGTGATTGTTCAAATTAGCCTGTGAAGTTGGTTGAAAGGAAAAGATTACATCATAGACTGTCTAATTTAATTCTCGTCAGACATGTAGAATATTGTTATCCTACAAGCTTGTTTGACCATCTTAAGATGTTCCCAAGCATTTTGGACATAGAAAGTATAAATGTGCCATGTTTAATAGGGTGGGAGTGTAAATTAGGCGAAATGCTTTCTAGTCTGTTCTTCTGGTATAAGTTCTTAACTATTCCCTGATCCACTTATTATTTTTATGTGGCCCATTTAATCACACGTCTGACAATCATTCTTTGTATTTCCTTCCATTCTTCACCCACTACATTTTCATGTTAATCTTACTTCATTTTGTAGTACTTTGATATCTTTTATGAAAACCTTATCCTTCATGAAATTTTGTGTTGGAAGTTTTAAAAGATTGTGGTGACTGGAAAAAAACATTCAATGGGGAAAAGCAGAACAAATTGAGAAATACGATCTATCATGAAGTTGTTTTACATTAATGGACGCAAAATCGATTGCTGAGAACTGCTACATGGCCACCTATCAAAACAAGAAAAAAAGAAAAACAACCAGGTCAAATTGTTCAACCTATTAAAGAAACATAATTTTTTAACACTCTCTGTACCTTTCAATGTGAGTACTCTTACATGTTTTGGATGTTTCAATATTTGTCCAACTTTAACAAGAGCAGCAGTACTAATCACTTCTACAAGTTTCGAGGTTTGAGTTCTTTAAGCCATTCAAATTTGATTTGTGATGTTTTTCTCGTCAAGTACATGTAATGCAGATCGGTAAGTAGTCTAATACAGTTTGTATCTGCACTTTGTACCTTAAATTCTATCATCTCTGATGGTCATGGACGTGTCTACATGTTTATTGACTTATATCCATGAAGTGATTAATTCATTGTGCCTCAATGAATTGATAAAATGAAGTAAAAAACTCAATTTTTCCTACTGCTCGTATCGCTTTCAGTAGTTCTGTGTCTGTCTCTGTTGTGTAGTTTACAATTTTTAATCTGATATTGTAGACTTTTTAATGAGAAAATTTTAGAAGCTTTTTTCTAGGTTCTCAGTCTTTTTCAGATACTTTCTAAAATTGCTAAGATCCACCTTTCAGTGACCGAGATAGAACTGGATAGATTGAAGCATGCACTAAAGCTTCTTTCCGAGGCAGAAAAACAACTTAGGGTTTCAAGTGAACGTTCAACTTGGTTTACAGCAACACTGCTGCAGTTGGGTTCTGCTACTTCTCTAGATCGAACTCATTCAGGAAGCAGTCACAGACAGAGTTCTAAGACAACAGAGGACGACCCTTCTAGTACATCTAGAGAAGCTATATCTAGGCAGAAAACTGATACTCTCTACGCACCACATAAGTCAGGTTCTCCCTCATCTTTTGCAAAAGCCAACCGTCGAAACTCGGCAAGTAAAGAATTGGCAATCTCATCAATGAATGGGGAGGCTTTGGGTGGTCAACATATTGACATTAAGGACAGCAAGACAGCATCTAGGTGCCCCAACACAAATGTGTTGGATGATATCTGGATGAGATGCATTGATAAATGCCACTCCAACACTTTGAAGCAACTGCTTCATACTTGTGGAACACTTCTGTCAATCTCTGAAGTTGAAGGTAAATTTCTCTTGTTTATAACACAAGTATGGACTGAATTTTAGATCTTCTGGTCCTCTTTTGATCTTCAGCTCTCCCAGTTGTTAACAGTTGAATAATTAAGGAATACACAATACATTGAACTGCATTGAAGCTGAGCAGACACTGTTCAGAATTTAGTTACAGGTAGAGGGAACTTGGGATGAAAAGGGCAGTGGGCACTATATTTACTTTTTTTCTTCTTGCTGCATAAAATGTCATATAGTATGCTAATCCAACTCTTAAAGTATAAAGCTATTGAAGGCAAAAAAAAAAGAACTTTTAAGACTCAAGTTAGTAATATTTGACATTTATAGTATAGAATCTAATCAAAATTGAATTTTTGATGTTGAACTAATTTAAATTGGATTTAGAAGACCAAGATAGGTTTGTCTCAAATAGGTAACATATCATTGATCAGCTAGGTCAAAATAGAGTGCCTCTAATTTCAAGGAATTAGAGAAAGAACAAGGCTAAGTTCCACTTTTTTTTCGTAATTGTGACTCTTAAAATGAGTAAATCAACTCGCGGTTCACTAAGAATGGTGATGCAATCTACTCATTTCATCAACTTACAGAATTCCGTGCAGATCTGCTGCATATGACTTATCATTTGTTTTGACCTCTGCAGGTGGTTTTGTTGCTCATATTGCTTTCCGTGATAGCAAGGTTAAATTGAGAGCAGAGAGGTTTCTTAGCAGCATCACAAATTCATTTGAAAATATTTTACGGAGCAATGTAGAGGTTAGACTTGTTCTACTACCGGATGGGGAGACGTCTGATGAAAGTCAAAAACCACTTACATTGAACAATTCTGGAGGTCTGAAACAGATGGGTTCGCCAAACATGGTGAAGAGGGAAACAACAGTTTGCTCGAACCAGGATCTGCTACAGGTATCAAGAGGAATCTTTAATGATTCTGAAAGCAAGATAGTTGAAACTTTTGAGTCAGCAAGTGGAAATGCCGGAACGAGTAGTTCTAAAGAGAGAATCTCAGAAATTCCAGTTCAGAGAATAGAATCCATCATACGTGAGCAGAGGCTAGAAACAGCATGGTTACAAGCAATGGAGAAAGGCACTCCTGGATCAATGAGTCGCCTGAAACCTGAGAGGAACCAAGTCCTGCCACAAGATGGTCTTTATCATAATAACCAACTAGAGTCAATTAATTCGAGTGAACTTTCCGCCCAGCATTGGCATGATGATCTTAATGAGGAAATTAGAAGTCTGAAGATGATTGATGGGAAGGCAGTTCAGAAAGATCAGACCAGTAAAAAGGGTGACACTTATCCCATTTCACCAAGTTTGTTGCATAATGGCATATATGCCAGTAATTTCAGCAAAGAGAGCATGTAAGTTATTGCGCTTATCTCTCCATAATTTATCTCAGGATACACTAAGTTAACAACTTTTTGTGGCTTGCTTTAGATATAGATGAACTCTTGCTGAGAGATTCTACTTCCCATTGAAAGAATCAATAAATTTAAATCGTGGTGATAAATCTTTAATGATTTGGCAACATAATCTTATGTTCAGATACTCTTAACTTGTCAGGAGGTTGCAACCATCTGAGAAGTGTAATTTTTGCCGGAGACATTATTTATCCCTAATTCCAAAAAACAGAAAGATAGACACTGCTTAGTGGTTCAGCATCTTATTCTTATATATGAATATCTAACAACTGGTATAGATTATATTTGCAATATTCTCAGTTACCTTAAATCTATATGGAGTCTTACTATCGGTTTTAACTCAATTGTGCTTGATCCTGGTTATCTAACGATAATATCTCATTGCTATACCCAGCCCCATCTTCTGCTTCAAATGAATAAATATGTCATATGTTGTATACTAACAATGCGAAACCATATCCTTTTGCTTGTTTCATCCTAGAAAGTTGGCTCTATAATTGGCAGTATTCCATTTTAATTCTTCCCAGTTCTTTCACACTGCTTATAAGTTATATCGACAGTTTTTTCTTCTATAGAGAGATTAAAATAAGAGGATCTCTCTACGCGGACCTTCTATTTTTTTTTTGGTTGCATATTTTAACTCTCTGTTTGGCTTGTCTACAGGGGATATGAATCAGGTTCTGGAGCTGGAGGTTGTTTCTGTTGGAACAACACCAGACCCCAAAGAAGGGGCAAGGTATGCTTTTTGGACAGTCTATAACTATAACTAATTTGTTTCTATAATCAGACAACTAGAAACATGCATGACATTTTAAACATTAACAGGTTAAACAAGGTACCCCTGTGAGACCACCTAAAGCTGGGCGGTTCTTATGGTTTGGGGAATGTGCAAAATCAAGGAGAACAGAGAGTAGATTGAAAAGATAGCAATGAAGCTCCAGATTTAAGAATACTCATTTTTCTTTTAGTTGGTCTTTCTGTATTTATTTCATCTGCTGGGGCCATTCTATTCTTTAAAGGATTTCAAGCTCACTAAAGGATTATGTAAAGTTATTGCTCTGGGCTTCTGAAATTCCCTCTAGTCCAGCCATTTCTGTGAAATTAATAAAAGGTCGATTAGGAAACATTTCTCTCTTACCATTGCGTACATCTTTATTACCTATGAAATCTGGAATTATGCACAGAAATGCTAGGACAAAATAAATAGAGACAGAAACCCAAGAGTGCGGCCTATTGATTAATAAAGTAGGTTAAGAACTATGTTGTCATAGGTTTATATTTCAACTGAGGCAAAAATACTAATAATTTTCCCATATGTCCAAGCCTTATTGCATTAATCTAAAATTCTCCACCGATCCAAACGTGATACTAATAATATAGAATTTTGTAGTACCATTTCTTTTCCTTATTGGATAAACTAAAGCCCTCAAGAATAAGATAGTTGTAATTTTAGTATTTCTGCTGGTACCAAATGGAAGACCATTCTTTCTATTCAACATTTTTTCTACTTCAAAAATATTTCTCCAAGCTTGTAACTTCATAACAAGCAAATTTATCATATGCACTGCACTTATGCCAAGTTCTCATTCATGAGCTGAGACCTGGGGAGAAAGTTACTTTCTCTTGCCAAAAAGTTTACAAGACAAATTTTCTGAGAACTCTGTGAAAGGCTAACTTCACCTATTCAGAGTACAAATTTTGCAGGGAATATATAATGCCTGAGAAGAGAAAGCCTAAGAAAATTTTAAATACTCTTAAGATTCTTCAATGTTCAATATTCTTTCTGCAAGTAGCAAATCGTCGGGCGTTGTAACCTGCAAATCATAATGACGTTGGCACATCCACAAGAATCTCAAAATACAGTAGCAGCATACTATGAGCCAAAAAGACAATAAGGACTGATTGGCTACCTTTATGTTAGTGTAAGAGCCTTCAGTAATATATACAGGATGTTTAAGGTGCTCCACTATTGATACATCATCTGTTACTTCAAGTCCTTCCCTAAAAGACCACATGAAACACAAAAGAAGCAATCAAAATAAGAAGGGCATATTTGTTTGTATCCTCCATTTTTCTTTTTCTTTTCATTTCTTCAGTTTGCCCCATTTAATTCAAATGGAGATATAGAAGGGCAGATGGATGAGCTGACACCTTTTTTTTCCTTTTCAAGTTTCCTATTCCTTTACCTTATCTTGGACTTAGTTATATTCTCAATTAGACAAGGTTATTTTGGTCTGTAGTTTGGTGTTTTTAAAGGGAAAGTGACATAGAACTAATCTTACCCTCATGTTAGGTGAGAAAGACCTACTTATTACTCAAGTGGAAACTAATAATGGTACTTTGGCCCATCAAAGTTGAGGAGGTTATGGGTGTATTTTTGAAAGGTCAAGAAAGAAACGTGTATCAAAGGCCTTAAGCAGAATGGGGAGGTCCTGAGAACAAACAAATTTGTTTCTAATCCCACTTGGCCCAGGCTTATTATCTAGAACCTAGAAAAGAAAGGTGAAATATCTAAATATAAACGACATGTTTCAAACTGCCTGTTATTCTCAAGCTTTTTGACAGTAAAAATTATACTTCTTTGTGTAATCATGGTAAAAATATTGGACACTATCATATATCATCATTAAAAACTCGAATAAAGTGGGAAGCACAAGCTTGTTGAATATTGAATGTCAAAAAATGCTAGAAACATGAACTTAACATTACCTGTTGACGAGCTCAAAACCCTTCTTAAGCAACTCAGGCTTGATTATCTGTGCCAGACAAATTTGTTCAACACTCTCTGCAAGTGCAGAAGAAATTCTAAAAGAGAAAGGCTTATTACCTGAGGTGTCTGCATTTCCCAAAGTGTTTTCCTGTCAAGAGTTTTCACAACGAAAGAATCATTGTTTGCCTGCACCAGAATCGACAAGGATATTATTAGATCTATCAGAACAAAGTAAAATTGAGATAATATAAGGAGGAAGACCTAATGTGCAATGTCAATGCACTAAAACAAGATGATTTATCAACATTCCTGTCAGCAGTTTTACATTGATGCCAGTCAGCCAGTCGGATCAAATAGGGGAGCAGAGAGATAGACGGCTATATTTAAATTTCGTAGCAAATGCCAAATTTAAGTTTATCTGACTGCCATATTTAAAGGACGGATAATGAGGTTCGTGGGTCTTATAAAATTTGGTCTTACTTTTCATATTATATAACTAAATAAATATGCATTTTATCTCTCTCCAAAAGTTTAGTAGAACTATAACAATTAACACCCAAGTTAAATTCTGTTAACAAGAGATATTAACGGAGAAATAATATGAGACGGCAAGTTTAGGACAACCTGAATACTTCTTATTAAACAAATATCAAACAGATAACCATAGTGATAATGCATAGTAGTCAATAATAAAAGTGAAAATGATATTGACCAATTTAGGATCAAGTACCATGCTACAACTTAGAATCACTTGAAATATTTTTAGGAGATAATGCAAATTAATATAGATGAAATAGAACATTGGTAACATGTCATCCTAATAGTTCCACAAAAAAGGGCAATTAGTCTCTAACAGGCAACTATCAGCTTGGATATCTACTTACAAAGAAGCTACATAAAACTCAGAACATGCTTCAGTTGCTATCATTTCATTTTCTCA
The DNA here is from genome assembly GCA_035772735.1 of Datura wrightii. NCBI lineage: Eukaryota > Viridiplantae > Streptophyta > Magnoliopsida > Solanales > Solanaceae > Datura > Datura wrightii. The sequence goes on from JASDFA010000014.1 coordinate 41,193,619, forward strand.
TTGGAGAGGTTAGACACCTGAAGCTTCATTTAAATTTAAATCAGATATAGAGAGGGTAACAATAATTAAGAGGTACCTCTTTGATTGTTGCTTTGGCAGGAACGCCAAGAACTGCTGCTCCAACCAGCCAACCATCCTTCAAAACCTGCAAAGAAGATTCTTGGAAAGAAGTAAAGGAAGATCTATCCTTCAGAATCTTAGGCATACATATGACCTATATAAAATGTCAACAATCTGCAAACTATGTGATGAAGAATTAAAGAAAAAGAACATGGATATCTGCAGAATTCATGTTATATTCGGCAGGAATACTTCCCACAATACCAGAAAGCTCTTGCTAAAGACAAAAGAAAATATAAAGGAGGAGGAGGAGCTTATGTAATGATCAAACCTTTTCTACATCTTCAGTCTGTACAAGAGGTCTTGCAGAGTCATGGATGCATGCAAGTTTGGAGTTTGAATCAACTTCCTGACATGCAAAGCATCAATACTTTCTAAATATCACAATCACTGCTGAGAAAAACCAAGGCAATAACATTGTCTTACTGCATAACATAATAAAGACACGAAACTCAACAATATGTGGACCAGATAAGATGAAGATATTTCACAAGTTCTTTAACTATAGAGTGAATGCAAAAGCTTTTAACCAGAAATTTAACTGAACAAACATGCCTCAAGATCACATGTTGACATCCAAACTACCAAAGAAAGATGAAATGCAATGGAAAAGGTAACTCTTAATTTAAACTTTTAGCCACTTGTTCTCCCTAGAAAGTCAAACATTCCAATAAATGAGATCAACATATCAATCCTATTTGGATAAGAAAAATGATGAAAGAATCTTAAGACCAAAAACTGAGCAGCGAGGACTGCTCACTTAAAAGCCTAACTCTATTAGCACCTCAGACGAGACTAAATGTAACAGGAATTACTAGATAACTAGCTAATAATGTCTTCTACATGAACTATTCTGTACGAGATCAGCTACAGAAGCCAAGTTAACAGGACATGAGTCCAATGCTCCTTCCAAAAGTTGATCTACTAAGTTTAACCAACCATGAAAATTAAGACTGAATAATTGGCTAACTACATATCTGGAGAATAAAGGGCCTGAAAAAAGGCCTTTGGTAAACAGTAGAAAAATTAAGTCATTGAACATAACCATCTTTGCTTTTCAAAGCTGGAAGTGTGAGACTTATACCATTTGAGATAACATACAGCTTGTACCTGAAGTCCGCTGTATACAGAATCTTGTCTTTCCTTCCCAGGCAATGCAAATTTTAAGTCGACTTGGATATTCTCTTTGGCATCTATAAAACAAATGAAGAATTCTTATACAATTACCTTAGTGTCTGCACTAGTGCCCATAGATATTGCAATCTGAATAAGAAAGTTAAGTGCATGTTCATTGTTTTCTTGGACATTTTCTCTTGGCTGCACACACACACTATAAGACATTTGAAGTCCATACCTTCAAAAATATCTTGATACGAAGGATCACATACGACAATAATTTCCTTCACCTGAGGCATCTTGGAGAAAGTGTAGAAACTGCAACATTCCAATAAATTGTCACCACAAAGGCAAATATGTGATTTAACTGGTTGAGTAGATACAAAAATTTCCTCTTCAAATTGAGGTCTCAATACTGTTAAATTTCTACAGAAAATGGATTTAGTTTTTGCAGTGCACAATGCTTGTGTAAATAAACATGGGCTACTTGGTTTGGTTGCCTAACCGTGCAGAAAACTTTCTGAGAATCGATAGACAGATACTCAATAGTACCAGCACTCAAGACTTGCACTAGTCCAGTTAAGTTGGTATGAATGACCATCTCTCTTATGACTTACCCATTTTGACTTGCACCAGTTCACGCACAGATTATGTCAAATATCCAACCAACTTGATTGCACAAAAGAGGTCCTGCCTATGACTACCAATTTGTGGTGTCGCTAGCTAGACCATGCTGCTATGTTTGAATCAAGCAATATATATTTATTTATTGCCAATGTCAATTCATGCAAACTTTACTATTTCTAGCCACAACATAAATTTCAGAAGCCTCAAGAAGTAACTTATTTCTAGTATTGGGAAATTTAATTTAATAGATTTATCATAATTGTACCAAGTTGACCAGATTTACTTTACCTGTACAATGCAATTGGCTGGCCTAGAAGTGGAAGATACTGCTTTGGCATGCTTGCCTATTCCAACAAAATATAACAACTACATCATCTGACAGAAGAAAGTTTTAACACCGTAGATATTGAAGATATGGGAATAAAAGATGCAAAGACCTGAAAAGAGAACAGTTTTTAGCAACATAGTGCATCAATTTTTGGATGCTCGAGACATGAATCCATGGGGTAGTGATGCTACTGACAATAACATGTTGAACTCTAAACACCACAAACAATGAAGACAGAATTACAAGTAATATGAAACAACAAAATAAGTTATTTCCCTCTTCAACTCATAAGAAATAGAACTTCAGAGTACTCACACCCATTCTTTTCCCCTTCCCTCCAGCAAGAAGAATCACAGAAACACTTTTCTCCTCCACCACTACATCTGACCCCTGAAGATTTTAAAAATGCCAATTTTCAAGACCCAATTTTTCACTCAAAAATAGAAGAATTATTTTTAAAGAATTATTTTAATTACATCACAAGATACATAACCTTGTTAAGATTTGCTGAGGTGGAAGAGCAAGTAATCTTGAAAAGACTCATTCTTGGGTCACCATGACTATAGGTTCTGCAACTAGAATGAGCTAAGGGGAAAGGATTCTTTAAAAAGTTGTTTTCTGAAGTGGGAAAATGTGAGCGTGGGGGGAAGCCATTTTTAGGTATATGAGAATTACTTGCCAAGAACATTGGAGATGAAGAAGAAAGGGTGAGACCCAATTGAAGAGTAAACATATTTTTGTACTTCACTTCCTCAGCTCAGAGAGGAAAGACTTCAGAGGGGCTAAATAGAGTGATCCTTCAAATTGAATGAAGACAAAAAGCTTATGAAGTTGGGGGGATGCCTTCATAATAGAAAATGTTAAAAATGGTCCCTTATGTTTGCAGTATTTTAAAAATAATCTCTTAAATATGCTTTTAGGTAATTTTAATCCATTAAATTTGTCAAACCGGAACTTTTAATTTTTGTTTAATATTTAATCAACCCTAATTGTTATATTTAACTGAAACTGTGGAAAGAAAAAAAGGATTTAGCGAAAACTTATATTTGAAAATGCAGTTTTACAGTTATGTTACTTTCAGATTATTTCGGATATTTAATATAGTTTTTGAAGTATATTTTCTATTTCTTTTTGGCTATTTTTTATGTCTTTTGTCATTTTTATTTCAATTTTTTGAATTTAATGGAACTTTCTCAATATTTTTACTTAATTTTTTTAATATTAAACTAAAATTAAAATTTATTAAATATTTAAACATCACTTTAAACTCATCTCAAACATAATAGATTATTTTTCTTTTTTAAAAAAATTAATTAATGTGCATAAACTTCTTCTCTTCTTTCCTCCTTTTTTTTCAAAAAATTTATATAGGAGTGAAGTTTGAAACGATCAAGGGTATAATCGGAATTTCAATCTAACTCAGATTTATTAAATTTGATGAAAAGGAGCTAACACAAGAAGAAAACTCTAGATGTGTTGACATATTTATCTCAGTGTTTATGTCATTAATATCGCTATATATGAATCCTAAGTTGGATTGATTTATTTTATATTTTCTAATCACATTTTTTGAGTAATTTTGTGTATTGCTAAGTTAAAAAACAACTACTAATTAATTTATATGTCTTATACTTTTACAATCACTTGGTTTCACGAAAAAAATTTAGTTAGATTTTATGTTTCTAAAGTACTTTTTTTTTTTACTATTATTATATGTTTGGTATTGATTTAGAGGGTGTTTGGATTAGCTTATAAGCTGGTCAAACTAATTTATAAATATTTTTTAATTGTTTGCGGTGTTTGATTTTACTAAAAGGTGCTTAGAAAAAGTTAAAAAGTGTTTTAAAAAAATCAAAAATCAAAAGTTGGTAGATATCAATTTTTTATTTTTTTGGCTTATAAGCCATTTAGGTTTGACCAAACTATTTACCTTTTTATCCCATAATATTTTTCTAATTTCAATAATACCCTCACTCAAATCCTTGACAATTTTTTTTGTGCATATTAAAAAAAAATTAAATATCTAAAAAAAATCGAGGTAATATTAATTCATTTAAATTATTATATTAAATTTTACAAATAAAAAATAAAATTTATACTCCTAATAAAAAGTGAAGAGGAGATTTGTCTAATTTTATTTTTAATTTTATATTTTAAAAAATTAAAAATAACTTAAATAATTAGTTTATATAAAAAATAAATTAAAATATAAATTAATTTAAATTTTAATTATTTTAAAAATAAAAATATTATAGTAATTCGCTTTTTATAGTGTTAATAGTTTTAGGGTCATTTCAATCATTTGACTCAAAATAAGTGTTTAATAGCACTTATGTACCAAACACATCAATAACTTTTTTTTAGTTTCAACACTTTTATCCAGACACATAACTGTTTATTTATAAAATAAGTTTCAGCACTTAAAAATTACTTTAAGCACTTATGTTTAAAAATTACTTTTTTCAGCTAAACCAAACGAGCTCTTAGCATATATATATATATATATTTAAAATAAATAAAATGATAACCTTATCATGTCACTTTTAGAATATACTTTCTCTGTCCTAAATTACGTGTCCATTTTTTACTTTACACGTGCCTTAAAAAAATCATAAATAAGAATAATATTTTTACTAATTTACCTTTTAACTCTAATTAATACATTTTACGTGACTTATTTATCAATATAAGAATTAACAATGGAGAAATTTTCTTGAAACTTTATAATACTTATACTTTCAAAAGAATTAACTTTAAGGATAGAATGAAAAAGAAAAAAATAATTTTATCTTAATTTTGTAAATTAACAATTGATTTGGAATACATATATTTATAGTAATTTAGAGAAGTAATATGTGACGAAAAGAGTAATAAATTCAAGGAAAAAGAATCAAATTTATTCCTCTGTTTTAGTTTAATAGCTAACTTTACTCTTTTCCCTCCGCCTCCTCTTTCGTACTATAGGGCCAAATATACTTCTATTGTTATCAAAATATTCAAAAATACCCTCATTTGGATGGAATCCCCAAATCTCCAAAGGCAAATATGGTGGCAAGACAATTTTTTTATTATTCTTCATAAATTGAACTTCAACTTTTGATCCTAAAATAATTTTTACCCAAATTATTTAAATAGAGCCAAAAAATAAATAGCAATACAAAATAATTTTAACTGAGCAAATTAATCACCTAATCTCATGTATTTTATTTATAGATCTTATGCATTATATATTGATAATGAATGTCACCATACCAACTCGAAAACATTCTTAAATAACTAAAATATGCTTTAATTTTTATAACTTCACAAACACATACCTAATAGTTACATGACTAAAGTATAACTCATCCACCCAATTGCTGCTATCAACTCATTTAATATGAAACTAACATTTGAACATAAAATTTTAAGATAAATTCTAAATATTTACCTTTAAATATTTGTTAATAATAAAAATTTAACTTTTAAATATTTTTAAATTTTCACTTATAAAATTTCATATTTTTTCGATAATATATTTAAATATAATTTTAAATTTTAAAAAATCACAATTTTAAAAATTCAAATTTTTTTACCAAATATATCATGCGTTGCTTTGCCAAATCGCATTGGTAAATCTGACACACTTCGATTAATATAAGTTCTTCAAACTCGATTTTAAGTGTCACATTTCAAATCTCATTTAAAATATTTCTTATTTGGGGACTCCATTCAATTGAGGGGTGTTTTTAAATACTTTAATAATAACAGAATTATATTTGATCCTATAATATGACGAATGATAAAATTAACTATTAAATTAAAGTAAAAAAAAATATTTAACTCTTTTCCCTTAAAATAATTATTATTCGTAGTTAAACTTTGAAAACAACAATATTTTCACAAGAAGAAACAAAAGAAGTTCAAACAAAATGGGCTTACAAAATTATGATAGCGCCCATATAAAGGCCCAAGCCCAAGGACCAATCTTGATGTCCTGAAAGGCAGTGCTCCACTCCATTCAGCAATCAATTTGGTTGAAATTAGAAGAGAGCAAGAGCCAAAGATCGGAAAATGGGGAAGCCATTGGGAACGACCGGAGAGTTCTTCAGGAGAAGGGACGAGTGGAGGAAGCATCCTATGTTGAGCAATCAGTTCCGCCACGCTTTCCCTGGCCTTGGCATCGCCGTCGTAGCTTTCAGCATCTACTGTGTCGGCGAATTTGCCTACAACAAGATGTCTGCCCCTTCTCACTCCACCTCTTCCACTGCCGCTTCTCACTCTCACTGAAATTCGACATGGTACGTACTAGTAGTGAACCCCAATCGTCTCTTTTGGTACGACCCCGTTCTGATTTTATGATTATCTATTACCTCAACCAACTGTTTGAAGTCTGTTTTTTATGGTATCCGATTTGATAAGCTTGAAAGCGATGGGATTTGTGAATTTTCTTACTTATATGAAATTGGTCTCATGATCCGAAAGGAGGTCACATTTTTGTTATTTTGATGAATTAGGTCTTATTGATGCGAAACAGTTCAATTGTTTAAATTCATTCCTGTTGTAATAGATTGGAGATTGTACAATCCTATGCTAAGAAATGTCTTTGGCGATGCTCAATGTATTTAATTTTTTTTTTGAGTGGGTGGGTTGGGTTTGGGGGTTTGGGGGGGGGGGGGTGTTGTGTGGTTGTTCCCAAAGTGGTGTAGCCTCCACTATAGTACTTTCAAGCACCGTAATTATGCCAATTGTGTTTTTTCTGTTCTAGGTGTGTAAATGATTCTAGTACAATGATAGAATCTAGTGCCTCTTTCGATATGTTAGTATCAACTGTGGGTTCTTTCGAGTATCTTGTCAAAACTTAAACTGTGAGTTCTCTTGGGTCTCTACTTGTTTCAGTGTTAGATTTTCTCTTATACTATACCCTGAAGGGGTCCAAATCCATAGATTAAGATAAAAGACTAGGACCACCAATTTTAGTATTAATTATACAAACCATCTCAAATCACCAATCATCTCATTAGGTACACCAGCTTTCACTTGTCCTTTATCTGACCCAACTGTTGGATGTTTGCTTCTTGTGCAATCAGAGTTGATATGCTCAAGTGCTTTGATGTGTCCCTGTCGTAAAGATTGAGGATGTATTCTCCTATGCAAAGTAATGTCTCTGCCCGTGTCTTTGATTTGATTGTTGTACATGTCAAAAGCGGTGTCCAGTGTCTGCTATTATTTCCTTCGAGCTCTGTATGTTTTGGTTTTCTGTTGTTCTCCATGCACAATACTTAAAATAATGTTTTTTCACGATTTAGCATCAATTGTTGAGTCCTCTAGAATATCTTCCCTTGTTTGTTACCATGTCCTGAAGGAGTCTGCATACATCCTTAAAGAGACAAAAATAAGGAAAATGCCAATTGCTCTATAAATAATACAAACTATCCAACCTCCCCTATTAAAATTTTAGATAAGAAATCTAGTGTTTTACTAAGATTTCGAATAGCTATCCCGATTTCAGGTTGATTCTATTTCGACTCTTCCTCAGAGAAAGACAATCAAACATTTGCTTAGTGTCTTTGATTAAGGAAATTATGGCTAAGCGGTAACAATCTATATGGGGGGGGGGGGGGGGACAAAAAGGCTTTTTGCCTTATTAATTATGCGTCTGTCGTTGTGATTTTACATCTTGAGTCTTGTAAGGCATTGAGAGAACTATTTCAAACATGCGTCATAAATGCCTGTTCCTTTTGTCCTACTATTAGCTCTTCTCATTTTTTTGGAATGAAATAATTGTCAACTATGGACTACAAAGTGACTTGAGAAGATTTAACTAAATGGGCATCTCAAAATCTTGATTTTAAAAAGTTGACTTTTGGACCATGTCAAATATAATTAAAGGAATTGGGATGTGATTATAATTATTAAAAACTTGAAGGTAAAGATCAAAATTTCATTTTTTCAAAAGGAACCCAACCACCACTATTAAATTTCAAATTTGAAATTTCCCCCTCCTCTCTTCCTCTTCTTCCTTCTTTCTTCTCCCTTCTCCCTCTTCTTTGCTATTTTTTTCTTCTTCCTTCTCTTCCAACTGCTTTCTTCTTCTTTATCATTTTCTTCATCATCTGTCGCTCTTCATCGTCTTCTTTTTTCTTTTTCTTATTCTACGAACTGCTTTTGCTTTGGTCTTGAAGATTTTTGGAGAAGATTTGTAAAATCTTTTTCAAGCCATTAAAGGAGATTCTGCAGAAAATCCAGCAAATTTCAAAAATTGTTGCAACAACTCAGTATTTGTTGCAATAACTATCGACTATTGAAGTTGCAACAATTTATCCAAGTTCTTGATTTTACTAGAAAATTTGGGGGCTTTTAAAAACCCCCTGCCCAATAAAAAATACCCGAGTCACCTTAGGTCACCATTAATTAAAGGGCCTTAGATGAGAGGAGCATTTGTATTTTAACTTCTATACTGTATTACACAAATGCGTGAGACAAGTGTGGGTTGATCTCCTTTGCATGTTGTAGTTATCAACTTAAGTATTTTGTGAACAAAACAATATGTTACTGCCTTACTGGATGTTTAGATTTGTTTATTCAATTATCTCTACTATGAGTCTGGCCTTGTTGCCACTTGCCTCTCCCACTTAATTCACACATTAAATTAATACAAGGGTCCTTTAATTAAGGGTGACATTTGAGTCTTTTAATTGAGGAAAGGTGACTCTAGTTCGTTTTGTTGGGTAAGGGTGTTCTTTTGAAGTCAGTATTAATGACACTAATTTTAAAAGCCTCAAGTTTTACCATTTACACAAAACCCCATCTTTCCCTACTCCCCCTCATCTCCTACCTCTGCCTTCTTCATTGCTGCCACCACCTCCACCTCCGCCCCCGCCTCGCTTTTCACTCTTTACCTTCAACAGTAAAATCAAACAACTTCGGTTATTAGTTGCTGCAACAACTATCAAACTTGTTGCAACAACTTTGAATTAGTTGAATTTTCTGCTGATCTTCTTCAATGGCTTGCAATTTCCCAAAATTTGCTCCACAAATCTTCACTGTTAGAGCAAAAGCAATCTGTAGACTAAGAAAATGAAGATGAAGAAAGTGATAAATAAGAAGAAAGCAGTTAAAGAGAAAAAAGAAGTGGAAAAAGTAGCAGAAAAAAGGAAGAAGGAAGAAGAGGAAAAAGTAGCAGAGAAGAGGAAGAATGAAGAAAAGAAGAAGATGAAGAAAAAGAGAAAGTGATGAGGGGGAAAATTCAAGTTTGAAATTTAAAAGTGGTGATGGGTTCTTCTAAAACAAATTCAAAATTTTAATCTTACCCTCAAAACTTTCCAATTCCCTTAATCATATTTTGACTTGGTCAATGTCACTTTTTTAAAATAAAACTTGAGAGGCCCCTCTAGATAGATCTTCTCTCATAAGTAATAGTGTGTTTGGTTAGTAGCAATTCCCTACTATGAGAGACCATTAAATACATTGGCATACATGGAAGCACCTTTACAAATGCAGAATTTAGTGTATTGAGGCGCTTTTGCATCAGGAAAAAGACCCGTTGTTGCAACTTCTGCAGCTTTACATTTAGCCGTTTAGGCATACCATTCCTCTAATATATACAAGATGAACAAAAATCTAGACAAATGTTTTTTCCTTGTAAAAGTCTTCAAATCATCTGTTTGAGTTGTATACTCTTGTTTCAGTACATGATAGGTAAATGCGAGGCAGAGAGAGCTCAATCCTTTCAAAGACCCTCATGTGCCACTATAACGCTCCTCTCAATTGTCTACATCAAAGTGTGAGTAGCACTTCCCCTTAGTGTATTGTCCCACACTCTCTGTTAGGGTTAATTGCACAAATAGTTTATATGTTCTCTGCGCACTTTGTTCTTAATTTCACGTTGTACTCGTGACGTGTTGTGCTTTTTTCCAATGGGACATCTGCCTAATGCTATGACCTTTTAAAACCGAACTACTCACATTCTCAATAACCCTTTCTAGTTGCATCTTATTTAGTCTGTTTATGTGGTCTGCTTCCCCTAGAATCAAAAGGTTTTAGATCAAGAAGGATTAAAATAGAGTATCTGGAGTGCAGATTTAGTGATGTAACACATGAAACAGAGGTGGAAGTGAAGATCGATACTTAAGTCATACCTAAGAGAGGGAGTTTCAAGTATCATGGCTCTATTATCCAAGGAAACAAGGAGATTGACAATGATATCACACATTGTCTTGGAGCCAGGTTGGTGAAATGGGGTTGTGTCCGGAGCACTGTGTGATAAGAATGTGTCACTAAGACTTAAAAGGTAAAATCTTCGGAGTGGTGGTTAGACCTACATTGTTGTATAAGGTTGAGTGTTGGCCAGTCAAGAACGTACACTTTCAGAAAATGAAGGTAACCGAAAAGAAGATGCTTGGATGATTGTGTAGGCATATCATGAGAGATAAGATTAGAAACGAATGTATACAGGACAATGTGGCAGTGACCTTAGTGGCGGACAAGATGAGGGAACCGGTGCCGAGATGGTTCATGCATGTGAAGAGGAGGTACACGGATGCAACAATAAGGAGGTGTAAGGGATTGACTATAGCATATCTAAAGAGAGGTAGATGTAGGCTGAATAAGAATAGGAGGAGGTGATTAGCCAGGATATGAAACATCTTCGGCTTATTGAGGATATTGACCCTAGACAGGAAAATATGAAGGACGAGGATTAGGTAGAAGAGTGGCAGGTAGCTAAGTGTTTTCATATTTTTATGTGAGAGAGGAAGGAGGTCAATCTCATCTTTTTCTTATTTAGTTGTATTAGTCAGTAGTCGCGTAGTATCGTATTCTTCAGCTTTTACTACTACATGCTGCCTCATTTGCTTTGTGTATCTTGCTATTGTAACCGTTATTATTTTCCTTTCATGGATGCTTTGATTACACTTCTTTTGCGCCGAGGGTCTATCGGAAACAACCTCTCTGTCCCATAAAAGTTGGTGCAAGGTCTGTGTACATCCTGCCTTCCCTAGACCCCACTTTTGGCATTATAGTGACTATGTTGTTGTTGTATGTGGTCTGCTTCTATAAAAGTTCTCTTATGAAAGATGCAGTTTACTTTCTGAATGTGTTTGATTTGCTGGGTTTCAATCTCAGTTGCATATTGTTTTAAACAGTTGCTGCAAGGCTTCCATGAATCAAATAGCATCTAAACATTGTTTCATTCAATTCTGTTATAATTTTAGAGAGGAGTACAATGGCAAGTCATCTTTTACTTTCCTTTTCCTCCATTGGAGAATGGCAAGTGCATGCCTTTGTCAATTTTGTATGTCTTCGTCTCCAGATAGGTTCTCACTAGTTTGGCTAGATAGTGAGCTTCTTTTGGGGCAGGAGATGGGGAGGGAGAAACAACCTGGCTCTTGAAGCAATATCTAATTGTTCACATGACCGTTTAATTATTGGCAAACAAGATTTAGCAAGATGAAATTGCTTGCCCACACTGCTAGTTTGGAATATTTGTATCTCATCATACTTGTCCTGGAGTGTTGTTCTATTTGGTAAATTGGCAGTTGAATTTGTAAATTGGAAACCAACTAACGAGCTTCTTGTTGTGCAGGTGAAGTGTTAGTGCAAGAACGGGGATGACAATACAGTTCAGTCATGTGTTTTCCCAGTCATCAATAAGATATTTAACAAACATGTACCTGTTGCCTCAGATTTTTGAGACTTGTTTTGTAACAAGATTAATGAGCGGTTTGCTTTACAATTTGTTACCCTCACTTTTGTGATTTCTTTCTACGATTCCATAAGCTCTCCCTTCTTTCTTTGCAGTTTTTACAATTCACTTTCTCCATAGCATTCATATCCAGTAGTGAAAACAATAAGCTGAGTATTCTATAGTGTATGGAAGTATTCCAGTCGAGTTATGGGTAGAAATCAAGTGGAGCTGAACTTATAAGCTCGCTAATCCTTCCGTCAGTTAGGCCCTGCATACAACCCTTAGGAGATTGTCTGCTGTTAATTCGTTCCTACTTGTACAGCTAAAGGCATTGCAATTGTCGGTACTTTAATGGTGATTGCTGCTTCAGATTACTGCACAGAAGAGAGTCCAAACTCCAAATAAGCTATATTCATATCAGAATATTTGAAGAAAAGAGAAAAAAAGGGTCGAGCAAATTCTTCCGAGAACATTTGTGAACTACGTATAGTGTACAAATTGTCAAGGGGGAACATAGGTGTTAACTCAAATACTTCTCACTAGCAAATAAATAAATGGACTGTACAATTTATAAATTGTAAAAGGTTCTTTCTTAATTTTGGGTTTTAAACTTTTAAAAATATATTAATTGTATTAAAATATTTTTGAAAATAAATTAAAACGGAGGGAATAATATTGAATTATTTTTTCAGAGGTTAGAGCAAAAAAAAAAATATAGAACAAAACTCTGATCTATGCTTGTACAATGGGCGTTTACTAACGAATATTTACAAGGGAAAAAACGAAGTTGGAAAGAAATTTCACAGTTTAGAAACTACCGACCACATTCGCAACACGCAATTGCCTTAACAGACAATGACACAAACAACATTATAATGCCTTCCCCAACCCCCACTCCCCCCCAATCGCGTCCTCAAAACTCTCGAGAGTTTACTCTGAAATTTTCCTTTGTGCTCTCTAGTTTTCATTCTTACTAGCAGAAATCGTCAAAATTTCAATTGGATCATTATCCTTTTTGTCTCTGCACAAATTATCATCTTCGATAAGACCTCTCAGTTGGGTCATCCTTTTCTTGGACTATTTTCAATGGCAACCCCACAATCCCGTTATTCTTTCCACGTTTTCTTGAGTTTCAGAGGCGAAGACACCCGGAAAAACTTCACTGATCATCTATACACAGCTCTCATCAACGCCGGAATTCGAACTTTTCGAGACGATGACGAAATCCGCAGGGGAGAAAACATAGAATCGGAATTGCAAAAGGGTATTCGGGAATCCAGGATTTCCCTAATTGTCTTCTCCAAAGACTACGCTTCTTCAAGATGGTGTCTTGATGAGCTTGTCAACATTCTTGATCGAAGGAAGAAAGAGGGTCATACTGTTTTGCCGGTGTTTTACACTGTGAGCCCTGAGGATGTCGAGAACCAAACTGGGAGTTTTGCTGAAGCTTTTGTGAATCATGAAAAGAGAGGAAATGCGGAGACTGGAGAAAAAAGAAAGGAATGGATGGAGAAGATGGAGAAGTGGAGAGTAGCTCTGAAAGAAGTTGCTGCACTGGAAGGAATGTGCTTAGCGAAAGAAGTAGACGGGTGAGTTCCCTAAATTATCCAAAGCCTTTTCTTCTTCTTCAGCATCTACAGTTATGCCCTCCCCCTTCATTAATTAGTCATGAGAGCTCTGTTAGTTCTAATTGTTTCTGGTGAAAGAAAAAAGTGTACTTCATAAGAAATTGCAAAATTGGTGGCGTAATAATTGCTTTAACTCTTTACTTGAAGGGAAATTTGGCTGCTGATGTTAGCGAAGTACCATAAATTATAGTCTAGAACTATGTCTTTTTCAAGGAGTAAGTAGTCAACCGATTGATTTCATCTTTTAAAATCTGAAAGTTTCTTTTGGAGGATCAACGTTAGTCTAACTTAGCCAGCACGTGATTCTCCCAAAACAAGAAAGCCTCTTCATCAGTTGAAAGTTCTGATGTAAATTTGCCACAGTCAGTACTAGTTGTCCTGTACTTTTGGGCCGTGACAATTGCAATGACATAGTGCCAGTTTGAAAATCCATGACTAAACAAGTAAGTTCTAAGCATTATTTTCTGAGAATAGCTAGTGAAAAACATGATCTTAACTTATAGTATCTATGCATCTGACTATCATACATGTCCAAGTGCCTAATGTGCCCTGCAAAATTATCTATTGTAAAGGTTATTTCAGGAAAAGATACTCTGGAAATGCTAAATGGGAAAATTTTAAATGAAGGATTGAGGAAACTTCCACCATGGACATGAAAAATTAATTGTGAACAGCCCAAACTTGAAAGATTTAATATGTCAAAGACCTTAGATAGTACGTTGAGCTCTAAGCGAATTTGAGCAAAAAAGTGTAACAAAAATTTGAAAGACTAATCAGATGAAAGACACAAAGTTCAAAGCTGAAGACGATAAAAAGTTACTCAGGTTGGATTCTACTCAAGTGTGAAAACTCACGTCTGAGTGCTCCAAATGGTAAATGCTATGCACAAATCCTTAGTGATTGAACTTCGTGGGGTTTCCCTAAAAAATAGGCGATTCCTAGATTTCATATATGTTCCTTTTCTCTGAATTTATTGCTAGTCATCCACTCCAGAGACAAACCAGGGTCGTCTCCAGGGCTTCTTTTGCTGCTATGAAGTGTCACTCATGTTGATCCTATTAGAGAAGTCTCATTGAAGTGTCACTCATGTCGATCCTATTAGATAAGTCTCATTATTACTGATCCTTTTTCAATATTTACAACCTCAAACCACTGAAAATAAAGGATCTTTTCCCTATTAGATTTATGTTGATTTTGAAAGGCGGCCTCATAGACAGCATAATCTTTTATCCATTTAAATTATCTCTATATTTAGGTAGCAATAACATGAAACACATTCTAATGTTCAAAATTTCTAGTGACTCTTCACTTAGATTTTGTGTCCTCTTTTCCATGGATGTGCTGCCCTCAACATTGGGGTAGGGTATGGTGGCACCCAATTGAACTCTTGGTGTGCATGGATGTGTATGTGCTTTTTTCCTTTGATTTTCGCTTCTTTACTTCCTTGTCCTGCTTATCATATGTCAGAAGTTAGTAAGAGCTCTCTCTGCCTAGTTGAAGTAAAAAACATGGTCAACAAGGGACTCTTGGATTTATACCTTCCTCTCAAATTATTCTGATTAAGATAGATGGGAGCAACAATTTCTTGCTCCCATTTCTTTCTTTCGTCATAATCTTCCTTCATGTCTATGGAGGCTCTTGACTTTTATGTGCTTTTAGTTTTACCAGTCAGCAGTTCTTCAAGACATTGTGTCCTCATTTATTTGTTTACTTATCAGTGTCAAAATGATCTGTTTAAAGAGTGAAGGATATATAAAGGTAGGATACAAAATAGCTGACTAGACAAATCAGAGGGTACAAAAGAATGGAATGTTGTCATGAAACTCTCTATTCTCTAAGCGTGGATGCGCTTTGTATGAGTATCTTTTGGAAATTTATGTATGATATACTCCATTCAGTTATGATGAGGCTAACGAGTGGAAATGGTTCACTGTAATATTTCTTGGTTTTCTATTTGTGTACTACTACTCTCTTTATTTTGCTGTCCATTTCCCTCTTTGTTGCTCCACAATATTGTCAAATTTCTTCACATCACACAAGTAAAAAGTAAATATGGCTCATTCTTTCTCCTTTAGCTCTAGTAAGCCACATATATTTTCATCTTTTTTCCTTTCCTGGGAAATGTAGAAGTTTATTGATTTAGCATTAAGAAAGTGCTTTGAAGGTCTATGTTCACCACTGTTCTTAATTGTGCTTAGGCAAACTAATCAGGTTATTCAGTTTACTGATGCTTAATATGACTGGTCATCCCTGTAGTGTTATGCTTCCTCTAAATGTGAAGTATTACTTAATTAGTGAATTCTTTTTATTTGTTCTCCAGTACTTGGTAAGTTGCAGCGCTTTACTAAATTTTTATCTGGTTTCGTCTCTTTCATTTGCGCTGCATCTCAGGCACGAGGCAAAATTCATCCAAAAGATCATCAAGGAGATACTCAAAAGATTGAATCGCACAGTACTTAGTGTACCTTCATACACAGTTGGATTAGAGTCTCGAGTGAAGGACATTAACTCATGGTTACAGGATGAATCCAGTGAAGTTGGCATTGGGGTGATATGTGGACTTGGTGGTGTAGGAAAAACTACTGTTGCTAAAGTAGCTTACAACTCTAACTATGACAGATTTGATGGCAGTTGCTTTCTTGCAAATGTCAGAGATATCTCAGAGAAACATTCAAATGGTCAGGTTTATTTGCAAAAACAAATTTTTGAAAGTATTTTGAAAGGCAGAAAGGAGAAAATATACAATGCTGATGAAGGAATTGTCAAAATGAAAGATGCTATTGGCAACAAAAAGGTTTTTATTGTATTTGATGATGTGGATCAGCTGGATGTCTTGGATTCACTTATTGGGACAAGGGATTGGTTTTGTCCGGGGAGTAAAATTCTCATAACAACAAGGTGCGAGAAATTGTTGAAAGCCCATGAGAGGCACATGCTATTCAAGATTAAGGAACTTGGGGATGATGAGTCCCTAAAGCTCTTTAGTTGGTATGCTTTTGCACAAGATTACCCATTAGAAGAGTTCAAGGTGCTCTCAACAGAGGCAATACAGCATTGCGGTGGGCTTCCATTAGCTCTTTATGAATTGGGTTCGTTTCTTTCAGGGAGAGGTGTGGAAATATGGAGAAGTAAATTGCATAAATTGGAAGCAATCCCTCATAGCAGAGTTCAAAAGAATCTTGAGATAAGCTACAAGTCTCTAGATGATCATGACCAAAGATTGTTCCTCCTTATTGCTTCGTCTTTTGTTGGGAAGGACAAAGATTATGTTATAAAATTTTTAGAGAATTGTGATTTGCACCCAACAGTTGGAATTCAGAATCTCATTGACAGATCCCTCATCAGCATTGATGACGAAAATAAGGTGATGATGCCTCCACTTATTCAGGACATGGGGAAAGAAATTATTCGTCGAGAATCACCGGATGATCCTGAGCGATTGTGTAAATTGTTAAACCAATGGGGTCTATCAAATAACTTGATAGAGAATGATGTAAGAATCTTGACTTTTCTATTCATGTTAAGCTTGTCATAGTAGATTCTTAAAGTGTTCTTGTTTCTCACACGATCTTTCCTCAACAGGAAACTGATGCAGATGGAGTAGATCTCCCATGTGCCCATCTTCCGGAAGACGGTCTTATCCCAGCAGTTGGTCCTAATGGTGCAAAAAGACCACATTACGAAGATTTTCCAGAAATAGCTGTTTTGCCATACCTAGGTAATTCTCTGAAAAGGCGCCTTGTAGGACTTCTTTCGACGTTCCCCATATCTGGTGGCCTCAAAAGATTCTTCCCATGATGAGAGAAATACTCGTGAAGATGCCTTCCATCTTTTTGATACACGAATGTTGTGAGAGTCGGGTTTATCGTTACCTGATAATATCTGACATACTATGTTAGTTGCACAATTTTTTAAGTTATAGAGGTAACATTCAGTCCTGTTCTTTTTTATCAGCTTCGGATGGTCGATTGTGTAAATTATGTTTGATCAACTCATTGTACAGTCAGAAGGTCGTTTCTGTAAGCTTCATAGTTTGCTTTAGCAATAGTTCACTGGAAGGAACTAAAATTGTAACCTGTAACAATTCCTTTTTTAAGTCGCCAAAAATGTCGTTTTTCCTCTTTCATATTTCTAATTGAACTGCAGTGCTCAAATAAGAAATATGCCAGTTTTGGCGTATGTATGTAATTAAGTTCAATTGCTGAATTACAGGTGATCTTAGCTAGTATCCAGAAAACATTCCCGTTTCATTTACTCTCAAGGGTACTTTTCATTTTTATAGGAAATAAGCTTCTGAATGAATGGTGCTTTTGAGCTTCCAAAACCATATACAACTTCTACAGGAGTTGGTTCATAGTGAATATAGAACGTGTTTGGTTACTTGCTGTGCATCAATCAAATAGTAGGCATAAAAGCTCGATCTTTACCTTTTAGTGGGAAATAATGCTGGCTAAAACTTAATGCTTAAGGTGGATATCGACTTGTTGCCAAGGATATGACCTGCTGGTTGATAGAAGTTTTAGAATCATAATATATTTACTGAACAAAGTTATTCGGTATTTGTCCAATAGATGTTTTACAGAATTAGTGCATGTGCACGTATTGCACAAGTTAAGTTCGGACACCACTAACAACAACAACAACATATCAGTTTGGTTCTCAGGAGAGTAGATTGTACATGTATCTATTTTCGATAAACTCTCAACTCAAGCAAAAACAGTTTAAAGCAGTTTCGGGAAAAATAAATCGAAGTATAAGAAACAACACATAATAATAAAAACAACGAATAGTATAGAAACTACAACACAACAATGCGATAATTTAAGTACAAGAAAAAGTAAATAGTAATAGAAATCGAAGGATAAGAAGCTACAGGAGCAACACTACAACTACTAATATGAATGAAAAGCAAAATAATGCACTGCTACATACTACCCTAATCCGCGTCCTCCACCCCCTCCTATCTTAAGTGATGTCCTCGGTAAGCTGAAACTGCGCCATGTGCTATCAAATTACCTCTCCCTAATACTTCTTCCGTTTACCTTTACCTCTCCTAAAACCATCCATATTCAACTTTTCACACCTCCGCTCTGTGGCATCCGTGCGTCACCTCTTCACATGCCTAAACTATCTCAGCCTCGCTTTTCCAATCTTGTCCTCCATTGAAGCCACTCCCACTTTGTCCCAGATGTTTTGACTTCTAATTGTTCTCTCCTAGTGTACCAACATATCCATCATAATATTCTTATTTCCGCAACTTTGATCTTCTGAACGTGAGTTTTTCACTGGCTAACATTCCTCCCTATATACAATAAAGTTGATCTAATAATCACTCCGTAAAACTTGTCTTTTAAGTTTTGGTAACATGTTCTTATCACACAAGACTCTGATTGCCAGCCTCCATTTCATTCACCCTAAACCAATATTATAAGTGTCATTATTATCATCTCCCTATTCCTTCAAATAACAGACACAAGATACTTAAAACTACCTATTTTTAATGATCAATGTATATCAAGTCTCACTTCCACATCAGCCTCATACGTTATATCACTGAATTTACACTCCAAAGACACCACATTAAACATATAAAAAGGGATTTCGACTTGTTATTTCGAACGAGTAACACCGCACAATGGGATTCAAGAATTTGCGTCTTCACATGGAGTCGGAATAAAAATATGCCTAAATCCGAATATTGAAAAGGAAATACAATTATCAGAATCGGATTCACTAATAATTGTCCTTTTGACTGTGAAGTCTAAAATCCAAAAGTATTTACCAAAAATGTTCACTAGTTCCATAACTTATAATTACGTATACTGTATTTTAAAAAAAATAATTTTAACCTTATATATGTAATCTGATATTTGATACTTAGCTCAGCCCATAATTTGGAACCTGTCTTAATGGTTTCAATTGAATTTAGTATTAGACACGATACTAGATATTTGTGAAGAACATAAAATTTCAAACAAACATTGAAATTTGTGACACAAGATCTCTCCATAAAAGAAAAGAAAAAGGAAAACAAGGAGGAAAAATAATTGCCTGGAAAGACAAAGGACTAATAGGTGCCGGTCCATTGAGGATAAATAGCCAGACATGAGAGAAGAGTCGGTGCTTTTTGAATTTTGAAGCTAAAATCCAAACCTATATGACTTTTGGGCAGAATTTACAAAACTAAAAAGAAATACTCACTTCGTCATGATGGTGTTTGATGTATATGAAGTTTAAAATTTATGTGCATCTGGTAACAATAATTGATGTTCAAAGTTAACAAAAACCAAATACAATGAAAGCTAGAGAATAAACTTGTATGGATGATACCAACAAGCTGTATTACACCTTAATTAGTTGTTATTACTCATATTTTACTTTTTTTGCTGTTTGTAAAGAGTCTTTCTTAATATCTGTAAATGTCAAAATAAGGACAAAGTATGGGATTTAGAAAATCAACAATATTACTAAACCCATAATTTATCTATTTTGTGTTGGAACAAAATTAGCTTAAATAGAGGATACATGTTGCTTCTCTAAGGTCTTGTTTATGGAAAAAAGAAGAAAGTGAACAAATAAGATAAAATTTGAATATTTGATAAATTAATAGCATTCTAGAATATGGTTCATATCAGTTGAAAAGTAAACGTAATTTTATTTTCATCTGGTTAATTTTACTCCTTTGTTTTTCACAAGGTTGACACTGAAAGCTTGCACGTGGGAACCTCTGTCCTATTAATTGAGATGTACTAAATTACTCCCTTCGTATCGAAATAGCTGGCTTAATTAATCTTCAGAATTAAAGTGGTCAAATTGATTTAATATTTTAAAGTTGAAATTTAAATATTTAAATAGTACTATAAGTTGCAATTCTTTTCATATTAATATGGTGAAAAAAATACATGATAACTGTTGGTCAAAGTTCATATAGTTTGACTTTCGACGAGTGAAATGTAATAAATATTTAGGGACGAAGGCACTAACATCTTCTTACCTAGGTTTTCCCAAATCTAGTTGCAATTAATAAGAGATAAACTGTATAATAATAACAACATATATGTATAATGTATTGCCATTGTGCTGTCATTTACAAGGTTAGTTAATGATCTTTAGACCGTGGGTTATGTAGATTTTAGAATATACATATATATATATATATTTCCTGTTGATTTTGACATTTAGAAACAGTGCATGCACCTTCTTAGACTGCCTGCAGATGCAAAATCACCTATTTATATCTTCAAGGCTTCTAAACAATTGTTTCTCAAAGAACAGTCTTTTATCAGTGATTGATTACGAAAAAAAAAGAAGATGTCTCAGTTTTCTTATCATGCATTTCTGAGTTTGGCAACAAAAATAGGCAAGTCCTTTGGAAATCATCTTCTTTCAGCTTTATCAAATGCTGGTATTCGTGCATTCAGTGTTGATGAACTTGATATAGATGAAAAGGGGTACAAAGAATTGCAGAAAACAATTAAAGAATCAAGAATTCTCATTGTTGTCTTCTCAAAAGAATATACCTCTTCAGAGAGGTGCCTTGATGAACTTGTGTTTATACTTGAGAGCAAGAGAGCTCTTGGACGTTTCGTTCTACCTGTGTTTTATGATGTGGATCCATCAGAAGTCAGGAAACAGAAAGGGAGTTTTGAACACGCCTTTTTAATGTATGAAGAGAGATGTAAATCCGGGACCGAAGGAAGGAGACTGGAATGGTTGCAGAAGGTGAAGGAATGGAAGGCTGCTCTAACAGAAGTTGCTGATTTGGGAGGAATGGTCTTACAGAATCAATCAGATGGGTAAGCTCTTACTAGCTTTTGATGTTTATGTAGGTAATTTTCTATAGTGGATTTCAAATTGTTTCATTCCATTTCCTAAGGTGATCTTTCATGTGACTAAAAATGGAACTCATTATACTAACAAAATGGAGTAATACTTTATCTTCACTTTTAGGCAGTTGCATATCAAATATAGCCTGTTATCCTATGGTAACCTATATTTTTCTTCCCTCTATTCTAGTTTTCATAATTGATGAGAACTACAGAAATTTATGAATTACAAGTTACCTTACTTTAGTTCAGTATGTGATTTATTTATGACTTCCGATGGTATTGGATATAATCTAATTTTCAGGTGTGAGTCAAGGTTTATTCAAGATATTGTGAAGGTGGTTGCAGGAAAACTAAATCGCGCAGTTTTAAGTGTTGCTCTCCACCCTGTTGGAATAGATTCTCGAGTTAGAGACATAAATCTCTGGTTGCAGGATGGATCGACTAGTGTTGATATTATGGCTATATATGGTATTGGGGGAATAGGTAAGTCTACACTTGCCAAGACTGCTTACAATCTTAACTTTGACAAATTTGATGGCAGCAGCTTTCTTGCTGATGTGAATAAAACTTCAGAAAGACATGATGGTCTGGTAAGTCTACAAAGACAACTTCTTTCAAATGTTCTAGGGAAGAAGGTTGAAAAGATATACAATGTTGACGAAGGAGTCATTAAGATTCAAGAGGCCATCCATTTCAGGAGAATTCTTCTTGTTCTCGATGATGTGGATGATAAAGATCAGTTGAATTCTGTTCTTGGGATACGAGAATGGTTTTATCCAGGTAGTAAAATTATCATAACAACCAGAAATCAGCACCTGCTTGATGCTAGTGAGGTCTGCAGTTGCAAGATGTATAAGGTCACGCCATTGAATGCTCAAGAATCAATTCGACTCTTCAGCTGGCATGCTTTTGGAAAAGAAAAACCTTCAGAAGATCATGAGGACCTTTCAGAAAAGGTGATACTTCATTGTAAAGGGACTCCTTTGGCTCTCAAAGTTTTAGGTTCTTCT
Source organism: Datura wrightii (assembly GCA_035772735.1). Classification (NCBI taxonomy): domain Eukaryota; kingdom Viridiplantae; phylum Streptophyta; class Magnoliopsida; order Solanales; family Solanaceae; genus Datura; species Datura wrightii. The sequence continues at coordinate 41,215,944 of JASDFA010000014.1, forward strand.
CTTTGTGACAGAAGTATAGAGGTGTGGGAGAGTGCATTGAGGAAATTAAAGGCAATCCCTGACAATAAGATCCTGGAAAAACTCAGAATCAGCTACGATTTGCTGCCAGATGATGATGTACAGAATCTATTCCTCGATATTGTCTGTTTCTTTGTTGGAAAGGATAAAGACTACGCAGTTACTATACTCGATGGATGTGGTTTTTTCTCAGTAGTAGGAATTCAGATTCTTTCAGATAGATGTCTGATTGAAATGGACAAGGACAAGCTGAAAGTACATTCATTGATTCAAGATGTGGGAAGAGAAATTATCCGCCAAGAGTCCCCTTGGGAGCCTTGGAAAAGAAGCAGAGTTTGGCGATACAGAGATTCCTTCAATATATTGAGTGCAAAAACTGTAAGAATCCTACTCTTTGGTATTGTGTACTTATTATGATCGGCTATAATGAATAAACAATTGTTGTTCTTCTATCAGGGAACTGAAAAAATTGAAGGCCTAGTTCTTGACAAGGGATTGTCCAACAAATTACCCAAAGCAGTCAAATCTGTCAGATCATATTTCTTTAGTGAAGATGCTGATCTGGCAGGTCATTGCTATCCAAGAAAATGCCGTAAGCATTTGGAGCATTTTGATGATGCCAGCACAGAAGGTTCAGACAGTATAGAATTAGAAGCAGATGTATTTTCCAGAATGCAGAAGCTGAGGATACTCCAGCTTAGTTATGTAAGATTAACTGGATTCTATAGTTTGTTTCCAAAAAGTCTAAGATTACTGTGTTGGTCTGGATTTCATATGAAGACTATTCCTGCGGATCTCCCTCTAGAGAGCTTGGTTGCCCTTGAAATGAAAAAGAGTTATTTGGAAAAAACCTGGGACGGAATTAAGGTATATATGTTATAAATGTGTTTCCTTTTCATCTACAGCAGGAAAATGACTTTTGAATAAGATTTAACTTTACCTCTTACTCATATTGCAGATTCTAACATCATTAAAGATCCTCAACTTTAGTCACTCCCATTTCCTAAAAGGAACTCCTGATTTTTCTGGGCTTCCCCATCTGAAAACTTTGATCCTGAAAGACTGCAGTAAGTTGGTTAAGATTCATGAATCAATTGGATGCCTTGACGTACTTGTCTATCTGAACTTGAGAGACTGCAAGAATCTAAGGAAGCTCCCTGAAAGCTTTTGTAAGCTGAAATCCTTAGAAAAACTTATTATCTCTGGCTGTTCTAGACTAGTTACATCAGCAATAGAGCTAGGCAAGCTAGAATCTTTGACAACCCTGCAGGCTGATGGAATGAATTTTGGTCAGCTAGCCCCGGTGAGTGGCAACGTGAATTCATGGAGGGCCCTCTGGCAAACTTGGTCATCAAAGTTGAGAAGATCCCCAGGCTCTAACCAGTTTTCATTCTCTTCTTTATCAAGTTCTCTCGTCAGCTTAAGTCTTGCTAAATGCAACTTAACAGACGATGCTCTATCCTTTGGCCTCAGCAACCTTCCCTCATTATGCTTCTTGAATCTAAGTGAAAACCTGATTTATAACCTGCCTCAGAGTATCAAAAATCTTGGTATGCTCCAAGACCTTTGGTTGGATGGATGTCCGAGCCTCCTATCTCTGCCAGAGCTTCCACCAAGCCTTGTTAAGCTGAAGGCAGTTAGATGCTCATCACTGGAAACAGTTACAAATCTACCAAACCTAATGACAACTCTCTTTTTAGATGTCATGGAAAGTGAGAGCTTAAGTGAGATTTCAGGAATTTTCAAGCTAAAGCCCATTGATAATTTTGAAGTGGAAATATTGAATACTCTAGGCCTTCTTCTCAACCTAGATAATACACTAAATACAGTGGTGGAAATATTTAATAGGTTCACCAACACAAAAAGGATATATTCAGTACAGCAGGTAGGTTTGTTTCTTACTGTAAACATTCTCCTCAACCTGTTGAGCAAATCCCTTGTAAAGTACTTTTTTTCTTTTCCTTTTTGGCTTCAGGGACTCTATGAATTTGGCATCTTCAGTACTTATTTTCCAGGAAATGAGGTTCCAAGCTGGTTCAGCAACAAAACTGAACAGAGGTTGTTGACATTGAATGTGGATTCACTTCCTAATATAAAGATAACAGGACTGCTCATTTGCATCGTCTATGCACGTTCTAGTCCTCGAATATTTCGTTATTTTGGTGACCGCAAATTCGGGGGCGTGCATACAATTGACATTAAAGTCCAAAACATTACAAAGGGTCTTAAGTGGATTTACTCCCCATCATTCGTTGGAATTCCAGGAGAGAACAACAGGTTGACATTTTTATGCCACTGGAAGTTTGGGAAGTATTTACAAGCTGGTGATCAGATTAATGTTTCACTGCCTTGTCAGAGTAAAACTTTTAAGATGAAAGAGTTTGGAGTTACAATTGCATATAACAAGCCAGAATTAGACCAGTCCTCAGCATCTACTAGTGAAGCAAGAGCGCTTGCAACACGACATACAGCAATTAGTGATTATCAATCCGAAGAAATTGTCATGGAAGGCTTTATGCCGTCATATCAGTTGGCAGTTCATCATTACTACCTTTCTCACCCTAACTACTATGTGTTCCGCAACAATGCAGATTTCGCTGTGAGATCAATCTTGAATGAGAAATTGTTTGAGGATTATTATGTGCAGACTACAGGTTCAGGTCTGTGCTTCATATCTTGCATATCAAAAACTTTATCTTGGCAGTTACTCATTTATCTTTTATGTACTATTGGATGCTCATGTGCAATGTAGGTTCTAATGATGGATCAGGTGCAGAAGAAGAGGATGATGATGATAGCATCTTTGATTATGACGAGGATGAAATCGAAGAGGCTGCACTAGCAGAGATAGAGGAGATGTTGCAAAGATCTTGGTGAAAGAAATGAAACGATGGTGCAGCAGTGTAACACATCCACTTACCAACTCAAAATAATGAATTTGTTATACTTGAGGTGAAAGATCTTACCCTAGAGTTGCATATTATATATTGGAAGGTTTTATTTGTATGGAGTAGCTGGCCTTTTGTGAGCGTCACCTCATGCAGAGACACACAACATAGACATCGCGACTGTGCCTTATGATAATTCCTGCTGCCACTTTGAGTTAAGATATTTGGCCAAAGGAGATAATAATGATTCACGGAGTTGGATTTCAAGCTTTCAGTTTCCACATCAGTTTCTAAATCATTAGAGAAGCATCATATATATTTCCTTCAAAAATTAAAATACGCTATATTTAATTCCATTAATCAATCTTTATTCAATACATCAACCCTAATACCTGAATGAAAATCAGTCCAAAAGACCAGATATTCAATCTTATTCCCATATAATACTATATCTTTATAACTTGTGATTAAGAACATCATCAAATGGTACATTTCAAGAAACAAGCATGAGTATGTAATTGGTTTATACTTCTAGTTATTATCCCACCAAAACTGTTCTTGAAGATGATCAATTATTTTCTTGTCAACTTGGAATGCTTTAGCGAGGACATTGTCATTAATTGGTGGATCTGAGCCAAATACTGCATTTGCAATAGTGATAACTCCTGGATTTTGGCTGCTCAGACCAGCGAATGCAATGGCATTAGTCTTTCCCACATTAAGTTGAAAATGGACAAGACCTTTAGGAAAAACAAAGACATCGCCAGGGTTCAAAATCTTGGTGAATAGCTTGTTCTTCATATTTGGGCCAGGGTTAGAAAGGACGAAACCAACATAGAGTCTACCCTTAAGAACAACAAGAACCTCAGTTCCTCTAGGATGTGTATGAGGTGGATTGAGACCACGTCGTGCAAAATCAATACGAGCTAAAGAAATGCCAAGAGTATTAAGTCCAGGTAAATTGTTGACATTCACGGCAGTTACAGCTGATCCAAGTTGATTTGACGTATTTCCTGGTTTGTTCAGGCCGGGTCTGAAGAAGTCATCAGCAGTGACAAGTTTTGGATCCTTGCAAACTTTTCCATTGACGAAAACTGTATGAACACAATAGTTAGAAACCAGAAAAGAAAACAACCAACTAGAGAACAAACAAAGCATTAGACAGTCAATTAGTCTTCTAATTAATCTCATTTACCAGTTGTTTTAGAGTCATTAACAGCAACACAGAAATCCTGCAAGGGACTTGGGTCGGAGGCAGTGCTAGGTGAAGATGCCAAAGCCATTATTGCAATGGTAATAACAAGCAACTTCAGAGCCAAATCCATAATTAAACAGACAATTAATCTTCTAATTAAAACGATGCTGCTTTAATTTTGTTTCTTGTAAACTTGAAGGTGATAGACTTTGCATGGGAATGATGGTTATTTATAGATGAAAAAAAAAATTCTTGAATGAGTCCTCAAATTAAAATACCCAAAATAAACAATGAATTAATAAAGCAAGCTTCTTAATTACCAAGTCATGAATGATTAATTTATAATAAACCAAAATCCTGAACCCTTCTTCAACAACTACAGAGACTAATTAATCCCCCGCGGGCCATTGGAAATGGTCAGCATTAGGAAAATCTTAACTATAATTATCCCTCTATTTCATCCTCTCTGCCAAATAAACAAATATAAATGATTCAACAAATCAAAGTAACAAATTAGTCAAAATTGGAAATTTAGAAAAGGTAAAAGGACTAATACTGCTTCAAAAACTTTCAATAGTTACATGCTTTGAGATGGGAAACGTATGATCAAAGTTTTAAGGGAAAGGAAATATTTTACCAATTCAATTAATCTCACTTTTATTTACCAATTCAAACTTCCTTCTCCAAATAACATTGAAAAGAAATTTAACACTTCATTAATTATGTTTAGTTTTAATAAAAGGTTGTATCATTATGAAAGTAAATTTGCGAACACCAGAAGGCTTTTGTTCAGAACATAACATTATAGAGTCATAGTAGGCAATATAAGGTAATCTGGACTTAAACATAGTATGTTGACATGGTTAAGTATAAACACAGACTGCATGTAAATTTTTACCTGTAATTTTAAACGGGCTATTGATTGAGGTGGAGAGAAAGTGAGAAAGAAAAACACAAGTAAAGATTAAGAGTTCAAATAATTGATCCGGTCATAGATTTGATAAATTTCATATTTACCAAAACGAATATTAGCTCTGGATGTTAATTAGGAGTTAGAGACAGTCAGTTCATGTTCAAATATTCCTACTTTTTTTATAACTTCCATATCTTCAAGGAATTCAATTTTCTTGTTATTTCTATTGCTGGAAAGTTTCTATGATATAGTTATACCATTAAGTCCTCAAAATATATGATTTATACATTTATAGTATGGGAGTAGTTGTTAACTGTTTGTATATAGCTTCAAAAAAATTTATAGTAAGATTTAGTCATTATAGTTGTTTAAATATCCAGCATTGAAGACTTGGTAATGCAGAAGCCAAATCCACACTTTCATATTTCTCACACAGATAAAACAGAGGACATCAATTAAATTGTCTCAATATATGCACAAAAGAGTTTTAACTAATTAGTGATGGCTCTCAAGCACTTTGTATTAACCACTGCCATATTGGCTGTGGTGACTTCAACAAGCCATGCATCTGATCCTAGTACTTTGCAAGAATTTTTGTGTTGCTGTTAATGACTCCATGGCTGCTGGTAAACCTGCATAATTTAATTTCATACTTATTTTAATACAAGTATTTTATTGTTATTTTTATTTTCTAATTGTGGTTTCTATTTATACAGTTTTTGTGAATGGAAAATTTTGCAAGGATCCAAAGTACATCACTGCTCATGACTTCTTCAGACCGGTCTAAACATGACTGGGAATACTTCAAATCAACTTGGGGTCTGCTGTAATTGCTGTGAAACAACTTATTAGGAGTCAACACTCTGGGCATTTCTTTAGCTCGTATTGATTATGCACCATATGGTCTCAACCCACCTCATACACACCCCTGAGGAACTGAGATTCTTGTCGTCCCTTGAGGGCATGCTCTATGTTGATTTTGTCCGGTCCAAATATGAAGAACAAATTATTTACCAAGATTCTACATCCTGGAGATGTGTTTGTTTTCCCGATAGATCTCATTCACTTTCAATTTAATGTGGGAAAGGCTAAGACTGTTGCATTTGGTGGACTCCGTAGTCCAGGAGTCATCACTATTGCAAATGCATTATTTGGGTCAGACCCACCAATCAATGATGATATCCTTGCAAAAGCATTCCAAGCTGACAAGAAAGTTGTGGATTATCTCCAATCACAATTCTGGTGGGACAACAACTAGATTAATATAAGCCAAATAATAACTATGGTGCTATTATTTGTGCTTGGAATTTAAGAAATCATAAATAAATCTCATGATCTAGTCTTGTGGACTAGTTTCATTGATCTTTGTATTGGATGTACTAAACGAGGATTTCTCATTGTTTGTTTTAGTCGAATTATGTTTATCATGTGTTATGGTAATGTTCTCAAACTATACACAAGCATCAAATTAAAACACTATATAGTATTTGTGATAGTTTGCATGTCACTTCATATTTGGTTTTGCTTCTCTATTTAATGAATTTGATGAAGTCTTTAGCCATTACTTTCTGATCCAAGCATATAGGAACACAACAGTAGTATTAATTAGTTTTATCGTATACAGTTGAATGAAAGCTAGAAGTCTTTAATACAGTGTGACTGAAGAGTAGAATTCTTTAATTTTCCCTAGTTCGTAACTTCCTAGGATATAGCATAACTATGCAGATGACAACTCCATTTTTCTTGCTCTTCCTTTTGTTTGGACATTTTGCATTGGAAAAACTGTTCCATTCCTCTCTAATTACTTTAATGTCGACTCCCTCCGTCTCAAAATACTTGTCACTTCCCACTTCTCCAGAGTTTACTTGACTAACATTCAGAGTGAAATTAGATTAGATTAGTTTGATATTTTCACATTAAAAATTTTAGATATTCAAAAGCTATTCGAGAAGTATTGTGAGTTGCGATTCATCTCATATCATATCACTAATAAAAATGTAAACCAAAGTTCATGTAGTTTGAATCTCGAGAAGCGAAAATTGACCAGTATTTTTGGACCGAGGGAGTACAATACATGAAAACCATCGACCAACATAGATTAAAGTCAGAATGTTGGACTAGAGACCAGAAAACAACAAGATGAACAAGAATTGATATTTTTAAGGTCTAAATTCACAAGGGAGAAATAAGTCTAAACAAGAACAAAGTTCATTCATTCAAGCTTTACAGCTTAAATCACGTACCATTTGATTGCATTCTGCCAAGGGTCCAAATCCTTATTACCGAAGGAGATGTACTTACTGAAAAGCTGCCAAATTTGATTTACTGTTCTGACCAATGGCATATGAACAAGTTCAAGAAGTCTCCAAGTTCAGGTCTAGATGTATATATGATGTTTTTTTGAGCTTTAGGGGTGAAGACACTCGCAAAGCTTTCACTAACCAGCTCTATGAGGCTTTGGTTGATGTGGGTCTTCGTACTTTTAAGGATGACAATGAGATTGAGAGAGGAGAGAACATCAAATCTGAACTGGATAAAGCTATCCACCAGTCAAAGGGATCAATCATTGTTTTGTCAAAAAACTATGCATCTTCCAGCTGGTGCCTTGATGAACTTGTGATAATCCTGGAGAACAACAAGAACAGAGGACATGTAATTCTTCCTGTTTTCTACAATGTTAATTCATGTGATGTCGGAAAGCAATCAGGGAGCTTTGCCATAGCATTTGCTTGACATGAAAAAAAATTGCTGGAAAGTTCAGAAGATAATCAAGCATGGGCTAAGCGGATCGAAGGGTGGAGGAAAGCACTCAAAGAAGTTGCTAGTCTTGGGGGGATGACTTTACATGGCCAATATGAAAGGTAACCTCCATTATTACCTAAGATTTATGTGGAGTTGCTCATGTACTGTATCTTCCTGACAAATCATTATATTACTCTTTCGATATTGTCTCCTCTAAACTTATAACTTTTTGGATGTCGTCACTATTCAAGAACAAGTCATTGGTTGCATGTTTTTTGAGTCTCGCATCAATCAGACATTAATGTCATGGCTTCTTCTTTCTGTTTTCGGATGAGAAGTTTGTGATTCTACCTCCTAATCTCTGGTCCTTGTGTGCTGCTCTTGTAGGAACAAGACAAACTTTATTGAGAAGGTCATCAAAGTAATTGAAGAGAAAATATATCGTTCACTTATAAGCATTGCGCCCTATCTCACTGGAATAGATTCTCGGGCTAAAGACCTTAATCTGTGGTTGAACGAGTGGACTGGTACAGTTAGCGTAGCTGGAGTTTGTGGTATGGGCGGAATTGGAAAGACAACAATTGCTAAGTATGTCTTCAACATAAACTATGACAATTTTGAAGGAAGCTGCTTTCTTGAGAACATCAGACAATATTCTGAATATGAAGATGGACTTGTACATATGCAAAGACAATTTCTAGCTGATATTCAGAGGAAAAATAACAGAAGTTCAGAGTATTCATGAGGGAATCTATCAAATCAAAGCTGCCGTTAATGGAAAAAGAGTTCTAGTCGTTTTAGATGACATTGATAGACTAGACCAATTGGATGCTGTCCTAGGAATGCGGGATTGGTTTCACCCCGGAAGCAGAAATATCATAACAATTAGACATTCAGAGTTAATAAGAGCTAATGAAATTGATATGGTCAACATGGTCGATGGATTGAGTAAAGAAGAATCATTTGAATTATTCAGTTGGCAAGCCTTTGGGAACAACCAGCCAATTGAACACAATAAACAGCTTTCAGAAAGAGTGGTAAAACATTGTGAAGGACTTCCTCTAGCTCTTCAACTTTTAGGGTCTTCTTTGTCTGGAAAAGCTGTAGATGTATGGGAAAGTGCACTCAGTAAGTTGGAAGCAATCCCTAACAGACAAGTCGCGGAAAAGCTAAAAGTAAGCTATGACTCATTGCAAGATGATCCCGACCAGAACTTATTCCTCGATGTTGCCTGTTTCTTTGTCGCAAAGAATATAAACATTGTGGCTACAGTTCTTGAAGGTTGTGGTTATTATGTAATAGTTGGTATACAGAATCTGATTGACAGGTTTCTCCTAACCATTGATAAAAATGAGAAAGTTGTGATGCACCAATCTGATAGAGATATGGGAAGAGACATTGTAAGGCAAGAGTTAACCAGGGATCCTGGAAAACGTACTCGCCTGTGGCATTACAAAGACTGCATCAGAGTCTTGGATGAAAAGACGGTAAGATCAATGCTTCATGTTAGATTATCTCACATTGGCTGACAGAATGTGTTGTTGTCTCCTTATATGATGATTTTGGGCAATCCTCATCTCATAAGAAAGAAGCTTAAGAAAAACAGACACAGTATAAGTCTAGGATATGTAACTATCCAGGATTCTTGGAACCTTAGAATTAAGAAGAAAACTGAGAAATTCCTAATCCAAGAATTCTAAAGAGCCGAGAGTATTGTGTTAGGTACAAGATTAATTTTCTTAACATGATATCAAAGCCAAACTCATCAATGTTATTGTATTTCCCTATGTTGCTTGAATTCGGGTGAAGGTACCCATTACGGGTGTAGATCTAGAGGTCCGACTCTTCATCATATGACTTTTAGGATTCATATAGATCCGAGTGGGGATACATGTGCTGGAATACGGCCAATAAATGTAGATTTTGACATACAAAAGTATATATTTCGAACAATTATGGGTGTAACTAAAGCTAATAAAATTTAATTCTTTATAACACCTAATATTTTATTCATAAGATATCTCGTGAAATTGATACCATTCTCATATTTTATAAAACTACACATATATGACATAAACGTACAAAATCAAATCGAATACCCAATAAATCTATCCTTCTCGTCATAGATGTAGTCAAAGTACCCAAGATGAGTTGACCAAATCCGGTGTGGATCCTACACCCACACACATATCGTGTCGACACAGGGGGTATTTAGTTTGTCCCACATTGACTGAGGAAATTGCTCGTTGTGTCCTTGTATAATCTTGGGTAATCTCACTTATTTTGGATAGAATAACGCCCAAGGTCCATTTTCTTAACACTTCATTTGTATTAAATGCCTTATCATATATTACTGGTCTATGTATGCTGTGTTCTTTGGAACAGGGTGCATATACTATACAAGGATTACGCCTCTGTATTTCGATGAATAAAGATAAACCACCCAAGACATTTTCTGACCAAAACATAGCAAGAGAGTACCTTTTGGAGTATGCTCGTAAGATTAGAGAAGCAAAGCTTATATCTGAAACAAATCCAGTAAAGAGGCGTAGCCTTAGCAGTTTCTTCCCTTGGTCCCCCCGTAACTCTGCAGGATCAACTCATCTAGAGTTAGAACCAAAACAACAGGAGTTTGATACAGATGCATTTTCAAGGATGCATGAACTAAGACTGCTCCAACTTGACAGTACATCACTCAAAGGAAGTTACGAGAAATTTCCCAGGAAGCTAAGATGGCTATGCTGGCGCAAATTTCCATACAGACAGATACAAGATGATTTGACATTGGAGAGCCTGGTTGTTCTACAGATGCGCTACAGCAGGCTGGAGCAAATCTGGAGTGGAACCAGGGTACTATGCAATATATAGTCTACCTGCCATTTTTCATATGACTTTTCATTCTAGTTGGATTGATGTTATTCATGTAACCTCGATAATTTCTACCTTTTCTTCTGACAGATTCTAAGACTCCTGAGAATCCTTGATCTCAGTAATTCGTGTAACCTTTGTAAAAGTTCCAACTTTACAGAGTTTCCTAATCTTGAGAGGTTATTTCTGAAGTACTGCACAAAGCTGATAGAGATTGATGAATCAATTGGGGGCTTGAAAAAGTTGTTTCTGTTGAACCTAAAGGGCTGTGAAAACCTCGGGAGTCTTCCAACAAGTTTAGGTGATCTTCAGCTGCTAGAAAGGCTTGTTTTATCTTGGTGCTCCAAACTTGACTGGTCATCCTTGCCATGGGGAAACATGGGATCTCTGAAGCAACTCTATGCAGGTGGGACTGCAATAAATCAAGCACCTTTTTCCATGGGTGACAAGAACTTATTGGGCTCAGCCTTTCGGTCATTGCCACCAAACCCAAGAGATGGCTCAATCTCTCTACGTTTTTCACTGGCTTCACTATCACGCTCATTGCAAATTTTAAGTCTCGTTGATTGCAAAATAACAGATGATGCAATTCCATATGATCTGGGCAACCTATTTATGCTGCAAGAATTGATTCTTAATGAAAACCCAATCTGCAGCCTACCTAAGGGAATCAAATATCTTCCTCGCCTTCGATCACTTCAGATGGAGCGCTGTGAAAAGCTTCAGTTTCTTCCAGAGCTTCCAGAGACTTTAAATTTCTTGAGTGTCAATGAATGTATATCCTTAGAAGTGATAACAAATTTACCTAACTTGTTGACATCCTTATATTTTCTTGGATTTCACTGTGGAAAACTAAAAGTGGTTGAGGAACTGTTCCAATTAAAACCCATTGGGAGTTTTGATTCTAACCTGACCAATATGTTCAGCCTGATAGACACAGAAATATTGAATAAGGTCCATGTAAATTTGTACAACTTCCTCACCTTGACGAGACGGATAGAAACCATCCAGGTACAGTCTTTCTGTATCTGGTTTTTATTTATGATTCTGATTGCTATGTTCCCACCTTTGTGATTTTGTGTACGCTAATATTCTTGCTCTTCATTTGAATAGGGTCTATATGAGTTTGGAGTCTTCAGCACTTCTCTTCCCAAAATAGGAATGCCACCCTGGTTCGCATACAGAAGCATAGAAAATCCAATACGTTTGAGTGTGCCTTCAGTACCTGATCTCCACATTCATAGTTTAAATATTTGTATTATCTACAAAAATAGTGACATAAGCACCATAAAGAATAAAGAGAGATTTTGGAATGAATATCGCATTACGATTAACAATGAGACTAAGGATGTAAAATGGACCAATAGTCCAGTGATAATGGGCATCCCATATCATGACGCAGGTATAACATGGTTAAGCCACTGGGAGATAGGACAGTACCTAGATAGAGGCGATAAAGTCAAGATATCTGTTGCATTGATGTATGAGTTACAGTTGGAGAAGTTTGGAGTCCAAATTGTGTACGAGGACGATGAGGAGGATACTAGACAAGTATCTGCTTATCAGTCTCAACATCATCTCATTAATGGAGTTGATATCTCTGCTTTTCAGGTAGCTAGAGGTTCTTACTTTCTTTGTCATCATGATTTTTATATCTACCAAGATAACTCTAAGAATGACGGTTGGCATACCAATGGCTGGTTAGATTTCTTGTTCAGGGATTCTGAAGAAGATACAAATACAGATGCTAAAACAAAGAGATGATAAGATGTTTCCATGAATCCCCTAATTTATATTCACCTTTGTATGGTATAATGAGGTTGATGAGAATTATTTATCAAAAGTAGTGGTTCTCTGCATCTTCTCAGATGTTTGATAGAGTTACTTTTGTTGTGCTTTCCCTATAGTATATAAATCCAATCCCCTTTGTTTGAAAATGAGCAGCATGAAACTCTGAACAAATTCACTTCCAGCTCTATACACTTCCCTTAGCAGAAGTTTTTTTTCCTTTAGAGCATGAACTATATTTTTGAGACTGAAACTGAGACTAAAGAGTAAGGACTATATTGGATTAAAGAAAATAGATGGTATTCTTTCCCTCTTTGAAATGGCAAATGACCGCATGAAAATTATCAAAACATCACACCTTTTTTGATGAATTAAGTGACTTGAGAGTTTCTCCCCTTTCCTTATGATGAAGAAAAAGGTGAAATGTAGTATTTGTTCTCTCCTTCATACGTGTCATATAAGATGGTAATTTCATGAAAGTGAATTATATCAGAAGATGATAATTTCATGAAAGTGATCTCTTTTTAGTTGCTATCTTTTTCTTTTGGGATTTGTATAATATAGTTAATAGACTATTTCAGCACGGATTTCTTGAAAATTAGAAAAGTGTGTACCATTAAAAAAGTTTAATGAGATGACAGACAGAAGTACTGATTGACATCCAAATTCCAGATAAATAATTCTTTCTAGAAAAATTAATTTCCAATGAGGGAAGAGAAAAGAATATACTTGGTGAGATGGCTTAGAAGATGTCATATTTTACATGCGACGACTCCTATGATTTTACCGGGTATGTATTCCCATTCACGGATCTCATGGTATGTAGGGCAAAATGAAGTCCAATCCAATCCCCATAAAGCCGAAGCAGTATAAATCTACAAGCCCTTGACGTTCGGCAGGGATCTTCCCCTGATAAGGATAATCTTGCTGCATTTCTTGACTGTTTGAGTTCGGAACCATGTCTACTTGCTCACCATGCATTAAGTGAATACCGATTCCTTTGATGCTAAAACCATCCATAGTAAGAACCGTGACATTCAAGGTGTCACCAGCATCCAACTGACTCTGAAATTTCCAATGGCTGAACCATAACATTTCATTTTGGGCTTCAGGAAGACCATAGCAAGTGGGGCTATAAATCAATTTCACGTTCTTCTGCTCATTATGGATTATCAAATAAAAATGGACACCCTCAATCCAGACTTTCCAGTCAATCGCGTACACTGAGCACACAGTAATGCCGTGGATCTTGAGATCAGGAGGTGAAGGGACAGTGAAAGACAGAGTTGCTCCAGCACTCTTGTAACAAAACCAATTAGGAATCATGCTCCCTGGAAGAAATATGCTGATCATTCCGTTTTCAAACAACACCTGTGTCATGAAGAATCTCATTAAATATGACAAAAAAACAAATGAAGGAACCAACAGGTACAGGTGTTACATGAAGTTTGACCACGTACATGAAAGTAGATCCACCAACCCCTTCTTGGGAGGTGGGGGAATGGAAGAGGAGAAAGTACCTTTACTGGTCCTCTACTTTCTGTATTTGTTAAATTGTTATACAATTTCACTTCAAAGCTTCCGACAGAATCCCACATGCTTAGTTCCAATGACTTCATTGCTTTCTCAATTTTTCCCATGGCTTCCAACTTGAAGCTTCCCTCCATATCAGTGAGTTCCTTACAGCCATTTAAATGGTGAGTTTTTGCACGGCACCCTTCTGATATATATGTTACTGTTTCTAGGGAAGTGCAGTATCCCACTCTCAAAGTGTGGATGAGAGGTAGGTCTATGAGAGATTTAAGCATTGTACAGGAACCTAATTCAAGTCTGTTGAGCCTGGAAAGAGTCCTGATGCAATCTGGAAGGCAACTGATTGGATTTTTACTAAGGTCTAGGTCCTGCAACAACATTAAATTACTGAAATCCCTCGGAAAAGCAACTTCAGATAGGTTGCACCCAGATAGACTTAAATTAACCAAAGACTTTGGCAAAGAAACCCATGGAAGCTCTAGTACTTTTCTTGGCTTCAGAACCCAAGACCGGATAAGTGCATGCCATATTGGGTTCTGTTTTCTCTTAAAGGGTAATTGACTCATTGGGATTTCATCCGCAAGAAACACTTCCAAGGATTGCATCCTCCACAGATCTCTTGGTAACTCTACAAGATTTGAGCAACCATATATTATGAGGGTTTTGAGAACTTTTAGCTTGCAAATCCCTCTGGGTAGTTTCTGAAGTCTTTTGCAGTTTTTGATATTTAAGAAAATGAGCCGAGCCTCTAAGGTTCCAATGGATTCATGAACCTCAATTAGATTGATACACTCTTTGAGAACAAGCTTCTCCAGCATTGGGAGTCCTGAAAAATCAGGAGTTCTGAAAAGAGAATGAGAGTGGCTGAGGTTGAGAATTTTTACCAGTGGAAGCACCTACAACGGGAAAAATTAGGAGAAAAGGATAAGTAATGAGTTATCCATATTCTACAACACTTCACTAAAAAGTGGAGGAAACTAATAACACAAAAACAATTGTCATACTCATCTTCCATCCCATGGTCTTTCCAAACAGCTGTTCCGCATGTCAAGAACAGCCAAGCTCTCCAATGGAAAATCATTTGGCATACACTTCAAAGGAAAACCTCTCCAATATAGCCACCTCAGGTTCTTGGGAAAATCTTTATAACCACCATTTAGATGTGTATAATTGATCTGAAGCAGTCTTAGCTTGTTCATAACTGTAAAGAGATTCGTTCCCAATTCAAGCTCATTTAAGTTTTTTGAAGAGAACTTGATGGGATGCCTGGAGAAACCGAACCGATAACTCTTAATTTCTGTAAAAAGCCACTTTCTTCCGCTGCTAGAACTTCCCATGAAGGATTGGTCTTCCTTTAGCATATTCATGTCAAAGAAAAGACCTTCAATTGTCTCAGAGCCCTGGAAATAATAATAAGAGAAGAGCTTAGTAGTGTCGCAAAAGAAAAGGAAGTATACACCAGAAAGGAAATGTTTACCATGTTTTCTCTCAATACATTAAATGAATCCTTGAAGTTCCACAACCGGGTACGCCTCCCAGGCTTCTTAGGTGATTCTTGACGGACTATTTCTCTGCCCATGTCCCGAAGCATTTGATGCATTATCAACTTGTTATCCTCAATCGTTAGCAGGAATCTATCTGTGAGATTCTGAACCCCAACTCTTGTATAAATATAAGATTCTTCTAGCACTGCAATAACATAATCTTTGTCCTTTCTTGAAAAGAAGCAGGCAATATCAAGGAACAAATTCTTAGCATGATCATCTTTCAACGAGTCGTACCCCAATTTTAGTTTTTTAATTATCTGGCTCGCAGGAATGGCTTCTAACTTGTCTAATGCACTTTTCCATACATTGATATTTTTCCCACGAAGAGAAGAACCCAAAACTTGAAGTGCCAGAGGAAGCCCTCCACAATGCTTTACCACCCTTGTTGATAGTTCCATGTAATCATCAGCTGGGTGGTCCTCCCCAAAGGAATGCCAACTAAAAAGCTCCAGTGATTCATCATTACCCATTTCCCTGACTTTATGGACTTTCTGAATCTCATGAACATTCAGCAAACATGAATTCTTAGTTGTTATGATTATTTTACTTCCTGGACAGAACCAATTTTTCATTCCAATTATAGCATGAATTTGTTCCTGTTGATCAACGTCATCCAATATGACTAGAACTCTCCTAAGACATATAGCATCTCTTATCTTGATGATCCCTTCATCAGTATCTTGTATTTTACTCTTTTTCCCAGTTAAATCATAAAGGAGTTGCTTCTGTAAGCGAATTAAGCCATCAGGTTGCTGAGAAATATCTTGGATATTTGCAAGAAAGCTACTACCTTCAAATCTTCTAAAATATGTAGTGAAAACATATTTGGCAACAGTTGTCTTCCCAATTCCGCTCATCCCGCAAATTGCAATAACATTATCATCATGTGATCCGTCTTGCAACCATGCAATGATATTTTTGACCCGTGAACTGATCCCAACCAGGTAAGGTGCAACACTTGAAATTGTGCGGTTCAATTTATCCTCAATGAGTTGAAGAATTTCTTCAATGAACTCTGATTCCTTCCTAATCAATTACCAAGGAGCAAATGGATTGGCCAAAAGTATCACATCTGACTTTAACAACTTATAAAGGCATTTCAGCAAATAATTTGTTGAATCTTAAGTAAATGGAATAAAACTGGAAAGCGAACAAAAAAAAAAAAGAAGAAGAGGAAATCCAGCATCCTAACTTAAGCCAAGACAAAAGGACATGAAATTAATGTATTCGAAACTATTCATAAATGTAATTTTATCCCTACTTTCATTTCCTTTCTGATGAAATAAGTTTGTATCGTTCAAATACTGGGATGTCTAAAGTTGTCAACCCACACATCAATAACATTTGAGAGGTCAAGCAGAATTTAATTCGTCGGGTATTAATGTCCTGAAATAGAACCTGTAGTTCGCTCTCCCCCTTTTCCATTTTCCATGAATAGCTTTAACTTCACTTTAATGATTTTATAAATGTCCTCAAGAAATGCACCTCAAATAGCAATATGCAAGGAGGAACGAGTTCAAGAAGGTTACTTGAAAACAGAATCTCAATCTAATCTTGATTACTATGTAGTAAGAAGAATCTTGGTTGTGAAAAAACACTTACCTATCTTCTTGATTGTTCACTACAACACCACCCAAATCTGCAACCTCCCCAAGAGCTGCTCTCCATTTTTGAACCTTATCCATCCACTCCCTCTTTCCTTCATCACTTTCCGCTTCAGTTTGCCTCTCATATCTCGTAAATGCTTCTGCAAAACTCTTTTTCTGATCTCTAACTTCAGAAGGATCCACATGATAAAAGACAGGAAGAAGAGCATGCCCTTTTGTCCTCTTATGTTCAAGGATTTTGACAAGTTCATCAAGGCACCATGTCGAAGTAGCATAGTTCTTGGATATGATAATTATTGAACTCCTCGAATGTATAATTGCATTCTCTAATTCCGTCTTAATATTTTCCCCTCTCTCAATCTCATTATCATCTTTAAATGTCCGCCACCCTGCACCTACCAAAGCTGCATAAAGACTGTCAGTGAAAGTCTTGCGGGTGTCTTCACCTCTGAAACTCAAGAACACATGATAAGTGCTTGGAGAAACAAAAGAGGAGGATGTTTTTGGTCTTTCAGAACCCATCAGATCAAGTTGACCAATTCTCTGAGTGAGGATTCAGTGGTTACACAATTACACAATGCTTTAAAAGCCAATATAAGAAATAACAAGAAGAAAATGCAGACTAGTGAAAGCTAATTTTAGGATAGAGTTCCCCTATCTGCTTATAAATTAATAAGCTGATTCTTTATTTAATAAGTACTGAAATCCACAGCCTTGGATCAATGAACACAAGTCCAAAATCTGATTCAACTTTCACTTACTTCTGCCTCTACCACTAATAATGAATTAAACAAATAAAAAATGGTCTAGGAATATATGTTGCTTGATTATCAAAAAGATAAAGGGGTCGTCCACTGCTAAATTAATTACTCCTTGTTGATTAGTTCATTCAGGAATCTGCAGCTTGGCCTCGCCAGTCGCACCAACAACTATTCTTTCTAATGTTACATAATAACCACCTCTCTCTTGACAAATTATATGGTCTCAATTGGGAACTTCAAAATTCTGCAAGCCTTCACCATAACAATTGAAAGAAAAAAAAAGTTGTTCCCTTTTTCATGTCTCTCTACAGCACTTCTCTTTTTTATCTGGAGGGGGAGTAGGAGGGCCTGTGAATGTCAGTATTAGAAGCAAAGTATGCATTTTGGTTGGCACAATGAAACAAATAAGATGATTTAATGGTGTAAGAAGGAACCCATTTTTCTATACTTGTGCGTACGTACCCTGAAATATGATACAAGTCCCCGGACCGCCATCTCTGTTCTTGCTGCAAAGTGCCCATCCATGGCTTCCATCAATTTCTAAATCAACTACAAAGTTAGGATGATGGACGCTAGTGAGTTGCTTTTACTAGTAATAATACATGCGCGAAAAATAAAAACCCCATTTTCCAATAAGGAAAAATTGCGATGAGTCATATGAGGGAAGATATTCGAGTGTTATCAATTGGTGCAACATGGATATTACGTGTGTGACTACTTACATCACAAGCTTAAACTTATTGGCCTAAGAGGTTACCAAATTCATCAATTGAAAAAATAAGGGAAAATGATGGAAATATTATTTCTTAATAGTTTAGTTCAAAAAAACTCTTTGCATCAATATTTTAGTCCATAAATATTCATATCATTAATAGTTTGATTTAAAAATACTCGTGTATCAATATTTTAACCCAAAAATATTCATATTGTTAATAGTTTGGTCAAAAAATATATGTATTGTTACTTCTGGATTAAAAATCTCATTTTCCTAATGAATATGTTTTGTGTGTGTGTTTTTTTAAACATGTCTTTTTCTTAATAAAAATATTATAACTGTCATTAATTTTCGTATAATATAACATCACAATAATTCATCTTTAATTTCCATTTAGATAAGATAAAAAAATTCTAATAAAATAGAAAATATTTTTGTTTTTTAATCTTTTCTGAATTGAAGAAGGATAAACATTTGCTAATATAATTCTTAATTTTAAAATTAAGATACAACAATCATAATGCCATAAAACATAAAAATTTATTACATTACTTCAAATCACAAAATATCTTCTTCTTTTTTTCCCATTGTAACTTTAAAATAAAGAAATATGTTAGCAAATAGTTATCCTATTTCAATTCAAAAAAGATTAAGAAATGAAAACATTTCCTATTTTATTAGAATTTTTTTTAATGCATTTTTGGACCAAACTATTAACCGCAGGGACAGTTTTAAATTGAACTATTAACTGTAGGAATAGTTTTGGATCAAACTATAAATGCAGAGCATTTTTATTAATTTAAGGACATTTTTTTACCCCTTTTCGAAAAAATCAAATATGATATATGTGACTGAAAGTTTGGATGACAATTAATAAAAATATCCCTTAAAATTAGAAGAGCTATTTTAAAATCAAAGCCACGCGTAACTGCCCATAAAAAAAAAAGTCTTTGAATTGTATTATGAAAAAAATCACCAAAATTCTAGTTAATTTCTGGAGCTCCTAAAGTCAGGGATAAATGAGGGGACATTGAGTTATGCTGCTAAGAAATTTGGTGAGGGCATCTTCGTTGTCCTTCAATTTTGGTACGAATTTTCTGAGAGCTCCGACGTATTCACGATCGAATCTTCCGGTTAAACAACGGGCCCTGGTGAGACGACGAAACAAGTCTCTGCACACAACTGCATTCAAACTCTGTATTGTTACGGGCCGTTTCGGGCCGAAATAGAGCTTAACGCAAAACTCTGTAAGTGATAGCTTATCAACATCGTCATTGCTGCGTCGGATAAACGCGAGGGCCATAAATAGTGCAGAAAGTATGAGTATATGAACGAGGATCAGAAATATGAACCTTCTTCTGTTACTACTATTGACGGCCATTTAATTCCTACTGCTTTCATTCCCTATTGTTAGTTTTAATTTATGCATGTAAGTTTCATTACTTTTCCTACTAGAAGTAGTTAATTCCCAATCATGGACAACTTCAAATTGCTCACTTGCCAAGTTGGTAAACCTACCCCGAAACGGAATCTGGGCCATCATGGCCAAAGTTATCTATCCAGCCCATTGGTTAGGCCCAAATCTCGGTGATCAATTCCTATTGGTTATTGCCTTTTAAAACATGGTACAATTACATATTAGTATCACCTTTCAAGTGGTGTGGGGGGATGGGGGCAGGACATTCATTCTTCTTTGTTGGTCTACTCAATATTTCAGACTGCAGGGCCAGAACAGCGTCACATAAGCCACCATACAATATGGAATATAAGAACAAAAATGGATCAAAAGACCAAATAATACCTGGACAAGACGAATCCATCAAGATTCAAGAATAAATGGAGAGGTGATAGACACCCGAGCTTAGCTCATAAGGAGACAAATCTCCTCCAATTGCATGCTGAAGTGGATAGCAGGGACGAAGTCCCCCCTCCTTTGCATTCTCAGATAGAGTGTCTTCCTCCCTTTGTTCACTGAATACAAGATCGACACCGAATTCCCTAACCAAGCAACTCATGCTTAACGAAACAACAACTTGATCTCCTTTTTCTAGCTGATTTCCAAACTTCCAATGACTAAACCATAGCATTGGATTACCAGGACCTGCAATTCCAAAAATTGTTGGGCCATAAATCCATTTGATTCCCTTGGTCTTATTGCTCACTTTTATGAAGTGCCTTTCACTGAAACATTCTTCATAATATTCTGCATAAGCAATGCACATCTCTAATCCTTGTATCTTGACATTAGGAACTTGAGGCACAGTGAAAGCTATTGAGCTCCCTGTGCTTATATTATTGAACTTGGTAGGTATCTTGCCTCCAGGAACGAAAATGTTGTGTATACCAAATTCGTACAGTCCCTGAAGTGGACCTTTGCTTTTCGTTGAGGTCAGATAGTTGCAAAGTTCCACATCTACTGCTCTGACCTCCAAATTATCTAGGCAAGACAGATCGAGGATATCATCAATGTCTTCAATAGAATCTAGCTTGAATACTCCCTGAACCTCAAACAGTTTTCCACAATTCTCTAAGTGCAAGTCAAGTGACCTCATGAAGTTGGGTAAATTTGTTACCCTATTCAGCGATCTGCAGTTACGTGCATTCAATAATTGTAAACTCAATGGAAGCTCTGGGATCCACTGGAGCCTTGTGCAGTCAGCTAATTGAAGAGACTGCAGCATGGTTAGGCTCTTCAGGCTCTCTGGCAGGGTAGAAATGGGATTTCCTCTTAGATTCAAATATTTTAAGGAGGACAAGACAGAAAGATCATAGGGAATAACAGTGTCAGTCAGATTGCAATGTGAAAAATCCAAACTTTGTAAGGTGATCTGAAAGAGTTCTGACATTGAACATGCTGACTTTGGCCACAGTGACATCCAAGACCAGAAGATTGAATAGATTGATTTAGCAGGCAGAGAGTCACTGCATATTGGCTTTTCAGCCTTAGAGGCAAATTGATCTCTGTTAGTCACATTCCATTGAAGTGCTTGCAGAAACTTACTATTTCTCATTATCGTGGAAAACTCCAGCTTCGAGCATCCACAGAGTGTTAGTTCTTCTAAGGATTTGATTTCCCCAATTTTCCTTGGAAGCTTCCTAAGGCTCGCGCATCCCTTCAGATTTAAGACAAGAAGTTTATGGAGTCCTCCAATGGACTCATGGACCTTAACCAAACTTGTGCAATCTTCAAGAATTACTCTTTCTAGATTCGGCAGTCCACAGAAGTCAGGGGTCTTCATGAGACTATGTGAGTGACCAAGATCAAGTATCTTCAATGATTGTAGAGACTGAGAAAAATAGGTAGAGAGAGAGAGAGAGTCAGTGAAGAAAAATATCAAGTCTGTCAAAAAACAATCAGCCACAAAATTAGACATGAGTGGAAGTCAGCAAACCTTTGCTCCCTCCCAGGTTTGGTGCAAGTTGCTATTGCTTATTTCAAGAACTACAAGATTTTCATGAGGGAAGCCACTCGGGAAGGACGTTAATTGGAATTCGTACCAGCACATCCATCTTAATTTCTTTGGAAATCCTTCATAGGTGCCAGAAAGCTGCACATTCTCAAGCTCAAGATATCTCAATTCTTGCATTTTAGAAAATGCTTTAGTACTTATTCCCGCTTCATTTTGTACAGTCTGTGATCTTGCCGAAACAGAATTCCCTTGAGGCCAAGAGAAAAAGCCTAGGCAAAGCCTCTTTGATGAATTTTTTTTGAGAGTCAATGTTGAAGTACTCTGTGAATCATCAAAGTAAGGTCTTTTTGATATACTTTCATGTCTGTCTGGTTTGCCTTTATCTGATCCACGCATTTTAAGAACAAGCCCTTCAATAGATTCTGTAACCTGACATGGAAAGTAACATTGAAGTGAAAATGAACTCCAGGAAAAAGAAGCAAATTGGTAAAGGAGGAATGAGCCATACAGTTTCTTCCTGCAGTATACTGAAGGCATCCTTGTGATGCCAGATTCTGCTGCGTTTACCAGGTTCTGTGGGTGATTCTCGGCAGATGACCTCTTTACCCATTTCTTGTAGTAACTGATGCATCATTAGCTTGTTATCAGGAGTCACTGTCAGGAGATATCTATCAATGAGATTCTGTATTTCAGCAGTAGCATGGAAACCACATTCATCCAGAACTTTGATTGTATAATCTTTGTCCTTCCCGGCAAATAAGCAAGCAATATCAAGAAATACATTTTTATCATGATCATCTGGCAAAGCTTCATAACTTAGTTCAAGAACTTTACGGATATGGCATTCAGAATATCTTTCTAATTTATTTATTGCACCTTCCCACATATCTATACTTCCACCACGCAGTGAAGAGGCTAGAACTTGAAGAGCTAAAGGAACCCCTCGACAATATTTAACTATCTGTTTGGATTGCTTCATGTACTCCTTGACGGGATGGCCTTGACCAAAAGTATGCAAGCTGAAGAGCTGAAGCGCCTCGTGATTGTCCAGCCTCTTGGTTTCATACATCGCACAAGCATCATGATGGTTTAGCAAGCTTTCGTTTGTAGTTGTTATAATAACTTTACTCCCTGGAGGCATCCAATCTCTTGAATCAAGTATTGCTTTCAGTTGGTTCAAATCATCAACATCATCAAGAACAAGAAGAAACCTTTTGTGGACTAAACATTCTTTGATCATGGAAGCTCCTCTATCAATATCATATAGATCAATCTTATCCCCTTTCAATAGATCTGAAAGAAGATTTTTCTGTACGTTAATCAGACCACTGCGTTCTTTTGCAATTTCTCGAATATTTGCAAGAAAACTGCTGCATTGAAATCTGTCACAGTGTAGGTTAAAAAGAGCTCTGGCAATGGTTGTTTTCCCTATTCCAGGCTCTCCATAAATCATCAATGTGTGATCACTAGTCGAGCTATCTTGTAACCAGAAACTAATCTCTTTTATGCGGGGATATATTCCAACTGGATATGGGGCAAAGGTCAAAACTTTGCGAGACAGCTTACCCCAAATGTCCTCAACAATTTCTTGAACAAACTTCAGCTCATCCCTGCCAGAAGAAAAGGACCACTCAGATAGATAGCATTGGTTAAATGCAGATTATGTCACAGCTGAATAAGATGGAAGTTGAATGTCCTTAAACAGCTCTGATGATAGAAGATAGATGTTGAAAACATCAAAATATTATAAATATCGAAAATGTTGAAAATTTTGTCGCACTTTCATTATTTGAACACATATGTTTCAAACAATGTAGAGCCAAAATAATTTCATTTAGTTTACCCGTCTTCTAGAACTATCCCTGCCATATTTGCAACCTCCCTGAGAGATGCTTTCCATATCTTTATCTTTGCTATGTGCTCATTCCTTCTTTCAACCGTATCCACCATGATCTGCTCTTCGTAATTATGAAATGCTTTCGCATAAGACCCAGTCTGCTTTCTAACATGGGATGGATCTACACGATAGAAGACTGGTAGAATCATATGACCACCACTTTGCTTCCTTTCAAGGATGTTCACAAGTTCATCTAGGCACCTTCTAGAATATGCATAATCTCCCGAGAATACAATTATTGAAATCCTTGATCTCCTAACTGCCTTTTGCAGTTCTGTTCCAACGATCTTTCCTTTTCTAGCTTCACTATGTTTCTTGAACGTTTGAATACCTACATCAGTCAATGCTGTGTGTAGGAGATTGATAAAGTTCATGATGATATCTTGGCCTCTATAACTCAAGTAGACATGATAAGAGCATCTAGGCCAGGAGACTGATGCTTTTTCAGCTCTCATCATGAATATGGATCAAAGCTCTAAACGAAGATGCTCCTTAATCTGCAAAGTTAAGAAAAAAGAAACACAATGGTATATAAGTTACTGAAATTATGTTGTCTTATGCAGTTTATAAAATTGAATAAGATAAACACAAAATATTTAAATTGTAGGATGGGAAGTGGTTACTAAGGCCAATTTGTTTTTAATCTTTTTAAGGTTTAGATATGTGGATCTTTTTTCATAACACAGTTTCTTGCTGCCAGTATTGATGCTTCTAGCACATAAAACTTTGGTAGTAAAAGTATCCTTTAACATGGATTCCCTTTTACACCTTTAACAAAAAGAAGTAGTCAAATGTTCTATCAGCTAACTCCAAATCACAATATTCAGACATTTGATTTGACTACAAAATGGTTTTCTTCAGCATAGGTCCATTACATATTTACATTGCATAAGAACGACATGCAGACATTGATTACTTTTAGTGCTGGCTAGTCGTATGAATCAGAACTGTATGTATTTCAACTAACAAAAAAAAACCAAACAAAAGAAGAAACTTGACTGAGATCACTATATCATATAGCCTCATATACAGTCCCAAGTAATAAGCTAGGACATATACAGCCCCAAACTGGAAAAAGGACATTCATTTCCTTCAAAATCTCTTCTTGGTTTTCCCAAAATTCGTTAGGTGTTCTTTGCCAAATTAGGTTGAGAGAGGAATATTAGAACCATGTTGATTTTGTATCGAGCACCCTCACAAGATTATTCCTAATAATTGGTTAAGTAAACATCCCCTTTGCCCTCCCTTCTTCCTGAGGCAATAAAGGAAACCATATCTGAACTGAACACAGTTCTTTTCTGTTCTTTTCTCTAGCTTGCTCACTCAGATATATAATTTTGTCTGATGTATTCCCATCCCATCACCAATTCTAGAAATGAATGTGAGATATTATAATAAATATTAAAATGATAACTACTTTTGAAGAAGAAGAAAAAGGAAATACTTGCAAAGCATATCAAGCAATCTAACACAACATTCTGAATGAACAATTTAATGGAAGCAAAACCTTGTAGGAGTAATTAATTTAATATTCCATAAGTATCCTTATTTTACCCTACTCATCTGCAGTTTTTTCTTTTTTCGCCTTAAATTACAAAATAGGAAGAATTTTTTGGGAACAAAAGAAAAGAATAACCTTGTTTGTATGAGAAACTGCAATGATCAGCAAGTAATTGGCTTAAGTAATTGAATACTTGGATGCTGTACTTATGGTATGCATAGGCAAAGCAGTGCACTGGAAGAAGAACCCCATGGGAAATTCAAAGGAAGATACACAGTGCGCTTCTCTTCCCAAGGTCAAAGTCAACCCATTTTTGTATGTTAATGAGGTCTTTGTAAATAAATTTTATAATAATTTAGAAATTACGAAAAAAAAACAAAAAATTAGCAAAGAAAATTTATTCGACTCTCAAAATTCTAACGGTGCCTAATAAACTTGTGCAGTGCACCCCTTAAGAAGTAATAGAATGACAATTTTACTATATAACTCTTTGAATATAATAAATTTAACGTTTTAAAAAAATAATTATAATTAATAATAAGGGTAAATTAGAAATTAAGAATGTATTTGGTATGGAGGAAAATATTTTTCAATTTTCTCGTATTTGTTTGATAAAAAAATTTAAAAAATATTATTCTTAGGAAAATAAGTCACATTATCTCTCACCATGCTCACAACTATCTACCCTGCCCTGCCCTGCCCACCTCACCCAACTCCATCCCCACCCCCATCATCCTACTCTCAACACCCATCACCTTATTCATATCTATCTTCATCCTTATAGTTTTATCTTCGATAGTTATAAATCATTTTAGGATAACATTTTGCTTGTATACCGAACACAAAAAAATAATAAAAAATAAAAAAACAACTTATTTTTCTAAAAATTATGTTTTTGAATAATATTTTTCATGAAGAACATTTTTCTTTCATACCGAACATATCCTTAGCGATAAATTATATTTTAATTTTTTAAAGTGAACACTTATCTTTAGCTAAGTAGAGAAGTAAAAGTGCATTGAGGAAGGGTATTTTTTTAAAAAATTATCTTCAATTAGTTAATTGACGCGTTTGAATCATGCCTTTGCTTCTTTATTCGTTTTTGGGCCTTTTCATTAGCTTTTGCAAATAATGTTGAACAATAACACAGGGCAGACTTTTCTTTTTCTCTCTTTTTTTTTTCCTGTTCTTTTGGTTTTTTGATTACTATAAGAGAGTGAACACTTTTAATTCCTTATTCATATGTCCATTTATATTTGATAATGTTGCTATCATGTATCGCTCTTTGTTGCTATTGCTTCATTTGCTGTAAATTTGTATTTTAAAAGCAATCAATCTAATTAATTAAGTACGTCCAACTGCCCTCTTTAATTAATCCTTTATGGAGTCACGTGGCGGTTCGCTTGAGTGTTTTCTTATTTTGTTCTTAGTATAAAAAGATGATTTGGTGCATTAAAACTTTCGCTATATGTGGTGTTTGAAGATTAATGGGCTGATGTAATAAGATCTTAAGTGTCCGTTTACAACTATTTTAAAATAGAGAGAGTATAAAAATAGCAAAGAGTAATAATCTTTTTGTATCTAAAAGTATCTCATTTATCTATCAAAAACACTGATGTAGAAAAATATCACAAATACTATAACAGGCGCATTTTAATTTGATATGTGTGCATTGTTATGAGAATATAATCACATCAAACGATAAATATAAATTTAATAAAACAAACCATCACAAGTCCTCGTTTAGTACATCAAATATATAAAGATCAATGAAATCAGTCATATACTAGATCATGAAATTTATTTATGATTTCTTAAATTCCAAAACATAAGCACAAATAATATAATAGCACCATATATAGTTATTATTTGGCTTATACTATTTTATTTAGTTAATTGTTGTCCCACCAGAATTGTGATTGGAGGTAATCCACAACTTTCTTGTCAACTTGGAATGCTTTTGCAAGAACATCGTCGTTGATTGGTGGGTCTGATCCAAATACTGCGTTTGCAATAGTGATGACTCCTGGATTTTGACTACTAAGTCCAGCAAATGCTATAGCCTTAGTCTTTCCCACATTAAATTGAAAATGAATGAGTCCTATCGGAAAAACAAATACATCTCCGGAATGTAAAATCTTGGTAAAGAGCTTGTTCTTCATATTTGGACCGGGATTTGAAAGGACAAAACCGACATATAGTGTACCCTCAAGGACCACAAGAACCTCGGTTCCTCTAGGGTGAGTATGCGGTGGGTTGAGACCATACGGTGCATAGTCAATACGAGCTAAAGATATGCCCAGAGTATTGAGTCCTGGTAAGTTATTGACGTTCACAGCAGTTACAGCTGATCCCAGTTGATTTGAAGTATTTCCAGGCATGTTTAGACCTGATCTGAAGAAGTCATCAGCAATGACATACTTTGGATCCTTGCAAAATTTTCCATTCACGAAAACTGTATATATAAAAATCCCAATTAGAAAATTAAAATAACGATAAAATGCTAGTATTAAAATAAGTATGAAATTAAATTATGTAGGTTTACCAGCAGCCATGGAGTCATTAACAGCAACACAAAAATCTTGCAAAGGACTAGGATCAGATGCATGGCTTATTGAAGTCACCACAGCCAATATGGCAATGGTTAATACAAAGTACTTGAGAGCCATCACTAATTAGTTAAAACTCTTTTGTCTGACAATTTGTTTGTTGTGAGAAATATGATAAAGAGAGGGATGCCTATTTATAGATGAAAATTTGTTTGGATTAGGCTTTCTATAGTAAATTTTACGTATGGTCATTCAATTTTATATTTATTACTAAAAAGTCAACTTTTTTTTAATTTGTTATTAAAAAAATTATTTAATTTTGCCTCATCTTTCACAAAAGTAATTTTGACAAAATTTAATTAAAATCTACCTAAAATGAGCCCTTATGTTTGAATGTAGGCTCAAAATGGTCTCTTAAATATACTTTTGAGTAGTTTTGAAACTTTAAACTTGTCAGATGTAAGCACATTTGGTCTCCATCAAATACTTAAGTTAATTTTATAGAACTATAAAAAACATATTTAATATGGACTCACATTTAGATGTGTTTTCTTTGCACTTTTAACTTTTTTAGTTTATTGCATGATTTGGTGTAACTTTTAGGTGTAATTTACACTACTTTTAGAATAATTTTATAGACATCTCCCCAAGTTTCACTTAATAACGTTGACCTTCTATATGACATATGATACCACACTTACTTTGGCTGTTTTTATCTTTGTAACAATTGCTTTAACGTATTTATCACTAATGCAAAATTATATACTTAAATTTATTTTCTCATACTAATACTATTTTGTTTAATTAATTTTATAAACATGTTTTATTAGTTTTCGCTCTTTTGTTTATTCTACTCACTATTACTAAATAAAAATGAAGAGTAGGTGTTTCCTCTCTTTATTGCCGTTGGACACAAATTTAAAGGTATCGATTGTATAAATCCTAGTAAAAATGAGGTTTAGTTAGAATCAATTTATTTATGAAATAATTGAAATATCAAAAGCGAAACACCGTATATACATTTTTTAAAATTTTCAGCATGCTATCATTTTTAATTTTTAACAAATTTTTCAGTTCTGTCCTCGGCCCCTCCAAAAAATCTTCCATCCAAAACTATTTAGATTTTTTAATTTAATAATAACAACTTTATTTATTTTTAAAAATTTATAACTTTTATTTACTAAAAATAATATAGTTTCGGTCGCATATTCAATGTGTTGATACTAATGTTTACAGAAACTATTATATAAATAATTTAAAAATTATATTTATTTACTTAATAAATGTATAGATAGTATGAACAAAATAAATTATGTTAAAAAGAAAAGGAAAAACGTCTAAAAATTAATTAAACAAAATAGTATATTGGTAAAAGGTAAGTAAATGAAAATGTAAATATTTTACATTAATGATAAATAGATTTAAAGATTTTATTTATTTGTTTATTTATTTTTACTTGTTTTTCAATTTTCGTTAAATTTATTAGGTAGAGTTTGATAGATATATGAAATAAAAATGGCTCATTTTTTAGTTAAAATAGTGGACCAAAAATGCTCAAAAAGTATATTTAAGAGACCATTTTATACCAACTCTTAAACATAAGGGATATCTTTCTTATTTTCTCTCACATTTTGAGTAAAACTTTAACTAAATTTTGGGAAGTTACTTTTGTGAAATATGATGCAAAGTTAAATGATTTTTGTGTAATAAAACAAAGAATAATGATTTTTGAGTAATGAACACAAAGTTGGATGACCACCCCATGAACTTTACTCGGCTTTCTACAATAATATTAACAAGATATAAATGGTGAATTTTTAAGCATGCATTTGAGTCGTTATGTTCCGTCAGCAACTATATAATAAAGACTAATTAAATCTTTAATTTTCTGAGAACGTACAAACATATAACTACTACAAAGACTTAATATATATTTCATATGAATTATGTTAGAAACTTTCCAACAATAGAAATAACTAAGGGGTGTCTAGTATGAATTAAAAATTAATGGCCTAAAATCTTATGGATTGGTCACGAGATAATAGGAAAAATTACATCGCAATGCTTTTGAACGATTTTGTTTATAAAATATGTACACAATGTGTAGATAATATATATTTTATATTAAATATACATATCAATATATAACTATATAGCCAATCATGTTGGTAAATAGATGGCCAAAGATACATTTACATAATTTACTCCAGATAATTTCGTATTGGGCTGAGTTTTAGCCCACCCAACATAACTCATTTTTAAAATGATCTCCATTTTTAAAAAATTTTAAAAAATGATAGTTTTGAATATTTTTTAATCTATAACAATCAAATAATTTTAAACGACAAATATTATTATAGGAGTACAATAACTCGTCTCTATAAAAGTCAAAATAATATCAAAATAAATGAGACTATAGTGACCTGATTGTAGTAGAATTAATTAAGAGAGACATTCACAAGTTAGGTCATGAATACATATCGGATATCATTACTTTGTGGTCAAAGAGATAAATTTAAGATTTAAATTTAACAGATTCAATCTTCAAAATTTTCAATATTGAATTCGTTACATATTAAATCCATTATATATATTGATACTTTGTGTCAAAAACTATTAATTCAGATGAACTCGTAGTCGAAAGATTAGCTGATTGTGGCACAATATATATTAGCAGTAATAAGGAATTGGCTAAATAAAGGGAAGTTTGAATTGGTAAAATATTTCCTTTCCCTCAAACTTTGATGATACGTTTCCCATCTCAAAGCATGTAAACTATTGAAAGTTGTTGAAGCAGTATTATTAGTCCTTTTACCTTTTCTGATTTTCCAATTTTGACTAATTTGTTACTTTGATTTGTTGAATAAATCATTTATATTTGTTAATTGCGCAGACAGAGGGATGATTATAGTTAAGATTTTCTTAATACTGACCATTTCCAATGGCCCGCGGGGGATTAATTAGTCTCTGCATTTGTTGAAGAAGAGTTCAGGATTTTGGTTTATTATAAACTAATCATTAATGGTGACTTGGTAATTAAGAAGCTTCTTTAATTGTTTGATTTGAGGACTGATCTAGAAATTTCCCATGCAAAGTCTATCACCTTCCTGAAATAAAATTAAGGAATTATCGTTTTAATTATTTTCTCCGTCTCAAAATAAGTATTATTTTATTCAATTTCGCTCATATTAAAAAATTTTAATAAATATAAGATATAATTTATTAAATTATCTTATTATTAAAAATTTCTTGAGAATTAATCACTGTTAAAAAATAATTGGAAAGAATTATAATTTTTTATCTTAAATTTCCAAAATAATAATTTATTTAAAGATAATTATTTTAAAATATATATATACTTAGTTTCGAAATTACCATTGCCATATTGACTTTAACATGTACACCTAGCACTGCCTCCGACCTGGACCCAAGCTAGTTCCTTAGCTTGCAGGATTTTTTTTGTTGCTATTTATGACTTCTGAAGCAACTGGTAAATGCTTAATTACTATTTCAATCCGTCTCAAATTATTTTTCATAATTTTTAAAAATAATTGCTTTAAATTATTTATTTTTTAAAAATAATTTAAAATAAAATTATTTTTTAATTTATTTTTATTCTTAGTAATAATTATTTTTGAAACTATAGACACCTCAATACAGGTTGATGTTATGATTATTCAAATATCAATAAAGGGTAAAATAATTATTAAAAAAACTCTCCTATTTAATGTTTCTTAAGCAGCATGCAAAATAAAATCACGATAAATAATTTGAGGAAGAGGGAGTATTCAAGTTTTATTTGTTTTGAATGAATATAAAGTAGTACTTGTTTCAATTTTTTCAAAATTTATGTTATGTTTTGTTTATTCTCTACTTGTTCTTTTGTTTTGATTATACATTTTTCGTTAATGGAAAACTTTTTAAGTACTCAGAACCTGTCAAATGCTGATGATTTCTTCAGATCAAGTCTAAATAAGTCAAGAAATTAAATACGCCAAATAAACTTGGATCATTTGTAACTATCGTAAACATCAACAATATATTTATTTGAGCTTAACGTTCTTTGCATTTTTTTTTACCTCGTATTAATTTTATACGACGTAGTCTCAATCCGCCTCATATACATCCTAGAGGAACTGAGGTTCTTGTTGATCTTAGGAGAAGACTCTATGTCGATTGCATCCTTTCTAATCCAGGCTGGCTCCCCTATCATCGGGTCACCAACTTCCTTGACCTTCCGGCACTGGGCAGGCGTCAGCCCCATACAGGCCCAAATATAACGTATAAGTTACTCATCAAAATTTTGAATCCCGGCGATTTCTTCGTACTCACGTTTGTTTCTTAATTTGAACATACCATTTGATGATTTTCTTATTACTACATGTTATATATGAAGATATAGTATTATATGTGAATAAGATTGTATACGGTTCTGCTAAGTGCTAACAAAACAACAACAAACAATAAGCGTACGTAATTTTATTATGACGAAACAATAACATATCTCGCTAATTAGTACATCTAATACAGATCATCAAGTAAAACCAGTCAACATGACTGCATAGTCTTGAAGTTTATTACTGATTTCAAAATAAAAAACACACAAATTTATAATTATAGCAACATATCATAGTTTGGCTTATACTAATTTAGTTGTTATCCCACCAGAATTGTGATTGGAGGTAATCCACAACTTTCTTGTCAACTTGGAATGCTTTTGCAAGAACATCGTTATTGATTGGTGGGTCTGACCCAAATACTGCATTTGCAATAGTGATGACTCCTGGATTTTGACTACTTAGTCCAGCAAATGCTATAGCCTTAGTCTTTCCCACGTTAAATTGAAAATGAATGAGTCCTATCGGGAAAACAAACACATCTCCGGGATGTAAAACCTTGGTAAAGAGCTTGTTCTTCATATTTGGACCCGGGTTTGAAAGGACAAAACCGACATATAGTGTTCCCTCAAGGACCACAAGAACCTCGGTCCCTCTAGGGTGCGTGTGTGGTGGGTTGAGACCATATGGTGCGTAGTCAATACGTGCTAAAGAGATGCCTAGAGTATTAAGTCCAGGTAAGTTATTGACGTTCACAGCAGTTACAGCAGATCCAAGTTTATTCGAAGTATTTCCAGGTACGTTTAAACCTGATTTGAAAAAGTCATCAGCAGTGACAACCTTTGGATCTTTGCAGACTTTTCCATTCACGAAAACTGCATAATAAGGAATTATATATAATTAATTAGAACATAATACAACTTTATATATCTTAAAATTATGATTGAAAATAAGTTCAAGTAGTTAGCTCGATGCATGATATATTTACCAGTAGTCATGGAGTCATTAACAGCAACACAAAAATCTTGTAAAGGACTAGGATCAGATGCATGGCTTATTGAAGCCACCACAGCCAATATGGCAATGATTAATACAAAAGACTTGAGAGCCATCACCAATTAGTTAAAACTCTAAATCAATCTAATTTTTATTATTGTTCTCTTATCTGTTTATATGTGATTAATGATAAGAGAGGTATGCCTATTTACAGATAAAAGATTTTTTGAATTAGTCTTAATTAAAAGTTCCCCCTAATTAAACAAAGTGTGAATTAGGCTTCTGAATTACCAAGTCATAAATGGTACACCCTACGTTTGATCAATTTGTTTATCTTACTTTCTTTCTTTTTTAGTCTCATTAAAAGAGAATGTCTCTTTTTCTTTTTTTGACAACACTTTAATTTCAACTTACTAAATGACATGTTTAAGAATCACATGATTAATATAGATATTTTGATACATTCTACATATCTTTAATTTAATACCACATGATTCAAGAAAACTTCTTTATTTTCTTAAATTTTATGTCAAATCAAAATCAGACAAACAAATTAAAAAAGAATTAAGTAAATTTTTAAACATTTGAGTTGTGAAGTTGGGTCAACAATTTCCAAAAAAAAAAGAAAAAGAAGAAGAAGAAGAAGAAGTTGGGTCAACAACTATAAGGACTAATTAATCTTATAAACTTTTTGAGAAGATACAAACAGTTTATAGCAACTACATATAATTAAAGACTAAATCATATTTATGGATGACTTATAATTATTTGAAATGGTCATGATATAATAATGGATAAGGAAGAAAAAAGAAGTTGAGATATGATAGAAACTTTAACAATAGAAAATAAATAGCAGAAGACATGGGATCCTAATAACAAGATGTAGGCTTTAATTTAGATTTAAGCAATATATAAGCAATGATAAAAAGATGTATACCTTCTAATTATTAAGTTCTTAAAACTAAATTTATTAAACTGATGACTACGAAATTTATGTAGTGAAAGAGCAACTCATAAATATCAATAATTAGAGCCTAGAAATTTTTTATTTTAAAATGATATTTCTAGACTTTCTAACCACCTGGTACCCGATATCATTTTTATATATACTCTAATTTTAGCGCAGTATTCATTACGACTCAATTAATGGGTAAAATTCAATAATTTATATATGTATTTGTGACTAAAATCCATTGAGCGACCATATATAGTACTTGAAATTAGTTAAACTCATTGGTAAATATAAAAAGTTTATTTTGAATAATGAAATTATTCATCAATATCATACCAAGCTGATCACAATTATCGTCAAGTCTACGGGCCTGTTTGGTATGAACGGAAAACATCTTTTGGAAAAATGTTTTTCATTTTAATTTTTTATATTTAATTGGTCAAATATTTTGAAAAATATTTCTCTAGGAAAGAAAAATAATTTTCCTAATGAAATTAGAGAAAACAAATTACACTCGCGGCTGTCACGCCCCACCTTGGGGGTATGACTGGCACCTGGTGCCCTAGTAGGACCTGGACTGCTAACTGGTGAGCCTAAGCACATCTGGTGCCTGGCTAGCTCTATTTCAGATTTCTGGAAACAACGGGCTATATAACGGCTGTAAATATAGCCTCCGACCGACTGGGCCTATAGCCACCTGTACATGATTTCAGCTAACCAGAGACATACTTATAAAGGGGAACCTATACTGGCCGATAAGGCCACCATGATGTCTAGTTATCTGTAACTTCAACATAAAGAATACTGTATATCTACGTGACCGGAAAGGTCACCACTACTATCAGATGAGGGCCCCACACGACCAACATAATCAACAATACTAAACAGCTAAACACACGCACGGCCCCACATGGCCGGCACAACTAACCACAGGGAAAAATATACAGACTACAAGCCTCTAGGAATACTGATAAAATGGTCGGGACAGGGCCCCGACCTACCCGTACTATACAACAAAATAAAATGAAATACACCTCTGAATATCAAGCTCCGGATGACATGAGCTGATGACTCTATAAGCTGGCTGGAATCACGAGGGATCGCCTCCTCATCTATGAGTACCTGCAGGCAAGTAATGCAGCGCCCCACTGGGCGTCAGTACCACTGGTACTGAGTATGCAAGCAACTGAAACAATATAACTAAAACAACTGAATATAGATAACATAACTAGCATTTCTGTATAGCAGGAGATAGCTGAATCTGAAGAAGCTGATATGAACTGAATCAAGCTCTCTATACTGATAAGGCAGAGGCGTACCTGTAGACGCGACGGCCTGCTATCTAGTAGCTAGTATATAGCACATAAATAGATATACAAGTAGCAAGCAAGAGCCAATACCAACCCCCATAAGTCGGATGGCGCCAAGCAAGCAAACAATCTATATACCCCTACCCGGGTCAAAACCAACCAAAAATAAGTCACTCTACTCATCTACTCACTTCGGAGCTCCTCTATCGGCCCCCTGGGTCTCCGGCTCGGGCCACAGCCTCCGATATAAGCAACCGTGTCTGGGTCCGGAGGACTCCTGTGTAGACAGTAACAGATAGGGTCTGGATCCCCGGACACAAACTCAACAGAGCTATCTGAAACCGGAGCTACACCTATAATAACTAAATGTACAGACAGTAACAGATAGGGTCTGGTTCCCTGGACACAAAACTCAACAGGGCTATCTAAAATAGGAGCTGCACCTGTAATGCTGATCAGACTGCTATGGGGAAAGCTTCATCCCATTTTCATCCAAGCTGGGGACGGCATGCCACTCCTTGGAGTGACGTAAACCCACCCTCTCAGTGGGCGACACGATTACCAACCCAGGGGCAGCAGGGACGCTCAATAAGGGGCCCTCACGCCACAACAAGTCTCAACAAGTAAATAACACATATAAATAGCAAGCATGTATAACTGAAAAGACTATGTGAAATCTAACTTCTTATTCTGATCTGTTTCTATACTGAACTGATTCTTTACTGATTATACTGATTCTGAAATCGTTCTTTAACTGTTGGCTAGCCTGTTGCCAATATTCCATCTGTCTGAATGGCTAGTCTATAGCCATAAAACTGTCTGTCTATCTGATTTTACTTTACTAGCTTTTATTCTGAAAATCTGTCTCTTTTTATTCTACAACATGCTTGCTAATTATACAATAAGCTATATTGGATCTGGAATGCTAACTTGCCCTTTGGCGCATGCTTTTCTATCTTTCGGACTAAAATACGATACGGCAACGCAAACCAAAATTTACTAAACTTATTCAATTCTCAACATTCAACTCCAAGAGCTTCAAATATGGAGTTTACTATGATTCACAAATATAAGACTTACTAACTTGCTGAAGAACAACTTCACATACCTTAACCTCGAGTTATCCGACTGTCGGACGAGGCTCGGTCAGTACTCCAGCTATTTCTTCCAACTGTATTCATTTACACGTCAATTAGTACTAAATACAACGCTATTCTGAAGGACGACGTCACTTCCGATATAATTATAGTCTAAACTTAGACTTATCGAAAGACGGTCGAAAACTTGCTATTTTTCAGAGGTCCAGAAGGGAGAAGTATTCACTTTACGACTAGGAGCACATAGACACTAGTTTGGATCAATTCTACTTACCTTAGTCCGGTAGCTCGACGATTCGTCGGCCGTATTTCGCGAAAAAAATCCGTAGGAATGCTCCCTGCTGCTAAATACCTCGGTACCTGAGGTTAATTCGAGTTTGGACCGCATTTGGCGGCGTAATCGGACTAATTTTAGTAGGAGATCTTCGTTTTCCCCTTCTCTCTGATTGCTCTCTGTTTTCTACTGGAAATTATAAGTGAAATGGAGCAAAAACCGAAGTTGGAGGCTTATATATAATTGGGACTTATAAAGAATGTGTCTTATAAGTTGCATTCATAGAATACGACTTATAAAACGCATTCTTGGAATGCGACTTATAAAACGCTTTTCTGGAATGCGATTTATAAAACGCATTCCTAGAATGCGACTTATAAGTTGCATTCCTGGAATGCGATTTAATCAGTCGCATTTTGCCCGATGTACCAACTTGGCACTTGTCCGATCTTTCCCCGGGCATTTTTCTAGCATGTATGGCATTCTAATACTCTTAACCAACACGCGATTAGGCTATCTATATGCCGGAAATTTACGGGGTGTAATAGCGGCGTTTCACATATTAATTATATGTTAATTCCCACCCTCATAGCCCTCATCCTTACCATCCCACACCCCGACCTCCCATCCCGCACCTCCAGTACTTGTCTAAATTATATACAAGTACGTTTAGAATAATATTTTTTTAAATATCTAACGAATATAAAAAAATAAGTAAGAAATTCACTCATTTTCCTAAAAAATTATTTTTCATATATATATCCTTTCATCGTAATCATTTTTTTGTTTCTTCCAGTTCCTTGCGAGTCATTTTCAGGACCATTTCGATGGATGGGTCACAGAGGGATCAATTAACTTGTACAAGTTCTACTAAAATAGGTTTAGTCTACGTAGTTGTTGTAGAAACCTTCACGATTTTGAAATTTTGAAAAAATTCATCATTCACTGACTTTGTAATTTTAGGATATAAATATATTTGCATCAAATGTTTACATTAAATCAATGAATATATAATATCTGATACGAATAAATATTTGTTAGTAAATTATGTTGAAAACCAAGAAAACGGAAAACATATGTTAGAATAGAAAACGGAAAAATATACCACATGCATAATTAATGAGTTTAGTAGATGCATAAAAAAACACTTAGAATATTAACGAAATTTTGAAATGTATAGTGATAAGGAGGCAGTAACTAACCACATACATATTTTTTATCTTTGTTATCATTTTCTGAAATAGACTAGGCAGTTTTTGCATGATCTCCTTAGAGGGCGTACAAGTCAAATCAAATAAAGGAAGCAAGTTAAATCGGGAAAAAAAATTTTGATTTATGATTTAGTTTGATTGATTTGGTGTAGGAGAAATATAATTTAAATTTTTTATACATAAAATATTAATTATAATCTATTTTGTAGGTACTTTTTAAATTAGTTTTATTAATTTTCAATGTTTATAAATTAGATATATATTTAGATTTGAGCTTATAAGTTGTAAACTTATAAATTGTAATATTTATCCGGTAGACATCAACTAGTAAGTAAATGATCCAAATATAAATACTCAATATTAACCTAAAAACCTAGCAAGATAAAATAAATCCTTTAGTCTTCATCTTCACTTTTGCGAGACTTCTCATCATCTCCTCATTCATCAGGCACTGGTCACTTTCACATTTGGTGATATCTCTTCTTTCTATTTTTTTTTATGAGTTAAGCTGTTAAGCCGCCTCTATTTCTTCTTCTTTTATTTTTTTTATTTTCTCAGAGGTCATTTGTATTTTTCTGGCTTTTGGTTAATTTAGTTTTAAGAAAAACCAAATATAAAGACCCAATTTTAGTTATGTTTGATTTTTTTAACTGTTTGATAAAAAAATCAAAAGAACCGAGAAATATCGAAACCCAAAAAAATAATTTATGTTGGTTTAATTTAATTTATGAATTTAATAAACCGATATAATTAGCTTAATAAATTTTTAATAAAAAATTAAACCAACCCGACACATGTACAACCTTAATCTCCTTTGCTTCTCCGGGCCCCACCCACACCAAAACATTAGCAGGTGAAGAAGATCCTGGGGGAAGACCTCAATTGGTTTAATATATTTTGTTTTTCATTATATTATAGGACTCTTAAACTGCATGCTCATTGGTCTGACTAGAGAAATTATGTTCTAGATGAAACTAATTTTATATTATTGAGGCCAAGATACATATATCTATGTATAGTCTATTCTTTCCATAATAGATTTGTTTGTCGAGATATTTTTTAGCTGCCATAACAGAATTATATTGTAGAAAATATATAATACAATGTTATGCGAATATGATTCGAAATAAAATTAGATAGATAAAAATAAAATGATAATATTATTATTAATGAATATTATAAAGAGGTGTAACTGTAGTTATTCTCAATTATTACTCCTTTTTAAATTACAATGACAAGCTAGTAAATATACATGCATGGTGTTAATTAGTTGAAAATTAAGAAATTTGGTGGGTCTTCATGTGATTAATCATGCATGTTGAGATGAGTGAACTTTCCTCTCGCGTGCAAATTCCATCGTAGTCATCAGTTAAATAAATTTTAAATTTAATACATTAGTTTAATAAAAATCAATGCAGTTGTTGATCTTATAATTTAAAAACTTAACAACGAACTAAAATTAATTAATTAGCTTCTTATATGTATCAATATGAAGATTAGACTAAAACAATAATCAGGGAATATATATCAACAAATTATTGTACCCATTATTTATTGAAAAATCGATATGAATAACCTCGCATTAAAATAATAGTTAGAAAATATATATATTATATATTTGACTAGCGAATGTAATTATTTTTAGTCGATCGACCAAATATGTGATTTGCCGCTATAATGCTTCTCAGTGTACATCTAGTATAGGTTACAATCTTTTCTTCTTCTTTTTTCACTTGGCAAATGGCAAGTTAGTACGTTACTATCAAATCTTAATTTTTCAAAGTAGGTAAATAAGATTTGGTCTTTGTAGTTGTTCAAGGAAGCTTCAATTAATATTCAAGTGTTTAAATAGTTAAACATTGATGACTTGGTAATTCAGAAGCTTAATCCACAATTTGTTTAATTGATTAAGGGAAATTGAAGACCTGTTCAACTCAAACTTAATATTCATCTATAAATAGGAAGCTTTTTCTTATGATGTTTGTCAAATATCAACAAAAAGAAATATCATTTCATAGTAAGTAGCAATATAATGGCTTTCATTAAGTCATTAGTACTAATCATTGCCATAATGGCTTTGTTATCTTCAATGAGCCTTGCATTTGATCCTAGCCCTCTCCAGGATTTCTGTGTTGCTGTTGATGACTCCAAAAATGCTGGTAAATACTCTCTCCGTTCTATTTTAATTGTTAGGTATATTAAAAATAATTGTTTCAAAATGTTTTGCTAGTTAATTTCAAAATTTAAGAAATAATTGACCACGT
Source organism: Datura wrightii (assembly GCA_035772735.1). Taxonomy (NCBI): domain Eukaryota; kingdom Viridiplantae; phylum Streptophyta; class Magnoliopsida; order Solanales; family Solanaceae; genus Datura; species Datura wrightii. Next base: position 41,256,317 of record JASDFA010000014.1, read on the forward strand.
TTTTTTTCAATTCTACTTTTAATACTTAAAGTCATGCTAAAATGTGAAAAATATTATTATTGTATGTTTTCGAAAAAAATTAATAGGATTATATTAGTATTACCATCCTTATTTTTTTTTTCTTAATGGATATGCAAATCTTATCCTACCAAATTAAATGGACCACGGGAGTAACAAATTGCAAACATGATCTTTACAATTTTTATGAAGTTTTTGCCTGACTTTTAATTTAATTTCCTATTCTTTATCTAATTAGAACTTCTTTTTTTGCAGTTTTTGTAAACGGAAAATTTTGCAAGGATCCAAAGCTTGTGGTGGCGGATGATTTCTTTAAATCAGGTTTGGATATGCCCGGAAATACTTCGAATAAACTTGGATCTGCTGTGACTGCAAGGAACGTCGACAACTTACCTGGACTGAACACTCTGGGCATTTCTTTAGTTCGTATTGACTATGCACCATATGGTCTCAACCCACCTCACACACACCCCCGAGGAACCGAGGTTCTTGCCGTCCTTGAAGGCACGCTCTATGTTGGCTTTGTCCTTTCGAACCCCGGTCCAAATATGAAGAACAAGCTCTTCACCAAGATTCTACATCCCGGAGATGTATTCGTTTTCCCGATAGGACTCATTCATTTTCAATTTAATGTGGGAAAGACTAAGGCTATTGCTTTTGCTGGACTCAGTAGTCAAAATCCAGGAGTCATCACTATTGCGAATGCAGTATTTGGATCAGACCCACCAATCAATGATGATGTTCTTGCAAAAGCATTCCAAATTGACAAGAAAGTTGTGGATTACCTCCAATCACAATTCTGGTGGGATAACAACTAAAACATTACTTCAAAAAATTATACGTATTCATGATCTACAAATAGTTATGATTCTGTGAACTATTTGTGTCACAGAATTAAATAAGTATTAATCATGTGATCGAGTGGTTTAATTTCCTCTCCATTTTAGTGTGAAGTATTGGATGAGGATATGTTATGTTGTTTGTTATGGAATAAAAATATGTTTGTTTGTTTGTGATATTTCATCCCTCGAAAAAAAAAAACTCATTTTATTGTCACAATATAATCCAGTTTTACTTCGCATAATAATGTGATATTTATACAATTAAATTATTTATAAGATAATTAATTACATGCGAATCTTATTTTTAACTTCCAAATATGCAACAACCTCTAGTTCATACCTTTAAAATGTACCCTTACAAGTGTTAACAATTATATTGACCACATGAAGAAGTATCAAACAAAAGTGAATAAATAAAAAAAGACAACTCCTTATTAGTACTTTGCATATTGTACTAGCTATATTCTCCAATATCCATCATGGTAGGAAAGTTCCACCTTCAGAGAACATACAAAAGGTAATTTTGATTCGACCTACCCAAAAAGTAGGAAAAATTATTCTTTACCTTGGGAGAAATATTTGCATATTTTAGTTTATATTTTGAGTTTGTTATTCCATTTAGCTTATGATTGTGTATAAATAACTTTATATATATTGTTATACAAAATTAATATATAATATATACAATTTTTTTTTCGCAAATATAAAACTATATAAGTTGAAAATATGGCTTGTGATGTAATTTATTATGTTAAATGATATATTTTTCAAAATTTCCCCAAAAGGTATGGGCACCACTCACCATTAGGCTGAACAGAACATCTATATATCAATATTCTGCATTAGTGATAGCAAATTGGCGGGTTGAATTGAATATTGGGCAGTTGAAAATGGATCAGTATATAATGGGTAATAATATGACTCGAAGTTAAAATATAACTCACCAAAATCCGATCTGACCCCGACCAAGGAATTGGGGAATTGAACAGATTAATATGAACTCATTTTACCAACATTATTCAACACCCTTGGAGAGAGCATCAACATATATACATGCATGCAATGTTTCGGATAATTAACAATTCCGTCACTGCTGTTACTTTTTGATTCACTTAATTAATTGGTCCCCCAAATTCTTATATATACATAGAGAGAGTTAAATCTCGTTATAACGATCATTTATTATAATAGCCTGATTTTCTCTAGAATCGATTTTTCATCATTATAATAGCTTAATTTTTTCTAAAATCGATTTTTCATGTTATATTTTACTTCATTTTACCTGTAAAAGTAGTGACGTTCAGTATAGCGGTACACTCTTTGTAAAATTATCTCTCTATAACAGTCATACTCAAATATTGTGTAATGTTATTTGCTAAGAAATATATTATGTATAAAACTAAATATTAAAATATTTATGATAATTATCATTAATGTCATGCACATACTAAATTTCAGTGACAAATATATATAAAAAAAATTATATTAAAATAGAGCTCACCCGCTATAACGTAAACTTCACGAGAAAAGGCTGCGATATTTACTTTTATTTTCAAAAGACTAGTGATCAACCCTCAAATCTTTAAATAACCCTCGTTGCCACAAAATTAATTAGGTAATTCATGAGGAAAAGATTAACAAAACGGAATAGAACATCTTCTTATTTTCATTTTAAAGTGAACATATTCGTTTGTACTTTGCATGTAAGGAATATATTCTCCAATATCCACACAACTGACTTTTCAGTCATTAGGAATAGAACATTATTCAACTAGTGCCGAAAGGCCTAGTGAGAAGCTAGCTTGCAATCGGTTTCTTCATTCTTAATTAAATATTTTGAATAAGTCACAACTCATAAGTGGAATAATATTTCAAATCTGACTCACGCTAAAGATAACTACAATAGGGCAAATTAAAGAACAACTCATTACTACTATGGTGACTTAAGTACATATATAGGTGAACTTTGTTCAATGGCCACCACACAATTAACTTATAGTGATCAATCATTCGACACTTTCGGAAATTCATATGATGTGTTTTTGAGTTTCAAAAGTGAAGAAACTGGCAAAAATTTCACAAATCACCTCTCCACAGCTTTAAATAAAGCCGGATTTCACACGTTTGAAGGTGGTGATGATGATGAATCCAGAAGAGAACAAGACATTAATAATTCAGAGTTTCCTAATAAAGAAATACAAGAATCAAAGATGTGTATCATTGTCTTCTCAAAAAATTATGCATCTTCTAGTTGGTGCTTGGATCAACTTGTTTCCATTCTTGAGCATAAAATGAAGTTTGCATATTGTACAATATTGCCTATTTTCTACCATGTTGATCCTTCCAACCTAAGGAAGCACAAGGGAAGTTTTGGAGAAGCACTAGATAGACATGAAGAAAAATTCAAGTGTGAAAGACATGCAAGTAATGAAAAAGAGTGGGAGGACAAGTTGAAGAAATGGAAGGATGGACTTAGCCAAGCTGCTGATTTGGCAGGAATGGTCCTTGAAAATCAGTAAGTTATCTTTATTCGAAATTTTCACACCATTAGATCATCTTTATTTGTTATAGCAGATAACGTGGAAGGTTACATGTACATAATTTCCTATAATATTATGGATATTTCAGGCATGAATCCACTTTCATCAAGAAGATTATTAATGTTATCAGCACAAGACTAAGTCGTCCAACTTTATATATTTCTTCTTGTTCAATTGGAATACATCGTCGAGCTAGGCCCATTAATTCCTGGGTTCAAGATGGATCTAACAATAATATTGGAATACTTCTAGTTTGTGGCATTGGGGGAATTGGAAAGACAACACTTGCCAAATTTGTTTACAATTTAAACTTTGGATATTTCGAAATTAGTTGCTTCTTAGCAAACATTAGAGAAACTTCAAAACTCCCTAATGGTCTCATCACTTTACAAAAGCAACTTCTTTCTACCCTTGTAAAGAATGAAAAAGTTAAAATATCAAGTGTTGATGAAGGAATCATCAAGATAAGGAATGCATTATGTTATAGAAAAGTTCTTCTTGTTCTTGATGATGTTGATGAGCCTGATTTGGTTGAAGCAATATTTGACATGAAAGATTGGTTTGGATATGGAAGTAAAATAATTGTGACAACTAGGCACAAGAGTTTATTAAGACCTCAATTAGGCCATGAGGTACATGAAGTTGAAATTTTGTACACAATTGAAGCAAATGAGCTCTTCAATTGGCATGCATTTGGTGAAAAAAATCCAATGAGTACTGAAGATAATTATAATAATTACAAAGAGTACTCAGAGGAAGTGATTGAATGGTGTAGAGGACTTCCATTAGCTCTTCAAGTTATCGGTTCTTCGTTGGCTGGGAAATCTAAAAATGTGTGGAGAAGTGCTATTGAAAAACTGAGAGAAATTCCCACAAATAAAATTGTTGACAAATTGAGATTGAGTTATGAATTGTTGGAAGATGATCATGATCAGAATTTGTTCCTTCACCTTTGTTGTTTCTTTGTGGGGATGAAAAAAGATTTTGTAGTTAGGGTACTAGATAAATGTGAATTTTACACATTGGTGGGGATACAAAATCTCATTGATAGAAGTTTAGTGACAATTGAATATGTAAATGAGATAAGGATGCATCAATTAGTAAGAGATATGGGAAGAGATATTGTTCGTCGAGAAGCACCTGTGGATCCTGGAAAACGTAGTAGACTTTGGCACCACACAGATTCTTACAATGTCCTAAGAGGAAAAACAGTAAGGATCTAATCATGTTCTTATTTGAATATTTTGTCAATTTTTACTATGCATAAAGTTTTCTTTTTTGAATTAGCTTGGTGCACCAAGGATGGAGCTAGATGAACTGAAGGGTTTCATCAGAATACTCGTCTGACTGAAATTATGATGTATATATAACGTCAATTTATTTTATGCATACAACAGTCGGATCTCTCTATAACCGTCATCATCTCTTATAGCATTTCATTATCACATTCAAATTTTTTTTAAAAGTCAATTTTTCATGTTATTATTATATTGTATGTTCTCTCACTACGAAAAAGTCTTTCTCACTGAAAAATGTTAGGTAGCTATTCCCATCGATATTTTTATTTAATCGGTGGAAAAAGAAAAAGTAATAATATTTTCACATAGAAAAATCATGAATCTGTTTCCCACCATGCATGCGTTTTCCCAGTGAACTAGTTCGGTGGGAAATTGGTGCAAAAATCATGTTTTATAACACAAATTTTCTATTAATTTGCGGTTAAAAAAATTTCTATTTCTAATAGTGTCTGTAGCAGCTTTTAGCTATATATAGTACAAATGGCATCTGCCATAGAGAGATTTGACTATATATAGTAGATCATGTTGAACTCTCTTGGTGAAAATTCTGCCTCCAGCATTGGGTGCATCTGAACTATTCCACTAAGTGCTTGCAGTGTCAACTCTTACCCACACAGATACCGGATAATTCTACCGCCAAGCTGAATTAGGCAGATGGTGAAAAATCCCCTAGCTTTTTTTTGAATGTTAAACGTATTTCTTCTGTTTCTCTAGCAATTTTGTTCTTTTGTGTTTAATATTAGGGCACAGAAGCAGTGCAAGGGATGGTACTGGACATGCGAATGATTAAGAAAGAAAAGTACTCTACTCCCTTAATACCAGTGAGACAAAATGCAATTGGTTTTTTCACAGCTTGGAATACAAAATTAGGCAATTCTAGTTTACAAGATGTCAGAACTGATGCCTTTGAGAAAATGCACAAGCTAAAATTTCTCCAATTCAACAAAGTTCAAGTCAATGGAAGTTACAAGAATTTCCCGAAGGGATTGAGATGGCTATGTTGGAGTGGATTCCCAGAGGAGTGTATACCAAATGAGTTTCCAATGGGAAATGTTGTTTCCATTGACATGCGATACAGCAGCTTGAAACAACTTTGGAACGGATTCAAGGTGAAATTATATTTTTATGAGCTAAATTTGACACTCTACTTACTTACTATGACTCGAATCTAACAAATGACTTTATTTTCTTTGTTTTGATGTATTAGTTTCTCCAATACCTGGAGATACTGGATTTGGGCCATTCCTATGAGCTCCTCACAACACCGGATTTCTCAGGCATTCCCAATCTTGAAAGATTGATACTCGAACATTGTACCAAGTTAATCAATGTTCATGACACCGTTGGATGTTTGCAAAAACTCATGATTTTGAACCTTAAAGATTGTCAGAAACTAAAGAGCCTTCCAGATAGCATATGTGAGTTAAAATCACTCGAGACGCTTAACATCTCAGGCTGCTCAAACATTGAATACTTACCAACAGAGCTGGATAAATTGTCATCACTAAAGGAGCTTTATGCTGATGGGATCTCTATGATTACTTCTGATCAATTTGAGGCCCAAACATGGTATTCATCTTTATGGTCTTGGGCCTGGAAAGGAAGAGTATTATCTCCTAAAATTCAAGAAATCCATTTTCCCAAGTCCTTGCACGTGTTAAACATTGCAAAATGCAATTTATCTCCGGATGCTTTTAGTAAGGTTGATTTAGGCATTATGACGTTGCTAGACTGGCTAGATTTGGGAGGAAATCCGATTAACGATTTACCAGATAGCATCAAGAATCTTACGAGGCTTAAAACTCTGAACATCGCGTATTGCACAAAGATCAAATATCTCGAAGGGCTACCATCGAATATTACAGATTTAAATGCTGATGGATGCTTAGCTTTGGAGAAAGTAGCTTCTTGTGCAAAAGGGCATCCAGTAGAAGGTTATATAAATTGCATCAATCTTGTTGAAGTTGAAGGTGTGTTCAAGTTAGAGCCACTGGAAAATGCTGATGCTCAAGTGCTTGCCAACAATATGGGAATTTCAAATTTGGAACCTGTGATGAGAAGTACTACTATGGTTTCTCTTGTATTTGGTCGCGTATACAACGCTGGAAGACTTAGAAATGAATACCCAAGCTTTGTACAAGATGACATAACAAGTTTATTTTCCCTATCGCCTAAGAAGCTCCCTCCACAGGTCTGTCTCACAACCTATCTGATCTAAAAGTTAAAAGACAAAGCATTTTTAATTTCGCAATTAAGGAGGCAAAAATCTAATTAATTTAGTATTGTCTCGTCAGATATTGTACCACCGGGGTGTTTTCTCTACATTTTTGCCTGGCGAAAGCGTGCCCAATTGGTTCAGCTACAAGTTCACAGATGCAGCAGATGTGTATTGCACCCTACCAAATAATGTTGATAGCAACAGAGTAATAAATGGTTTGAGCATTTGCTTTGTGTACAAATGTCCGGAAGCATACACCAACCTTGGCTTGTACGATGGGCCAGCAATTTGGATAAGAAATCAGAGAAAAGATTTGAACTGGGCTCTTTACCCAGCATGGTTTGGCCTTCCAGAAGATCAAGAAAGTGGGATGATGTGGTTAAGTTATTGGAAAGTTGAGAAATTGTTTCAACAAGGAGATGTCATTCAGGTTATGGGGTCTCCACAGTTTGCTGAATTTAAGGAACTTGGTGTTAAAATCTTTTACCTTGATGAGCAAACAGAGCACTATGATTCTAATGTGAGTACTGAAAGTAACAATCCATTTGAAGATATTCTGGGGAACCACTTTAGTGATGAAGAACGCACTTATTACATTTGCATTTGAGATTTGTGATAGTCATATTTGATAGTATATATATGATATATGGGTTCACGTCTATTCAATAACTCTTTGTTCAGTTTAGAAGTATTTGGGTGTGAATTTATCCAGCTATTATTGTATATTATTTCAAATCATTGCAGAAATCCATAAATTTTAAATATTGAATGTGTCTCTTAAAGTACTTAGAATAATTCCTATATTACAAATTCACAATCTAGAGTTAAGTTGAAAATGAATTTGTTATTTTTACTTTCCTAAATTGTGTAATTTATCTATATCTAAATCTTTTTATATCCAGAGTGGTACCAATATGTTCTCACTATTCAATATTATACTGTAATATTATAGAATTAAGCATATTCTTTATATAGGTTTCATCCAATATTGACTATGTAAAAACATATAATTTATGGATTTAATATTTCATTATGACAACTTCTTTAGATTCAATTCTCTCAATTCGTACTTTATTATAAAAAATCACATTCGAGTCAATTTAATACATCTTTTACTTTATTCAACTCTCAATTATACCAAAGTTACAAATGAATCAACGTTTATATCTTTTTTGAACCCTTAATTAGCACCCTTTGTTGTTGAAATTCTACAAATAAGAATTTTTCATTAGGTAAAAATAGGTGAAAATGAATCAAAAGAAGTTTGTCCTGATAATTTTTCAATTTAAACAGCTCATATGCTTTGCACGAACTAATTTTATCAATGATAACTACCATTGTACATTACAATTTACAAATATAGTAAAAGTCTAAAGTGCCCAATCTTTAAATATAAAGGACGAAACTGCTCAAATACATATCCATCTTCAACGAATCTCAAACATAAAGGAACTAATTTTTTTCATTTTATCGAAAGCTCACTTGGTTATTGATGTGAGGAACTGTGAGCTAGAGCTTTGTTGAGTTTGCTATGGAGCAAGGTAGATGTTCTTATCATATATTCTTGAGTTTCAGAGACCAAGACACTGGCAATACTTTCACGGATCATCTCCATAGAAATTTGGTGCGAGCTGGGTTTCATGTGTTCAAATGCGATGATGATGACGACGACGACGACGAAGAGAAAAGAGAGAACTTGAAGTCAAAATTGAAAAAGGGAATAGAACAATCGAGGATGTCAGTGATTGTACTGTCCCAAAACTACGCATCATCGGAGAGGTGTCTCGATGAGCTTGTCATGATTTTGGAGCAAAAGAGGATTTTTGGGCACATAGTCTTGCCTGTCTTCTTTGACGTGGATCCTTCCGATGTAAGGAAGCAAAAGGGTAGTTTTGGCGAAGAAAATTTCAGGATTGTTAGCGGTGAGACTGCGGAGGAAAGGATTCATAAGGTAAAAAGCTGGACCAAAGCTCTCAAAGAAGTAGCAGATTTGGGAGGGATGCCCTTGCAAAATCAAGCTGATGGGTAACTTTTCCCCCTTTATTTCTGTTGTGAAAACTACTTTAATTCTCCCCCATTGAAGTGAGGATGAATGACCAAGAATTTGTCTTCTGCAGTTATGTTGTCTTGTCTTTTTGTATAAAGGTCACTAATTTCAGAAATATTATTAACCAAGAAAAATAGAACATATGAAGTCCCTGAGTTTATTTAATTGTTTTCTATGATGTCCTCCCTCTTAAATTGTAATACTATTATTTTTCAATAACCCGGGCACCTGAACGAATTCCACAGGTAACCTGCTACCTCCCACCAGTACAACTGAGGTACCTCATAATTCTATCCACCAAGGCTTAGACATATGAGAAGAAATTATCTAGTACTTTTGCCTCCATTAGAATTGAACCTGAAACTTAATAGATTAATAAGTCACAGCCTTTGATGCTTAACTAATTATAATTGTGGCCTTTTCCATTTATCTGTGATAATGCCTGTAAATCCACCTTATCTATTGAAGGTCTGCCAGAGTTAGTATTCATGTAGTTTTTTCCAATTTCTCAATCTCTGACTAGATCCTTTCCGGTTCCAGTATTGAGATGCTCCAAATCTGTATATGAAATCTGCTTTCTAGTTTCTATTGTTGTCGTGCACTCCTGCTGACAAAAGCCTTCCTTCTTTCAAGCCATGCTAACCCAACACTGTGTACCTTTTTCTTCCATGTATATGAATCTGCTTTCTGTTATGGTACATGTATTGGTGGAAGATAGCAGGTGTTCGGTGGAATAGTTGAGGTGTGTGCAAGCTAGCCTCACACCTATCAAAATGAGAAAAAGATTTTTAGTCGGCCAAGAAAATTGTTTTGCTTTCCATTTAGCAACACACTAGTTTTAACTTTTAAGTAAGTCAAGCATCGTGTTGTCATAGTAGTAGGCTTAGTTACCACGTGATCATCGAAACTTGTGTTTCTTCTTTCACATAATAACCTTTAAATTATAGAAGATACTGAGGATATTTTGACTTGCATAGGAGTGGCTAATGCCTTCCAGTTCAGACCCAATTTATGCTCCAATGCTCTCCTGTCTCTAGAAATTATTGTCCAGAGCTGTCCCAACTCATGGAACACTTGCTGTCTTAACGAACATTTCCTATCTGACCTATCAAGTCATCAAATTTGTTAAGTCTTCTATATATAGTACAGATTTCGTCTTATCAAGATAACAATGTCCTCGAAATTCCTGTTCATGTGCTGACACGTGCTGCCAGAGGAGTTCAACAGTGTCTTTATAACATGCCTCACTCACCATCAATTGTCTAGGACAGATATCACCCATTCATGTCAGTTGCTCGGTCAAGTTTTCAGTTCATATTTGTTCGAAGCTACATGTCAAATAGACCAACCACTGGGGACATCAAACCATGTTACTAGATAATCCAATAAGGATGCCATCAGTATTTCACCATGTCGACATACCATCCAGTCAGTAATTTACATCACAGTCAGGTAGTTGATTCCACTTTCATCATGTTAGCCACATCAATTTCACCACTTTATCCAAAAAAATACAGTAAGTTCTGAGGCTTTCAACATTTTGATTTTTTTGGTCTATTCCGTCTTATTCACCATAATGGTGACAATCTTGGAACATATGATCTACACACTCCAACTTGGAAATGAACGTCAGCATGTGCGTAGATTTGTTATATACATCTAGGGTTTATTATGTAGGATTATAATATAGAACATACTTAACGATTGCCATAATTAGGCATCTAGATAATTAGGGAAATCTCCTTATTTCATGCAGCTTAAACTCAGCTTTATTGAGATCTCTTTAATGTTATTTATCACCAGTTTAATAAAAGTTCCCTCTTTTTTTCCCCTCAAATTTCATCATAATGATCAGAAAGAAGACTTGTCAAAAAAGGAAAAAGTGAACCAATAGCTAAAATGTTTTTGTACAACTCATGACTGGTGGCATCACTATGTTTTTGAAATACGGAAGTTCTATGTCCTTCTAATGCCCCTTCATATTTTTTGATTATGAAGTCTTTAGGTCTTTGTCATCCTGAAGATCGCAAATATGTGAATATTTTCTTCTGTATGTATTTGAGTATTTGTCTTTTTCAATTTTCTAGAGTACTTCTCTATAACATATTTATGTTTATTATCACCATATTTTTTTAGCTCTTCAATTCAGATTTGATGGCATTCAAACTTAATCTGAACTTGTAGACATGAGGCAAAGTTCATTGAGAACATTGTTGAAGTGGTTGAAAACAAGCTACGTCCCAGAGACTTACATAGTGCTCCTTACCTCATTGATATCAATTATCGGGCTGAAGATATTATCTCCTGGTTACAAGATAGATCAACTAATGTTGGGCTATATGTGATTTGTGGGATTGGTGGAATTGGCAAGACAACCATTGCCAAATTTGCCTATAACTCAAGTGCAAGATCATTTGAAGGAAGCAGTTTTCTAGCGAACATCAACGAAACTGCAAGACAATGTAATGGCTTAGTTCGTTTGCAGAAGCAAGTTTTGTATGATATTGTTGGAAAAAAGGAGAGGATATTCAATATTGATGAAGGAATTATGATGATCGAAGATGCCCTACGCTATAAACGAATTCTTCTTGTACTTGATGATGTTGATGAAGTTGATCAGATAGATACAATTTTAGGAATGAGAGATTGGCTTGATCCTGCTAGTAAATTCATTATAACAACGAGGCATGAGTCATTGCTAAAGCCTTCTGTACCTCACAAGGTACTAAAACTAGAACCCTTGAATAAACTGGATTCCCTAAAGCTTTTTAGCTGGCATGCCTTTGGAGAAGATCATCCTTTGGAAGGTTATCTTGAGCTCTCAAAACGTGTGGTTCTTCAATGTGTAGGACTTCCTTTAGCTCTTCGTGTTTTAGGTTCAGCTCTGTCGGGTAGAAGACCAGAAATATGGGGAAGTGCACTAGAAAAGCTAGAAACAATCCCTGATGGTCATGTCATAGATAAACTTAAACTGAGTTTTGACACTCTTGAGGATGACCATGACAAAGATATATTCCTTCATATAGCTCTTTTCTTTCTTGGGATGGACAGAGATGACTCTGTTAGAATACTGGATGGATGTGGTTTCCACACAATAATTGGGATGCAAAACCTCATTGATAGAAGTCTTTTGACAATCAGTGACTTAAATAAGTTGGAGATGCATCATTTGCTTCGAGACCTGGGGAGAGATATCGTTCGTAGGGAATCACTGGATCCTGGAAAACGTAGTAGAGTTTGGAATAACAAGGATTCTTTTAGAGTGTTGAACGATAAGACTGTAAGGCACTTACTATGTGTTATGTCCTTCTTTTCCTTCTTTGTCGTGCCATACCCTCACAAGTTATCTTTTTCTCCAAATTTCCTGTTAGGGAACTGAAAGGATTGAAGGGATCAGCCTTGACATGTCCATGTTAATGGAAGATAAATCAGCCAAAAGATTTTTCAATGCAATTAGCTCAAAAAGGCGCTTCCTTAAAGATCATGTAGAGAATTATGCAGATCACAATGTTTCGCTGCAACAACCTTCTTCTGGTTTTTATTCATTGCATTCAGTAGACACTTCATCGAGAAACTCAAATTACAGCATAGGGACAGATGCATTTACAGTAATGCGAAACCTAAGCATGCTCAAACTAAATGATGTGAACCTCATTGGATGCTACAAAGAATTTCCCAAGAGATTAAAATGGTTGTCTTGGCGTAAATGCCCTTTAAAATCCATTCCTAGTGACCTTTCCTGGGAAGGAATAGTTTCTATTGACATGCGGCACAGCAGTTTACAACAAACATGGAGTGGAACTGAGGTATAAATCATCTCTTCTTTTCCTTTTCTTTATTTCAGTAGTTTCTTTGCATAACCAAGATTGTATATTCAGAAAAGAAATAATTGAATGCTTTTCTTCAATTAGTTCTTGAGATTTCTCAGGATTCTCAACCTTAGTCATTCTCGGGAACTTACCAAAACCCCTAGCTTTGCTGGAATGCCCCGGCTCGAGAAATTAATTCTTAAAGACTGTGTTAAACTGGCTGATATTGATGAATCTATCGGTTACCTCCAAGAAATCGCCTTACTGAATCTGAAATACTGCAAGAGCATCAGAAAGCTGCCAAGAAATATTGGTAAACTTAAAAGTCTTAAGACACTTGATATATCCTTCTGCTCAAGCCTGGAGTCGCTGCCAAAGGAGCTTAACATGATAGATTCTTTGAAAGTTCTTAGAGCTGATGGAATTGGTCTAAACCAAATACTCTGTACCACCAATGAGTGGAAATCATTACAGGCACTATTTTCATCTTGGATATCAAAGCCTAGAATCTCTCCTGAAATATCATGGGCCTTTTTACCTAGCTCTTTGGTGAGCTTGAGTCTTGTGAGTTGCAGGCTGTCTGATGAATCTTTTCCCGAGAAGTTTAGCAATCTTCCGCTGCTCGAAGAACTGGATCTAAGTGAAAACTCAATTAGTTGCCTCCCAGAGTGTGTCAAGAGTCTTCCTCAGCTCCAAAGCCTCAGTGTCAAGTCCTGTAAGATGCTCAAATCACTTACTGAGATGCCAAATAGCATTTCAGAAGTGTCCATAGATAGTTGTTCATCCTTAGAGATGATGACATACCAATCATTGCTATCAAAAAATCCAATCCTAGGTCACGATTACAATTGTGACAGTCTAGTCATGATGCAGGGAAACTTTAAGTTAGAAGCTCTAGAAAATGCTGACCAACAGATGCTTAAACGTTTCGATCTGAATCTTGAAACTATGGAAAAAGCTGTGATGAAAATGGACCTTTTCTCGAGTTACAAGATGAAAGTGCTTCCGCCACAGGTTTCTCTCTCAGTCTCTCCCTAGGAATACAAATCTAGGTTTACTGTTGATCCTTAACCGTTTATTTCTATGACTGGAATAGGGCTTGTACGAGGAAGGCATCTTCAGTACATTTCTTCCTGGAAACAAGATACCTAGCTGGTTCACAAAGTTAGAGAATACGAATGCAGTAAGTTTTACCATATCTCAACCTCTCAACAATATCCAAGGCCTATCCATAGCCGTTGTGTATACAAGTTCTGAAAGTCAAGAAGAGTTTTCAAGAGCCTACTGGCGCAAACAGGAGAATATTGTACACAATACGACTAAAGAATTGAAATGGATGCACCATCCAAGAGTTTTTGGCATGCCAGAAGGTAATGTAGAAATAACATGGTTAAGTCACTGGAAATTTGGAGATATGCTACAAGATAGAGACGAAATTTCTATTTTAGTCCGTTTGAATAGCTTGAAGGTAAAGGAACTTGGCATCGACCTTGTCTGTGACGAGCAAGAGCTGAGTGACCTGTCAAGCTGCAGAGTTTCAAGCCCAGTAATTCCCGTGTTTTCTAATGATAACGTTCCTGGAGATGTATCACAACGTGGTAGAGTTTTCAAAATAGGGAGGTGATATATATGCTGGAATTGGATTAGTTATATTTGACAGAAACCAATGGCACGTCCATATCACTTGTTGTTATTGAAAGTGTGCATATGTTGTTTCAACCTCTTGTTATATGTGTTGCATTCAATGAAGCAATATGTAGGACATATATATTCTGCTAACAATTCTAGCAATGCAAATATTGAAACAGTAGCTCAAATTTTTGAATCGTCAAGGAAATGATCATACTCGTTAACCTATATGATGTATGTAAAAATGTGATCTATTTGGTCTCAAATCTTAATTCTAACAGAATTTTCAAAACGAACTGTGAAGTTCAAAAGTTTTTACCATGTGCACTCATCAAACAGTTCTGCTAACAAGTTTCCGGATTCGGGGCTAAATAATGATGAGGCTGCCACGTAATTTAAAATTTGTTGTATTAGGTTATTTATTTATTATCATTCCGAAATAAATATTTATTTTATTGAAGATCGGTGTTTGAAAAACAACTCATAACCTGTTTTTCAACACATTTTTCATTTTTGAATTTGCGTTTAAATTGTATTCAAATATAAAATTATTCTAAATATTTTTTACAAAAAATATAACTAAATATAACTCCATTTTCAGCCTCAACTCCAAACTCCATAACCTAAAACTTTTGGTTAAAATGGGGACAGAATGTAAAATGTGGCATCAAAAGGATCATTTATGAAAATCAGAGCTCTTTCAGTTTAATCATCTTATAGAATAAATCTATTATCTTGATAAATTTAAATTCGCACCTAATAAATATTCTACTAAGAAATGCAAAATACTCTTCATTTGATTTTTTATTCTCATAATTCAAACTCGATATCTTATATTATCAAATAACTTATAAGATTATTCTTTTAGTTTTTGATCAATATTTTAAAAGGCACAGACATAAGATGAGACATTTTATCTGATACGGAGTGAGACTCGAGGTGTTGGGGCGTAAGCCTCGTATTAACTTTTAATATTTTATAAATTAATACAATAGAAATAAATAATAAAAAAAATAAAATGCATAGAAATTATTTTTAAAAAATGAGGAAAATATAAAAAAAATAAAAATGTACATAAATTGCTTCATCTTAAAACATCAATCAAAATAAAAAAATTGGCTAAAAGAAATAATCAGAATTGCTCATATCAAAGGACTAATTATAATTTTTTTGAAAATTAAATAGAAATTTATAACTTAATTTATAAAAGAAGAAACGCGAAAGAGGTACCTACAGACAAAAGTATCAACAAAGAAAGTGATGAAGGATGATGTGTTTTTTGCTTTGTAGTTTGTATATTGATCAGTTGTTCCTTTTACGCCGTGCAAGATGAAGAGAAAAAAATAAAAATTAGGGTTATATTTAAAATTAACATGAGAACAGATTTTAAAGTTTTTTAACTTTTAAGATTTAATAATAAGTTGAATTTAGTTTTTTGGTTTTAATTCACTCCCTTCTTTTTAAAATAAATGGTGTTTTGACCTTTTGATTTTGTTTCAAAAAGTGGTATCTTACATAATCAAGAGGACATTAAGAACATTTTTTCAATTTTACCCTTATTTACATGGAGAGAGTTTACCTAATCAAGAAATACTAAAGAGTTAGTACATCCCTTTACAAGGTATTTATTAGGGCCCGTTTGACCATGCGAGATGAAATCATAATATGAAATCATATGAAATAAAGTTTGAAATTTTATTTGGACATGTAATTTGAAATTTTTAAGTTGTACTTTTTTTCTCATGAATATAAGAACCCCGTAGGTTGTAAAAACTATTTAAATTGCCCAAATTCGTATATAATTTTACCAAATAAGTAAAAGTTCATAATAAAATATAATACATTATCATATCATTTTAAAAAAAATACAACTTAAGGATCGAACTTTAGTTCAATAAAAAGTAAAATTAAACATGAATTGTAGTGTACTACCCTTTAATATAATCATCCCACATAGCACGAACAAAGGTTAACAAACTATTTATGTCCAATATAATAGTTGGCAACAGTTGTTGACATTTATTAAAGAAATGGTTGGTAAATATAGTTGGTGTATATAAAAAAGTGAATTTTTTTTTACAAAATATAAACTTGTGGGTTAAATTTTACATTTGAAAAATCTCATCTCATGATTTGAAATCTCAAATCAGGCTTTCTGGAGAATTTAAGATTTCATATCGTGATTTGAAATTATGAGATGAAATTGCATGTCCAAATACTGACTTCATCTCATAATTCCAAACCGCGACATGAAATTGCATGTCCAAACGTCTACTAAGTATAAATTGATAAAAATACATTTTACTTTTTAGAAATGAGCAATTTTCTTAAGGAATATGCACAAGCTAAAAACACTACTTATTTTGAATCGAAAAAAATATCAATTTAATTAGCATTTTTAATTTTAAGTAGAATAGCATTTATGAATTTATGCCCCAAAATAAAAATTCGTCCATAACACTTAAACATACAACCAAATTGACAAAGCTTACACCTCAAGATACTTTAACTTCCACAAATTATCTTGATATATTTTTATTACGCTTTTATTCCGAATCTTGTCTAAAAACACCTTTTAAAACAGTGATTTTGACAATGGAGAAGCTCCACCTATTGGCACAGGGAATTAGTGCTTTCACCATTAGGTTAGAAAGAAAATCAAACTAGAAAATAAAGTGTAGACAACTATCCTTTAAAAATTAGCCACTAGATGAGGTATTACCAATAATTGAATCCACTAGACGAATTACCAAATCATTTGACCCAGTGATTTTCTTAATATTTATGTCGTTTAATTTAATACTACCTCTATATAAAAGAAAATAAAAAGCGGTTAAATTTTCTATCTTTTTATTAATATATAAATATCCGATATGATAAATTTAAAAAAAAAAACATGATAAAGGTTATTAATATCCTTAAAATACATTTTATATTTATTAGTATGACAAATAAAACGTACAACTAAAATTCATTGGAAATATTAATGATTTGATAAAACAAACATTATAATAGCCCTCACAAAAGAATTTTATAGTTTACGTAAGTGTAACAACTGCTAAAAACATTTTGTCAAGCATAAATAATATTTTTTGCATAATACGTGAAATATTTATATACGACAAAACTTTAATATCTCAGACTATTTTAGAGGGTGTTGGTAAACTTCAAAATAGACCAAACTAACTTCTAAGTATTTTTTTGTACACTAAAGTTATTTTAAGCCAATCCTTTTAAACTAAATCGATTCAGAACAAATACAAATCATAAATGGGAGTGAAGAATTAGATAGGCCTTTACTTTTGTAATTTTTCTTTGACTATTATTCATCCAATTAAATTTATTTTCTTTATGCTAGCATTTACTTAGACAAAAAAGATGAAAAGGATGAATAAAATAGAGATAATTAAAAAAAATATTTTTTTAAGAAGAGCATTTTAGATGTTACATAAGAAATTAAATATAAAATTATAAAATATTTATCAAACCAAAAATACTTATAGAATGTAAACTCATAATTCTGGAGTCACCAACTTTCTATAATTTTTGGCTGATTTTAACTTATAAATATTTTTTATATTTATCAAATATATAAATAATTCAAAAGGTACTTATAAGTTAGTCAAGATTAAATGTCCTTCTAAAAAATGATATTTAGCGGATTCAGAATTTTTCTTCAATACTCACAATCCTTATTAGTTAAGAATTCTAGTGATTGGATTTCTATGCTTAGTCTGATAGGAAATAAGATATTCAAATAAATAATTCTATAGCGAATGACTATTCATCTATTTCAAAGCTGCTCCCATTTAGATTTCGGGTCAAGAAAAAAACGGCTCGAATGGTACGATCCCTCGGTCACCCCAGAATAAAAGGGTGATCTCGTAGTTCTTGATCTGTGAAGATGCGTTGTTAGGTGCTTCATTTTATTTGCTATATTTTACCTAAGGTGTGTGTGGTACCGGAAAATGTTTTCATTTTTTAAGAAAACAAATTATTTCTTTTCTTTTTTTGTTATTAGATATGCAAATAAAAAAATATTATATTAAAAAAATTTATATATATATAAAATAAAACTACGAGGATGAGATGGAGGCAGGGTGATTGGTGTTATGGGGTGGATCGGGGTGGGGGTAGGGGTGGGCAGGGTGGGCTGAGGTGGGTCGGAGGTAGGTGATGGGTGGTGGGTGGGGTAGATAGTTATGAGGTTGGAGAGGGAAGAAGAAACAAAGTGACTTGTTTTCTCTAATTTTTCAAAGAAAGTCATTTCCTTATTTTCAAACTGTTTGTTTTTAAAAAAAAATATATTAAATTTTTTTTAAACAATTAAATATAAAAAAAATAAAAATTTAATATACAAAAAATATTTTTTTCCGAACACAACCAAGTTCTTTCAAGTTTTCTTTTTCTTTGCCTTTTTACTCTTTAATTATTAATTCAATTTAATTTCTCCCAAGAGAGGAAAAGAAAAGCCATTTGCATAGTACTACAGAATAAAAGATTTATTCCATTAGTCACTCAAAATACTCCAATATATCCGGGAAGTTTCATCTAAGACCTCGACACACACACTCAGGTTCCCCATTCACATTCCCAAAAAAAAACACAGACGCAGAGCTTCGATCGGAAACTCATTTCTCCGAGTTTTTCAAAAAAAAAATGGCGGTGAGTGGACTGTGTACGTCGACCGATGACTTTCTCAAACGATGTGAGCAGTCCGGTGATGCTGCTTACAGCGCGCTCCGATCACTCCTTGAGCGACTGGAGGATCCGGTTACCCGGAAAGAGGCTCGGATCTTCCTAGCTCTTCTTCAGAAACGCTTTGCTACTAAAGAAGCCTCCGATCAGTGCCTCCAAACTTACCATTTCCAGATTCAGGATATTGTCCTTGAGCAATATGAAGGTCCTCTCTTTTTTTCGCATTTTACAATGATCATTTTGTTTTATGTATTTTTTGATAGTCCCATTTGCCTGTATAACTTCTTTCAAATATAGATATACGTTGATGCGTGGAAGTATAGCTTTAATCAATTTTTTGTTCTATTCTTATCATATTTTAGTTTCATAATCATTTTTTCCTCTTTTTTATTTTAAAAAAAACAAAAAAAAATGTAGATTCCTCATCAGAATTGTCGCTTGTGTATTTGGTCAAAAAATGAGATTCGTGAGCTATTACTTCCTCTGTTCAAATTTGTTTGGTGCAATTACTATTTGTACAGTTGCAGAATTTGTCTCTGACCGTAACTTTTTCAAACAATAACATATGTTAACAACTCAATATTCGAACCACACAAAATTGGATGAGTTCAAATTCGTACTACAAATGCTGTTGTTCTCTCAGGAACGGAGGGAATATTATTATTTGATGAAGTAATGCTTCTATGAATGATATGTAGTTCCTTTAAAAAAGCTAGAAAGCATTTAGTTATAGTAGTTTTAGGCTCAACAATTTTCTTTAGTTTTTATGGAGTAAGAGTTGTTCAAATGGAGAAATGGATGATGAGATTCATATAGCTGAATCTGGCTAGATCGGGAATGAAGCAAATAGTTATCGTGGATGCTGTTTTAAAGCAATAAGAGTTAACATGTAAGAGCCCAAAGAGAATGAGAAAAAGTGTGAGAGGACTCACAGTTCCTTGGGTTCATTCATCAGGTACACTAGGAAATGTGAAGGGACACGTTTAGATGGGTCTTGATTTATTCTGTAAATTCTATCTCTAAAAAGAGGATCTGCTTAAACCTTGTTGAAGGACGCTGTTCCTTTTATGGACCAAGGACATGAAAACTAGGAGGATCATCTTCTATAGGTGTTCTATTAGAATTTAGAAACTTAAATTGGCAAGTTAAGCTTGTATTGTGCCTGAGCATAAAGTAGTTCTGCAGAAGGGGTACCTTGACTATGGAATAGGACTCTGGATACTTCCTTTCCAACATCCAAACTCTCAACATGTTCACTTCTTTCTTTCTGGTCCATAGCTTCTGTTGATATCGTTGTATTTGCCTGGTCCTTCACCATTGACTATCATTCGCTCCATTGGAATTTTTATTTTTCATTCTTTCTCTCTGTATATATCATATTCACCAAAAGCATGAAACTTTCTTTTATCAATACTGACACCAAAATTGGATATTACTACTCCCTCTGTAGCAAGTTGAACATTTTTGTTTTTGTGCAGATGGAGATACTATGACTTCTACTAATAGATTGTGTAAAGCCTTGTCATATCCAGAACTTGAGAACATAATAAAAGTTTTAACATCAAACCAGCAACCTTTACCTAATTCTCTGCCATCAGAGCTCAAACAATGTCTTCATTTCTCCCTGGAAATCTCCTTATAAGCTTCAGAAATTGGATGGTAAATATGAAGGTTTATCCCTTCTGCCATTTGCACAAAAAGTTTCTTGACGCACCTGCTATTAAACCAGCGGATATGTTCTCCTCAATGGTCAAAGGCGAGCTTATCATGTACTCAGGTTCACTGATGTAGTTTTAAGGCATTGCCAGTTGCCACATTGATGAAGAAGTCCTACTTATGTTCTTAACTCGCTTTTACTATTAGTTGTTCTAATGCCATTCAGATATATCGCCCCAGAAAAATGGAAAAGGAAAATTAATTCTATTGAGAGACTGCTTTTCTTAGTATGCCTGTCTGTTTAATTTTTTGTAGGTTTCCAGAAGCGAAAGAAACTGACAATGATGGTCATCCCCAGTATCTTTATCCCAGAGGATTGGTCATTCACCTTTTATGAGGGACTAAATAGACATCCTGATTCCATCTTCCAGGACAAGACAGTAGCTGAGCTGGGATGTGGAAATGGATGGATATCCATTGCCATTGCCGAGAAATGGTCACCATCAAAGGTTGTGCTTATCAACAACCATATTTTAGAATTTCCTCTTGCAATTTTGAGCTATAGGAAATGATGCTTTTGTTGATGCAATTACTTAAGAATGCCTTTTTTCTTAATATCATTTTATAGGTATATGGGCTCGATATAAATCCAAGAGCAGTAAAGATCTCATGGATAAATTTGTACCTGAATGCTCTGGATGACAACGGCGAACCAATATATGATGATGAAAAGAAAACGCTACTAGACAGGATAGAGTTTCACGAGTCTGATCTGCTAGCTTATTGCAAAGATAACCGCATAGAACTTGAACGAATTGTCGGGTGCATACCGCAGGTATTGCTACAACTTGCATGCGGTGTTATGTTATCTGCACAATTGCCATTTGCCCTCTTTAATCTTAAAAGAAAGCTAGAGATTCTGAGTATGTTGCGGTCATTTGATGACAGTTTATGTTCACATATTCTAACTTTATCCATTTTGCTCCTGGATACAGATTCTTAATCCAAATCCAGATGCAATGTCCAAGTTGATTACTGAAAATGCTAGTGAAGAATTCCTGCATTCATTAAGCAATTATTGTGCGCTTCAGGTTGGGTGATAAACTGATTAACAAGTCATTGATTGATAGAAAATGCCCTTGCTTCTTTCCATACTGAAGTTATGTTTATTAATACTTTTTTTAATCATATCTAGGGCTTTGTTGAAGATCAGTTTGGCTTAGGGCTTATTGCAAGGGCAGTTGAAGAAGGAATTTCTGTCATAAAGCCATTAGGCATTATGATCTTCAACATGGGAGGCCGTCCAGGACAAGGTGTTTGCAAACGGTTATTCGAGCGCCGTGGTCTTCATGTAAACAAGCTTTGGCAAACTAAAATTCTTCAGGTTGGTGAATTCTGTTTACTTGAGATAACTGTTACGACTGACTATGCCTCTAAACAGTAGGTTAATGCAGGCAGCTGACACTGATATATCAGCTCTAGTTGAAATCGAAAAAAGTAGCATGCATCGGTTTGAATTTTTCATGGGACTTGTTGGAGATCAGCCTATCTGTGCTCGAACAGCATGGGCCTATGGCAAGGCTGGTGGTCGTATCTCTCATGCTTTATCTGTGTACAGCTGTCAACTTCGTCAGCCAACTCAGGTAATTGTAAAGGGCTTGTGTTATGTTCAAATCTGGTAACTGAAATTGAGGATATATAGTTCAGAGCACTGCAAATGAACGTAAAACTGATTCAGCTGAATTAACAGGTCAAAAAGATATTCGAGTTCATAAAAAACGGATTCCACGATATCAGTAATTCTCTGGATTTATCATTTGACGATGATGCTGTAGCAGATGAAAAGATCCCTTTTCTAGCTTATCTTGCTAGCGTGCTTAAGGAGAACTCTGTTTTCCCATATGAATCACCAGCTGGAAGTAGATGGTTCCGCAATTTGATTGCTAGCTTTATGAAAACGTACCACCATTTTCCTCTTATGGCTGATGTAAGATTGTTTAACTTTGTTATTTTTCTTTTTGCAAGATTCTTTTGCTGAAATATTGGAGATTAACAAGGGTTGCTGCCAGAGATGGCCTTGTAGAGAATGCCATTGTGGATATGGAGATTGTTTTGTGAATATTAGCATATAGTTTCTACTTGAAACGTCATAAACTTAGTGTACATCCATAATTGTCATATTCCTCTCTGAAGTAACTTTTAGTTTTCTTGCTCAATGTTTTCACAAACACTTTAGTCTTACAAAGTTGCAATAGTCGGTGTGAAATGCAAGTTAGGATGCACTGAACGCTGTAGTTTTCATGGTAAGGCATCAACAGGAACTGTAAGTTCTATGGAAACTGTAATGCAACTAATAATTTGCTCGGTCAGCTGCATATAACTAGGACTATCTGATAAGTCATGCAACAGAAACATCTTTAAAAAAAATTATTTAGGATTTCAGCTTTCTATAACTGGGCTGGGGGACTTAAGATCAGGATTTGTTTCTGCAAAAGCATATCACATTTGTATGTATTCTAACATCGGTTCTCGATTTTTATGTCAGAATGTGGTTGTCTTCCCTTCAAGGGCTGTGGCAATAGAGAATCTGTTGCGGTTATTCTTGCCACATCTAGCCATTGTGGATGAGCAACTGTCACGTCACCTGCCCAGGCAATGGTTAACCTCATTGAAGATTGAGGTTTTTGCTCTCTCCGTTGAATATAATCTTTACCATTTCTCCCGGAAAAAAAACCATGTATTGTATTTGTTTCACAATTTCACTAGCTTGATGAAAAAGCACAGTTCTTACTAACGTTTTAACCAAGTGAATACTTGAAAGGATATGTCCATTCATCTTTCATGAGCATTGTTATAGAGTTTATTGATCATTTTTAGCAATCTTGAAATCCCGCCTTCATGCAGAAAAGTCAAACTGATAGTGATTTGGAGGATGTCATCACTGTTATTGAAGCTCCACGTCAATCTGATTCGATGATTGAACTGATAAAGAAGCTGAAGCCCCAAGTTGTAGTTACTGGGATGGCGCAATTTGAATCAGTTACTAGCTCTTCTTTTGAGTACCTACTTGACACCACAAGGGAAATTGGATGTCGTCTGTTTGTAGACATATCTGACCAGTTTGAGCTATCCAGTCTCCCAAAATCTAATGGGGTCCTGAAATACCTTGCTGGAGCTCCTCTTCCCTCACATGCAGCTATTGTCTGTGGCTTAGTAAAGAATCAGGTAGGTTTATTTTTTCCAATAACTATATGCTAGTGTATTTCTAAAAATTTTTAGGTCCTGTTTTATCATTTGTTTCTATGTTAATAGGCTGGTGTATTTAGCTAGATATATATTTGTAATCTCTTTCGTTTTTCAGGTATATTCAGATCTGGAAGTAGCTTTTGTCATATCAGAAGACGAAACTATCTATAAAGCATTATCCAAAACCATGGAATTACTACAAGGAAATACTGCTCTTATAAGCCAGTATTATTATGGCTGTCTTTTCCATGAGCTGCTAGCTTTTCAGCTTGCTGATAGACGTCCACCTGCTGAGGTTAGTAGTTCGGCTTTTTATGATTGCCTAATGCAAAATGTTCTTTAGCCTTTGCTGCTTAGATATGTGTGAATTTGCTAGTCACTGCTATAGCCATTGGATGTAGGTTTCTATTAAGATTTCCAATGTGGGCAGACAGGAAAATGTTTCACAAGTTGGCTTTTTTTGGCGCCTTATCCATACTAAATTCTATGGAGATACATAGTTCCGGTGAAGATGGAATTTTCTTGCTTTTGAAATAGACAGCATTATGTTAACTAAAACTCCAAATTCCATCAAAACAAGCGCCAAAATCGGGTTGGTTTGAGGTTGTAGAATCTACGCTGAATCACCGTTTGGCAGGGCTTCTAGGACCTAGGTCTCTATCTTGATGTGTGTGTGTGTGCATTGGGAGGGGAAAAGGGGGGGGGGGGGGGGGCATTGAATCTTAATACTATCATTAAATAATAATAATAAAAGGAATTTACAACACAAGATATTTTAAATCCTTAGAAATATGCACTTTCCTACTTTCTTTTATTGCATTGGCCTCTTTAAGCTCTGCCTCAATCAGCTGCTTAATGTTTGAGCATTATGTACTCAAAATTACCTTTTACACATTCTCCCAGAGAGAAACCGAGAAGTTGAAAGCACCCAAAATGATTGGCTTTCCTAGCTCTGTCTCCTCGGTACTCAATCATGCAGAGTTATCTGTTACTGATTCAGACAATGCATTGATTCACATGGATGTGGATCAAAGTTTTTTACCAATACCAACTCCTGTCAAGGCAGCCATCTTTGAGAGTTTTGTGAGACAGAACATTGCGGAGTCAGAAATTGATGTCACAAGCAACGTCAGACAGCTAATGGAGAGTAGTTATGGTTTCCCAACGAACAGCAAGACTGAATTCATATATGCTGACTGCCCTCTAGCCCTTTTTAGTAAATTAGTACTTTGTTGCATCCATGAAGGTGGGACTCTATGCTTCCCAGCCGGCTCAAACGGTAGTTATGTGTCTGCTGCAAACTTTGTGAAAGCAAATATAGCATATATACCTACAAGTTCAGAGGAAGGGTTTAAATTGACGCAGAAAACAGTTGAAAGTTTTTTGAAGACTGTCAACAGACCTTGGATTTTTATTTCTGGACCAACTGTCAACCCTACTGGACAGCTTTACAGCAATGAGGAGATAAAGAGTATATTATCTGTGTGCGCAAAGTTTGGGGCAAGGGTCATAATTGATACTTCATTTTCTGGTGTGGAGTTCAACTCCAAGGTCTCAGATGGCTGGAATTTGGAGGACACTTTACTAAAACTAAGATCTCAGAACCCGTCATTCTGTGTTTCTTTGCTTGGGGGATTGTTTCTGAAGATGCTTACTGCTGGAGTCACATTTGGATTTCTGCTTCTAGACCAGCCTGCTGTAGTTGAAGCGTTTCACAGTTTTCCAGGTTTGAGCAAGCCTCACAGCACTATCAAATACCAAGTAAAAAAGCTTTTGGATCAAAGAGAACAAACAGCAGAACTTTCCAAGGCAGTTTCAGAGCAGGAAAATATTCTGGCTAGTAGATATAAGCTCTTGAAAAAGGTATCCTTTTTTCCCTGGAAAAGTTAATTCACATTATCAGATGTTTAGTATCACTTCATCTTCTGGTTGTTTCTGCATCAGCATTTGAAGTCATTCGTCAGTATGGTTGCATTCATGGCTGCATTGAGTAATCATCTCAACTAAAAGGCAGTGCATTAGAGTCATTGCTTAGACTTTTTTCTCTACACTATGGATTAGGTGTTTCTGTCAAACTCGTCCAAGAATATGAATTTTTATAGCAGTAATCAAAGCATCTTAGTTATAAAAAAGGAGCAATTTCAGCTGTGTGCTGTCAGCTACTGAGAATGGACTTCAAATTGAAGGACCATCGAAGGCACCGCGGAATGCTTTAGTACAAATTACTCATATGCTGTTGTGGCCAAACAATGCGTCTGAATTCTAAAATATTTACACGGTATCTGTTTTCATACCATTTGAATAAAACTTAAGTCGTATTTAGCCTCCAAATATATAATTTATTATAAATAGCTTACAGGTTGGTAATTCTTGACTGATTCTCTCATACAAATTCCTGATTTATATGTAACAGACCCTTGAAAGTTGTGGTTGGGACGTGCTTGAGGCTCATTCTGGCGTTTCTGTGGTGGCAAAGCCATCTACCTATCTTGGGAAGACAGTTAAAATCGGCAAAGATTCATCTTCCTGGGAAGGCAAACTTGATGACACAAATATCAGAGAAGCTATGCTTAAGACCACTGGTTTGTGCATCAATAGCTCTTCATGGACCGGAATTCCTGGTTACTGCCGCTTTACCATTGCCTTAGAAGATGGTGATTTCGAGCGCGCATTGGCTTGCATTGTCAAATTTAGTGATATGGTCGGTAAATGAAAGACAATCAAGCCAAGACCGGTCTAATGTGTCTTCCCCTTTCTACTATTTTGTTTTCTCACAACTTGATTGTTGTGAAATAAGCCCATTTCCTGTGAGCAAGAAGCCAAGAACACCTTAATACCTGTTTTTACAGCAACATGCTTTTTGTTTAATGCATCTGTATACAAAAATCTGTATTGCTCAATTTGATTCCTCCCGTGGAATTTGTGGAGGATTATACGTGATACTTCGTTTATTGGATTTACATTCAGTTCACAACTAAGAAAATTGTATTCCCCCACCCCAAGAACCTTATCATTGGGTTGATGACGTGACGTTGAGCCTCATAAGTTCTGGGGAAAGAGGTGTGGTTTTGGTTTTTGGTGGGATTGAACTTGATATATAAGTGATACAGTTTAAATTAATAGTTTCCACCTTCAATCCCAACTTAGATGTCATTTTGGATTTATCTGACAGTAATTGATGAGTAGACCAAAGCTCATCCGAGGAGACTCACTATTTGGAGAGTTTACAGATCAACCAAAATAATGTTGAATATAACACAGCATGTTCTATTTAGAAATTTAAAAAAAAACAAGTAAAGAGTCACTGAGCTGTTTAAAATCGTGTACACGTACCAATAAGAAATTTGGTATCTCAAACTGCCACTAAATTATTTGCTCGTTGTCTGGAATCATGATATCTAGCGAATCTCTATACAAATGCCGCTTTTGCCTTTTTCATAAATCTGTATCACTTAAC
Organism: Datura wrightii; assembly: GCA_035772735.1. NCBI lineage: Eukaryota > Viridiplantae > Streptophyta > Magnoliopsida > Solanales > Solanaceae > Datura > Datura wrightii. Next base: position 41,283,775 of record JASDFA010000014.1, read on the forward strand.
AACAAGCAAAAAATTCAGTGAAATTAGTTTACTCCGATTTCAAGGAAACAAACAAGAAATAAATATTCCTTGTTATCTCCCCACAAAACATAACCTTAAGAAGACCAAAGTGCAACAAAAGACCAAACTCTAATTTGAGTCTAGTGGTGAATGAAGGGGAAGGAGAATCACGTCAGATTTAAATTTGAATGGAGATAAAAACACTAGCGAACTTTTCTCATTTACCTCAGTTTTGATTAATACCTAATTACTATTGTGTAGCCGCCGTTATTAAAAAATAAAATAAAAGAAATTTACACAAAATCATAAAACCACGAATGGAGTGGATGGTCAAGATTACAAGATTACTAGTCCAACGTGTCTAACGCTTGTTCTCATGCTATTTCCACTATTCTTTCAGAGATGTAGTTGGTTCACGTCACTACTCTATAACATGATAACCTGAGGGAGAGAACCACTTTTTTCCTTTGTGTTTTGAATCTTGAATTATCATAATGGCGCTTCAGCTGCAGCTGCAGCCAACTGTGAAAAATGGAATCTTTCAGCACCCTTCTGCAATTAGACCTTTTGGGAATAGAAAAAAAGTTTCTTTTCAAGCACAAGCCACTCCTACAAGAACCCAGGTGCACTCTCTTTGGTCAAATCCCATCTTGAATTATTTCTTTTTTGGCACACTGTCAAAGACGATGTAGTATATCACAATATATTGTTGAAGCTTCTGGTAATATGTGGATACTGAATAAGTTTGAAGATTGTATCTTGTTGCAGAGGATAATGGAGGGAATTGCAGTAAGTGGGGAAGTTGGTGGTGCTGGTGGTGCATACTCATATAGTGCATTAAAAAGATTGGACCAGCTGTGGTCTAAGATTTGCTCTGCTTCAGCAGGTTGATAAATATACTTTTGAAAACACTTAATTTTGTTCGATTTAAATGCCTTTCAACAACTTTATTTATTCAATATTCTACTTGTTAATATGGTATTCTTGCACCACATAAATGGATATCAGTAATATTCAACTTTCCTGTTTGTAGTTGTTGAAGAACCCCAGAAAGTTGTTTCCTCTGTCCCCGGATCATTCAAGGATTCTGAGCATATTGAAAATTTGGAGGAAATGTTTGATATCATCGTTTGTGGAGGTACTTTGGGAATCTTCATTGCCACAGCATTAAGTTCAAAAGGTCTTCGAGTTGGAGTTGTGGAAAGGAATGTTTTAAAAGGGGTATTGTATTATACTCCCTGCCTTAGTGGGATTCACTTATGCTATTTAGAACTAGTTATCTGCTTAGGAGTCCAAGAAATGCTTGACCCTTTTGAAAATTGATGAACAGAGGGAGCAAGAGTGGAACATATCAAAGAAAGAGCTACTGGAACTTGTTGAAGTTGGCATTTTAACTGAAGATGACATTGAAGAGGCTACTGCTGCCAGTTTCAACCCTGTATGTTCTCTATCCTAGAATTTATTGGATATTTTTTTAGAAAGTTCCCCCGATTAAGGCCCATGTTCTCAGGCTTATCCTGTGGAATGTCAATGAAGAGTCTATCGCACTCTTCTGAACCTGAAAGCAATCGTAGCCTTGATTAATCTTCACAGATAAAACAATTGTTATTTAGGTATTTGAACTGCTCTTGCTTTGTGAATAACATTATGTACCTTGATATTTGTCTTAAACTAATTTAAGTCTTGTGCATAAAGTAATCCGAATTCTGGTAGTAACGATCTTTCATCAGTGCGGACCTACCATTTCTTGTTTGGAAGCCCTATAAAGAACAAATTTTCGTTCCTTTTGCAAATGGACTTGGGGGTGAGGATAGAGAAAAAAGAGGGAAAAGTTAAAAATCTTAGTAATACTGTTGCTCCAGCATAAATATCGAAATGACATGTGGGATCTGTTCCCTGCTAAGGGTCTTCTATTGTTTTCTAGGCATTGTTACTTATTCTCTTTTGGCTTCTGAGTCCCTTTGCAGAATAGATGCGGATTTGAAGGGAAGGGAGACATTTGGGTCCAGGGTATTCTCAATCTTGGTGTTTCGTAAGTCTTTTTTCCATACCTTATCCTCTCTGGAATCTGTGTGCAGCCAAAGTTCTTAATTGTAAAGTTTTATTGTGTTTTCTACTATAAGAACATCAAAACCCCTCTTTGTTTTTCTATTTGTTTGCATGTAAAGTTAATACGTGAACTCATCCGTTGGCACTATGACAATTCAATCATCTGGTGAATAAATGATCAGACATAAGCTTTAATATGAAACTTAGATAGATTTCATACCTGATTTCTTGGCTGTTCTGTACACATGTGCCAAATTATGGAAGCAAAAATAACCACCCCTCAAACAAACAAATGCATTATGCAGATGCAGATAAAAGAAACAAACAGATGCATTATGCAGATGCAGATAGAAACAAGGCGGAAGATTTTCTGAAGCTTCTTGTCTAATATTTCTAGATCCTGATATAGTTATATTGAGAGAATTCTTGGGAATACAATGAGTTATGCAGCTATATTGTTGTTACCGGGGTGCATCCTTCAATATCCAACTATCCAATCCTCTTGAAAGATGTAGTAAATCCTAATCTTTCTTGGAACGGAAGCAGGATCAGAACAAACTACTAATTAGGAAGCAACAAGAGAAGGCCGTACACAGAAGAATCTGATCGCATCATATTGATGAAAGCAACCAATTAGGTTTAATTAGCATGATGTCTTGAACTTTAATGGTAGAACATCACTGATATAGCCTTTCTAAAGATATGTCGGCAGTGTATAAGAAAAATGTATCAACATAATAGGTCCTGCCTTGTTTATGGTTCCCATCTCACTTCCCATAATAGGGTCTAAATCGAACAAAATGGATGGTGAGGATCTATATAATCGACCCCAACGAGCTTGGTATTGCAGAATAGTCATCGTTGTTATTGTTGTTTTCCATACTCTCCATGTTATGGAAATCTTAGTTACTAGAAGTTGGAAAAATCAGTTATCTTCTACTGTCAATGAAGTGAAGTACCTCTATGCTGCATCTTAAATCATACAAGTTTTAATTGTTATACTTTAGATGTAATTTTTCACTCACATATAATTTCTATTAACTCTTTTAAAGAACATGGTTCAAGAACTTATTTGTTGCTTATATAATAACAACAATAACATACCCAGTATTATCTCACAAGTGGGGTCTGGGGAGGTAGGATATATGTAGTCCGTCGGCTCAAAAGAAGTGTTTGTTGCTTATAATTTCTTTACTTTGTAAATCCTAGCTCAAGGTCTTAATGTTCTTTTATATTATATGTTCACAGGCCAGTAAAGCTTGTGGAGATTGTTAAAGAGCGTTTTGAATCCCTTGGAGGTGTCACATTTGAAGGTTACAGCGTCTCTAACATATCCGTGTATCAGGATGCAGCAGTATGCTTACTTACTCGTAAATGTGGCTATTTAAGGATGCACTTTATCACTTAGGCAGAATCCTAGGTTACGTTAAAAAGCAATGAATTTCTTTGTTTGATTTCTAATTTGGGAATTGGCTTTTCCCATTGACTTTGTGCTTAACCTCAAATGACTTTTGTTCAATTTGGCCAACCTAACAATGACCACAATGAAGAGGCTGAGATAAAAGGACCGAGATTTATATCACAAGTACACAATCTTTCAAATAAAAAAATCACGAAACTCTAGGATTCTTTCGTAGAGAAAAACTTGGAAGTAGTACTAAAGTCACAAAGGGTTATGAAGATGAGCTGAGGCATGGTATCATATCTGGGGTTTTTTCACTCAACGTGTTTTGCATTACCATCAAAAGAATGCTGTCAATTATCTTTCTGCTATAATTGAATTCATAGTAGATGAGTAAAGTTCATCCAGATATTACTTGTACTTTTCTTCTTTCAGGTCTTGCAACTAAAGGAGGGAAAGACTTTATTTTCGCGTCTCATCATTGATGCAATGGGCAATTTTTCTCCTATTGTAAAGCAGGTAGAGAATCTTTTCTTAAAACATACAACTATCACTGTTTATTACTGTGAAGAAATGCTTCTGGTATCATGTGATGTAAAGATCGGGAGATTTAAGTCACTGTTAAGGGCCTGTTATGTTGCATTTGCATCACAATGTTACGGTTGGACTGGAAGATGGTAGACCAAAACAGCTCTCCTATTAGTCCAACTTAAGTTCCGAAAAGATATCACACATTCAAGGATCACTCAGCCCTCGTAATCCATACTCTGACGCTTTTGATAAAAGTCTCCTATATCTCGATAACATCCTCTTCAGATTCTTTTATTAGTTCATTTCCTTGTATATTGAACTGGCTCTTATGATTGAAAATTGCTTTAGATTAGATGTGGAAGGAAACCAGATGGTATGTGCCTTGTGGTTGGTACTTGCTGCCGTGGTTTTAAGGAAAACTCTACAAGTGATGTCATATTTAGCAGTTCCTCCACTAAAGAAGCTGGCCAGTCACTAGTCCAATATTTCTGGGAGGTAAAACGACTTAATGTACTTGGAAAGCATGCAATGTGAATGGCAAGATGCTTTAAAATCCCACACAATTTAGTTGCTTGGCGATAACAAGGTTCCCATGATCTTCAGGCATTTCCTGCCGGCTCAGGTCCCAGAGACCGAACCACTTATATGTTCACCTATGTTGATCCTCAGCCCGGATCTCCACAGCTGGAAGAGTTACTAGAAGATTACTGGGATTTGATGCCAAAATACCAGGTAAGTTTTGGAGGATGCTATTTGGGGCTTTTTTTGGCATATTTCTGTTTTCCTCTTTTTCTTATTCTGGAAGCTGTAGCCTGTTCCTTGAAATCGATATTATTAGAGGAAAGTTAACCCCTGAAAGATCTGAAGCCAGTTAAAAACATCTGCCAAGGGACTCATGTTTTTGCTTTTATTGTTCGGGTTAGCTTTTTTAGATCTGGTGCTTTGGATATTTACAGTAACTGCTATCTTGTTGTATCAATTTGTCAGTTCTCCTTAGTGATCTATTCAACCTCTAATTTCTTCTCTTTGAATTTGCAGGGTGTGTCTTTCGATGATCTGGAAATGTTGAGGATAATATTTGGCATTTTCCCAACATATAGAGACAGGTAGCCATTAACTTTAAGGTCTGTGCTTAGGCCATGATTTATATCCATAAGATGCTATTATTATTTCACTTACCACCTAACTTAATTTGTTTTTCCATCGATAATTGAATAACTGAAGCATCCTTGAATATATACAACTCCTTGTGTTTTGATAGATGACTTTTCGTATATTATAAGTCAAGAGTTGTTAAAAATTTCTTGGTCACTTCATTTCTTACTACTTCTGATAATTCTGTCCCCTTTCATTTTGATGGCAGTCCATTGCCAGCAGCTTTTGATCGTATTTTACAGGTGTTTCATCAAACCCTTTAAAGACATGATACATTACAGTTACATATCAATAGAATACATGAGTTTGAATATCTACAGTTTGGGGATGCTAGCGGCATACAGTCACCGGTTTCTTTTGGTGGTTTTGGGAGTTTGACTAGGCACCTGGGGAGATTGACTACTGGTAAAAGTTTTATCTTATCTCCATCTATAACGTCTTGCTGGTACATGAAACCTTCTTTCAAGAAGAAAAGATTAAATGACGCATATGTTATCCAGCTTTCCTCCCTTAGATATTTGACTAGTTCAATTAAAAATGTGTGTGATTTTTGAAATGGACCTAAATATTTTAGGTTCTGGCTGAAAGAAAATTGAGATTGCATGCAGATTTCTATTGTTGCTTAATTCTGATCATTACGTGCTTTAATCGTTATCTGACCTTCCCCTCCTTAAACTTTGACCTGCAAATGAGCTTGTGCGTAGCTATTTTCCCGCTTGGGAAAAAATGTGGCTTCTAGTGCACTGATTATTTTTGGTCTTTTTCTTCGGGGACAAGGTATATACGAAGCACTTGAGGGCAATTTTCTGGACTCTAAAAGCTTGTCATTGTTGAATCCTTACATGGTGAGTTTTCAGCTGATACATAAATACTTGATAACTCAACTATCACCACGCTCATGTATTATGTTCTGCAGCCGAACTTGAGTTCTTCCTGGTTATTTCAAAGGGCAATGTCAGCAAAGAAACAGTCCAATGTTCCTCCAGATTTCATCAATGAACTTCTTTTTGCCAATTTCATAAGTATGCAGGTGCACCATCATAATTCGATAAGGAGTTCAAATGCCTTGATATTTTTGGTATAGGATTTTGAGTTCTTTACCCTTTTCTTGTTGTCATCTACTTGCAGAAACTAGGGGATCCTGTCTTGAGACCTTTTCTTCAGGTGAACTATCTTATTGTGGTATACGGTTTCTATATCTAGAACTAATGTCCTTCCATCTTAATTGATTTAGGATGTTATACAGTTTGGGCCTCTTGTGAAGACATTAGGCCTCGTAATGTTAACGAGACCTCAGATTATTCCATCAATATTCAAACAGGTAAATATGTGGCTGCCTTTTTTTCTATTACTCATCTTTGCATCCCGCATTAAGGAGCAAGGAGTTGCTCATATTTTTCGATTGTAACTGTCATGTTCTTCAAAATATGAATTTTTGGGGTATTTGCACATCTAGCTTTTTTTGAGGGAACTATTTAAATTATGTTTCCATTAGTCCAACCGGATCAATTTGTGCAAAAAGAAAGATTTATCCAACTATTTCAAGACTTTTAAAGGTAAAATTTAGCCCACTATGCTAACAGGATAGAATTTAAAGAATGGACTCAAAATAGACCATACATTGCAAGTAATCCAACTTCTAATTGACTAGGGGTGCTTGCTTCGAATGCAACAGCCACCATCTTATGGCTGTTAAAATGTGACAATGAGATGACCATCAAATAAAGCCACACCCCTAATTATGTCCATCTTCTTAACTACTCACTCTGTTATTTCCCAAGAAGTTTTTCTTTCTTCACATTTCTCTAACGCTCATAATTGACACAAGAATCATAAATCCAAGAAAAGTCATGTAATAACTGAACTAATGCTATTTTATTGTTCCTGTAGTGAAAGATGTTCATAGTTTGTGGTATTGTTTTAAACACCAAGTTGCTTATTCATGTTGACCATAGGCATTGGAGGTAAATAGAACTTCAAAAAACTTCATTTCTGTTTTTAGGCTCCTTAGAGTAGCTCAAGGGGCTGGCAGTTGGGAGAAAGCTGAGAAAGACTGTTCAAGTTTCACAAGAACTTCATAAAACTTAACCAGCTGCGGTCCTCCTTCTAGTTACCGCCATTGAGTATCAGAACCTCAGTTACAAAAGACAGAGAATTCTGTCATCCAAAAGATCAACACGAGTCACTTCACTCTGAAATTTGTGCAGTTCTTATATTTCCAGATGTGTAATGTTTGTTTTCCATATTAGTGAGGAAAACTAAATATCAGATGATTTTTCAGGTTGGAATTCCTGTGCTTCTTGACTGGTCTGGACATTTTATCATGTTGGGATACTATACATTTCTCTCTACCTTCCTCGACCCTGCAATCAGGTAATGAGCTTCCGTAATACATAGTTCCATTTCTTGTGTGATATTTGACAGTAAGCGCATTGACTTCCTAATGCATTGTAACTAGATGTCAAAGCCAGCTAACAATTATCCTTCTATGTCAGGCCATTGATAGGATCATTTCCAGCCAAGATGAGATACGAATGGAAGCGCGGACTTGAAGCTTGGCAATATGGAGCTGGTTTAGACTACAAACTGAGTCCCTCTGAAGTTCACGAGACGGCTAAAAGATCAGATCCTAGTGAAGAAACCTTTAGTACCAACAGCCTTCCATGATTCCCAGCACATTATTAGCAGCAGTAAGAGTATCAAATGTATATGTTATAATCAGCTGCAGTAGCTAATGGTTCAGAGTTCTCACACTACCTTTATTACAGTAAATACCATCGTTTTGTTTGCCCACTTGTTTAGTGAGTTTTTTTTTTTCTTTGAAACGTTAATTCTTAAACGTTTCGGAATGCCTTATTCTTTCAGATTTAAATGATTAATCAAGTTCGGACATTAGCTCCCGAGTAAATGGTTGAGTGATTGAGGTATACGGATAACAACTTAGAGATCTCCAACGATACTTGTACAGGTTCATGGGTCACTTGTGCTTGTGACTGTAGGTATGTTCCCCAGTAGATTAGTCAAGATGTATTCAAGTTAGTTCGGACAACATTGGTATTAAATAATTTTTGTTCTTTGGGCATTTCTAGTGTCTTGGCATAGATAACATATGCTTGGATGCACAGAGTTTGAGAGAGGGTGATCGAGACGAGGATGAGAAGGAATGTGTTTGTATTTGAGAATTAATTCAGATTCATGTCGGGGGATCGACAACGAAAGTCATTCACCTCCCGAGGAGATTGTTAAAGCCATATAGGAAGAGGAAAGGAGACTTATATGGTGTTCATTAACCTATAAAATGCATACTATGGAGTCATGAGGGAGGTTTTATGGAGATATTTGGAGTCTAGAGGTATACTTGTGAAGAGTTCTTAAGGACATGTATGATGGAACCAAGATTAAGACTTAGAGAGCATTTTTTAGTTGAGATTGAGTTGGGTAAATACTCCCTATGTTTCAATTTATTTATGTTACTTCCTTTTTAAGTTCATTTTTAAAAGATTAACTTGTTCATAATTTGGCATTCGATAGACATATTTAAGATCATACAATTAAAAGATAATTTAGTGTATTATATATACCATTAGTTAACAATCATAAAATTTAAAAATCTTATTTACTTTTTAAAATTTCGTAAATAATTAAATTAATACAAATAAATTAAATCGAAAAGAGTAACTTTTACCGGATGAAAGTTATCTAATTCTTGGATATGGCACAATATTATTTGTCAGGTGAGTTTGACTCCGTTTAAATTAACTTAGAAGTGTGTTTAAGCGGAAATAACTTTTTATCCGCAACTCTTAAAGGGCTAAAACTTCAATTTAAGAGGACGTTAATTATTAGACATGAAGTGAGCGTGGGATTCTTAAACGTGGCACATGATTATTGGTCAGCTTAGTTGACTACGAGTCTTTTCTTCCTTATTTCTCACAGTCTCCTCTTGAACATTCCCGAATACTCTCAAATATTACTCCTAGTAGAATTCTCCAGAACCACCCTCTGCCTCTGCTTCCATATCTATATAAACTCCACCTCTGCAGATCCCCGTAACCAACAAGAAATATATCTCTCAAATTGCCTACATTTTCACTTAACTTGAAGCCCCTAAATTCCTTCCCAGCTGCACATATATAAGTTTACAATTAATACATCCTCAAATGGAGAAAACAAAAGTTCGTGTTCGTATGAGTTTTCTTGTCTTATTAGCAATGGTGATGATGGCCATTCTTCCATCAAAAACCCAAGCTCTAGTGCCATACACACGCCCATTCTTTGACTTAATGTTCCCACAAGAAGACCCTTTTAAGATTCTTGAGCAAACCCCATTTACAATCCCTAAGAGGATTGATCAATCAATCGCCTTAGCTCGTGCAGATTGGAAAGAAACTTCGAAAGAACACATCATTTCTCTAGACATTCCTGGAATGAAAAGGGATGATATCAAAATTGAGGTCGAAGAAAACAGAGTGTTGAGAATCAGTGGAGAAAGGAAAACAGAGGAGGAGAACATTGAAGGCGAGAAATGGCACAGAGCTGAGAGGACTTCTGGAAAGTTCTGGAGACAGTTTAGACTTCCAAGGAACGTTGATTTGGAACACATTAAAGCTAATTTGGAAAATGGGGTGTTGACGATTACTGTGCCAAAATTGGCTGAGGAGAAGAAACAACCTAAGGTGATTAGTATTTCTGAAGAAGGGAATGTTGCTGCTGGTGGTGAGGACATTAAAGCTACTAAAGCTGCAATGTAAAAGGAAGTGTACAATGTGATATCTTGTTCATAATCATCTTTGATTTTGTTTTTAATCATGTTTGTTATTGTGAGTTAATACAAAGTTTGGGTTAATTAAGGATTTGTAATTAAACTACAGAGATGGAGAATATGATAATGTAACAGAGTCTCTGTTTGTCTTCTGTGATAAAAAAATATAAAATGTTTTACTATTTGTTTCTTTCTCAAATGCCTTGTGTTTCTTCCATTTTTATAATGGCCAAATACATACAGGCGCCTAAATTTGGCTCAATTTTTTATTTCGGCATTTTAATCGAGCCTTATTTCATTTTAATTTTATAACTTTATTTTTCATGTTCCAATTAAAAATAAGGTACTAATTATTTATATTTTTCAATTATAATTTTACATATCAACAATTGTTCGTTAGTTTATTTTAAAATAAATAAAAATTGAGTGATAAATATTAAATATTATTTGATATAAATTATTTAACGTGTTTTAAAAAATATTTTTATAAAAGAATAAATATTTAATTAAATAATATGACATATTTTTTATATCATCTAACTCATTTGACTTTAATTAAATATTCAATTTTTTAATTTTTAACTCGTTTCAATACGAGTAAGAAAATCATCATTCAATATGATAAAAAACAAAACTTTAATTTATTATTAATAATATTATTAAAAAACACTAAAATTTGACAGACCGTATCGGGTTGTAAATAATTTTTAAAAAAAAAAAACTGACACATTAAAAATCAACATGCGTTTATTGATTATTTTCTTTGTGAAAATGCGTAGAAATGTTTAAGTCCGTCGATTTTAAAAATATAAAATTACAATTGAAGTTTTACCCATTTTATTAATCTAACTTCTAAATTTTAAAAGTTTATGAGTTTAATTTATCAATTTGATTTTTTTTTGTCATTTTTAATAATATTCATTCTTATTCTTATTTTGATATTTTTTTCATTTTTAAAATGCTGGCCTCGATTAGCAAAGAATAGATGTATTCGGACATTTGTTGTTTAATTATAAGATATTGTTATTTAAGAAATAGAATGAAAAATTTAAATTGAATTATTTTTAAATTTAAAAAGAAAGAAATATTCTTTTAAATAAAAAATGAAAAATGTCAGTATTGCATCCTTGTAATAGGTCGGATCAAGTGGGTCGGGTTAAAAAATTTATTAAAATAAGTAATTTTTTATTTCTTATAAATTTGTGTTAAAATAATAATTTTATATCAGAAAAATTAAATAAAAAAATTATCTAATTGGTTGAGTGGCTTTGTAAGTAAAATACCAATAATTAAGTGATTTTGTAAGTGAAACACTAATAATTAAATAACTTTTGAATTATAAAATAAAGAAAAATGAATTTATGAGTGGATTATAATATGAGAAATTAAATTTTGTTATCCAAATGATCAACACGAGTCACTTCACTATGAAATTTGTGCAGTTCGAATATTTCTGGATGTGTAAATGTTTGTGTTCCGTATTAGTGAGTAAAACTAAATACCAGATGATTTTTCAGGTTGGAATTTCTGTGCTTCTCGACTGGTCTGGACATTTTATCATGTTGGGATACTATACATTTCTCTCTACCTTCCTCGACCCTGCAATCAGGTAATGAGCTTCCGTAATACATAGTTCCATTTCTTGTGTGATATTTGACAGTAAGCGCATTGACTTCCTAATGCATTGTAACTAGATGTCAAAGCCAGCTAACAATTATTCTTCTATGTCAGGCCATTGATAGGATCATTTCCAGCCAAGATGAGATACAAATGGAAGCGCGGACTTGAAGCTTGGCAATATGGAGCTGGTTTAGACTACAAATTGAGTCCCTCTGAAGTTCACGAGACGGCTAAAAGATCAGATCCTAGTAAAGAAACCTTTAGTACCAACAGCCTTCCATGATTCTCAGCACATTATTTGCAGCAGTATAGAGTATGAAATGTATATGTTATAACAAGCTGCAGTAGCTAATGGTTCAGAGTTGTAACACTACCTTTATTACAGTAAATACCATCATTTTGTTTGCCTACTTGTTTAGTGAGTTTTTTTTTCCTTTGAAACATTATTTCTTAAGCATTTAGGAATGCCTGATTCTCAGATTTAACTGATTAATGAAGTTCGGACATTAGCCCCTGAGTGAATGGTTGAGTGATTGAGGTATACGGATAACAACTTAGAGATCTCAGGTTCAGATCCTAGCTACGATACTTGTAATATTAATCTTGTTGGACAGGTTCATGGGTCACTTGTGCTTTTGGCAATAGTATGTTGCCCAGTAGATTAATCGAAGTGTATTCAAGTTAGTTCGGACAACTCTAGTATTAAATAAGTTTTGTTGTTTGGGCATTTCTAGCGTCTTGGCATGGATAACATATGCTTGGATGCATAGAGTTTGGTTTAAGTATAGTTGGTAAAAATCATGAATGTGTGATAAAAGTGATGAATTGACAATCTAATATATTGCAATAATTATAAAGGTATTAAACTGCTAATTAAGTCGTATTATAAAAGTTTGAGAAAGGATGATTGAGACGAGGATGAGAAGGAATGTATCTGTATTTGAGAACCAATTTAGATTCATGTCGGGAGATCGACAACGGAAGTCATTCACCTCCCGATGAGATTGTTAAAGCAATATAGGAAGAGGAAAGGAGACTTATATGGTGTTCATTAATCTATAAAAGACATACTACGAAGTTGTGAGGGAGGTTTTATGGAGATGTTTGGAGTCCAAAGGTATACGTGTGAAGAGTTCTTAAGGACATGTACGATGAAACCAAGATTCAAGTGAGGACGATGGTTCACTGTATTTCGATTTATTTATGATACTTCTTTTTTTAGGTCATTTAAAAAAAATCATTTCATGTTTAGATCATAAAATTAAAAGATAATTTAGTGTATTATATATATCGTTAGTTAACAATCAAAAAGTTTAAAAAAATTTTTTTTTTTTTTAAACTCCATAAACAATTAAAATTAATATAAATCAATTGAACCTAGGGGAGTAACTTTTACTGGATGAAAGTTATCTAGTTCTCAAATATGGCACATTATTATTTGTCAGGTGACTTTGACCCGTTTAAATCAATTTATTTTGAGTGTTTTTAAGTTAAAATAAATTATTGTCCGCAACAAAGGGATAAAATTTAATTTAAGAGGACATTAATAATTAGACGAATTGAGGGTGCGATTTTTACACGTGGCACATGATTATTGGTTAGCTTAGTTGACTACGGCTCTTTTCTTCCTTACTTCTCACAGTCTCCTCTTGAACTTTCCCGAATAGTCTCAATAAATCACCGACTCCTAATATTACTCCTAGTAGAATTCACCAGAAACCCCTTCTGCCTCTGCTTCGGTATCATAAATTCCAGGTCTGCAAACCCCCATAACCAACAAGAAATATCTCACTCAAATTGCCTACATTTCCACTTACCTTGAATCCCTGTAAATTCCTTCTCAGCTGCACAAATCTAAGCTTACCATTAATACATCCTCAAATGGAGAAAGCAAAAGTTGGTGTTAGTATGAATTTTCTTGTCTTATTAGCAATGGTGATGATAGCGAATCTTCCATCAAAAACCCAAGCTCTAATGCCATACACACGCCCATTCTTTGACTTAATGTTCCCACAAGAAGACCCTTTTAAGATTCTTGAACAAACCCCATTTACGATCCCTAAGGGGATTGATCAATCAATCGCCTTAGCTCGTGCAGATTGGAAAGAAACATCGAAAGAACACATCATTTCTCTTGACATTCCTGGGATGAAAAGGGACGATATCAAGATTGAGGTCGAAGAAAACAGAGTGTTGAGAATCAGTGGAGAAAGGAAAACAGAGGAGGAAAACATTGAAGGTGAGAAATGGCATCGAGCTGAGAGGACTTCTGGAAAGTTCTGGAGACAGTTTAGACTTCCGAGGAATGTTGATTTGGAACACATTAAAGCTAAATTGGAAAATGGAGTGTTGAAGATTACTGTGCCGAAATTTGCTGAGGAGGAGAAGAAACAGCCTAAGGTGATTAGTATTTCTGAAGAAGGGAATGTTGCTGCTGGTGGTGAGGATATTAAAGCTACTAAAGCTGCTATGTAAAAGGAAGTGTACAATGTGATTTTTGTTCATAATCATCTTTGTTTATGTTTTTAATCATGTTTGTTGTTGTGAGTTACTACAATGTTTGGGTTAATTAAGGATCTGTAATTAAACTACAGACATGGAGAATATGATAAAGTAAGAGAGTCTCTGTTTGTCTTGTGATTAAAAAATATAAAATGTTTTACTATTTGTTTCTTTCTCAAAAAGCATGTGTTTTTTTTAAATTTTTTTTTTTACTTTTTAATTTTTTTATTATTTTTCGTAAGGTATTCCTTCCACTTTGTATTGACAATATCTTTTTATAAATCTTTTCAAAAGAAAATATCATTTGATTATTTTTTACTATTTAAAATTAATTGAAATTTTACTTATTAAATTTTTCAATCCAAATTATATAGAATATCTTAATATTTAAAAATTTAAAGTTGAAGACATTAATTTATATAAATATATCTTATTCATTATGAGTATGCTTTCACGTGATTTTAACCTTAAAAGTATTATTCTCACCATACTGTTAAATAGTGTTACAATATTGAATATGAAAAAATAAAGTTTAGGTAAAGATAAAAACTTGAAACAAGTAAATGTTTTAATTGCCAATAATAATGAAGATATTAAAATCTTAATTCTGAATTTGCCTTGCTTGCAATTCATCTTGTCTAACAAACACCAACAAAAGTTTAAGAGAATGATAATCAATATTTATTCAAAATTAATTAAAATGAGTGAAGCTCTAACTATATATATTTTATGTTAAGTTATTTTAAAAATAACTCAAAAGTGGTTATTTGTGTAAATAGTAATATTAACCCTAGTTTGCAAATTCAACTTCGTAGTCTTTTTTCAAAGCAATCATCAAAGCATTATCCTAATCAATATGCATTTAAAATTAATTAAAATGAGTGAAGCTCAAACTTTATGTTAACTTATTATAAAAATAACCAAAAGTGGTTATTTGTGTAAATAGTAATATTAGTCCTAGTTTGCAAATTAGACTTTCGAGCCTTTTTTTTTCAAGCAATCATCAAAGCATTAAATCCTTTGCTTGGTATTAAGATATGTTAAGTACCTCTATTTTTATGAGTAGCTTTTATAAGAATTGGAAGTTTCGAGCTTGCTTCCCTGTGAATGGTCTTGATGCAACTTAATTTGCATCAAATTGATATATGATTTACTTAATAATTAACATACCTAATTATTTATAAAACTTAAAACCATAATTACAAAGTCGAAACTAAAACAATGAGAATTTTGGCTTTGAAAATATTTGTTTAGTATGGTTTGAAAGAAATATGTTAATTTTAATTAATATTCTAAAAATAGAAAAATAACCACTGAAGTTCTAAAATAAATCTTACAAAAAGAAAAGATATTTAAGGTGCCTTATATAACTTAAATTTTATGGATTAATTTATGTGAAATTAATCGCTATAGAATTGTGAGATTATATGTTATTATTTTTATTTTTTTTTGGTTAATAATTGATATAGAGTTGAAGTTGATGGACATATGTATACATTTAAAAATTATATTATTTCATCAATAAATAAATTTATGTTAAATTTTTTATCTAATATTTATGATTTTAACAAGCACAATTTTTAAACATAAAATATTGATAGATTTTCTTATAATTGATAAATGCATATGTTAGATAACATTATAATTATAGTTAATAGTTTATTTTAGGTAGAGCTAAAATTTGATATTTGGAATTTGGACTTTGGGTTCATTGAGTTTGAGATTTTTTTATTAATTAAATTTAATATAATGAGTAATTCATGGTTTTAATTTTTTAAATTAAATTTTATTATATAATTCAGAGATAATTCTTAGACTAATATTTATATTTCTCAAAAATTTATACTTCAATGAAGTATATGCACAGTATTCGTACTTTAAACCTAATAATTATAGGATGAAATTGATTTTTCCCCTAATATTGAAACAATTATTAGCAAAACAAGTATTTTGTAATATTTAATTAAATATTATTAATTCATTTTTTTTTAATTGATTCAATTATAAAATAATATGTATTTATAAAATTGCAGGATAATTTGAACTAATTAATTAACTAACTACGAAAGCATTTTTGGTTTTACTTATCTATATATCTATATAAAGGAGAAACTTTAACCCGATGACGTGACATGCTTCATTGATTAGAAAAGTTGTCTATCTTTTTTCCTTTTTTTTTGTATTTTTTTAAAACTTTTAGAGTTTTAATTCTATTTTTCCTTATAAGGTGCTTTCTTGAAAAACCAAAAGTCACTTTTATTAACTCCTATTCATTGCATCATATTATTTTTCTATTTTCTGTACTTTTCCAACAATTATAATATTTTTTGCCCTGTAATTTTTTTTCCTCAGAAGGTCTTTTTTCTTTCTATGAAAATATATATATTCTCTATTTTCAATGAAACTTTTTAAATGATTATCATCAACTTCATGCCTTTTCATCTATTACTCATGATCCAGATTTTAATATCCCAAACAAACAAACAATCAAAAACACTTTCAATCGTATATGTCAGTTTATAATAAAGTCAGGAGATTTTTCATACATAACTAGAATGTCTTATGGAGCAAATGTCAAAGGTATGTTTGGGTCTTTGTAAATTTCTGTCTATTTCTTAGATGACACTTCAAATCTTAAAGGATCAAATCTACTTTTCGATTTGTTAGGTTTTAAATTTTGTGAACTAATTTGCCAATCATTACAATTCATTTGTTATGCAGTTCGTGGTATTATGATGAACTTCTCATTTTACTATTTTCTGTAGAATTAGCTTCATTTTTGGATCATACAAATAATTTTACGGATTTACGAAACTTAAGGATCTCAAAAATGAATTTTGGAATTGAGGGATGACTTGAAGATGAAAAAAAGAAGAAGATAACTCTACCAGAAGTTTCAAGTTACATGTATATAGGGCCAAAAAAAACTTCAAACAAGTCAGAAATTTGTGATTTTGTTATGAGATACATGTATTCTCTATTTTCCATGGGAGTTTTTAAATGATTTACCATCAATTTTATGCCTTTTTCATATACTACTGAAGATCCAAATGTTATGCTTTTATATCCCCAGCAACAAATAAACAAAAAACCTTTCAATCATATATGTTAGTTTATAATAGAAGTCGGAAAATTTTTCATATATGACTAGAGTGTCTTGTGTAGCAAATGAGAAAGGTGCATTCGGATCTTTGCAAATTTTTATCTATTTCTTTGATGACACTTCAACTCTTAAAGGATCAGATTTACTTTTCTATTTGTTAGGTTTTAAATTTTGTGTACTAATTTGTAAATCATTACAATTTATTTCTTAGGCAGTTCATGTTATTATAATGGGTTTCTCATTAGAATTACCTTCAAGTTTTGATCATATAAGTAAATGAGTATTTAGGTCTTTGCAGATTTTTGTATATTTTTTAGATCACACTTCAACTCTTAAAGGAGCAACTCTACTTTTCGTTTTGTAGTTTTAAATTATATGAACTAATTTGTCAATCATTACAATTTATTTGTTAGGCAGTTCATGGAATTATGATGTGCTTCTCATTTTATTATTTTTTATAGAATTACTTTCAAGTTTTGATCATATAAGTAATTTACAGATTAACGACTACTTGAAGATTTCAAAATAAATTTCGAGATTGAGGAATGACTTGAAGATGAGAAAAAAGAAGATATCTACGTAATTTTTTTCATCCAACTTTGTGTCTCTACTAGATTTCAAGTTACATATATGTAGGGGCCCAAAAAACTTTACACAAGTCAGAAACTTGTGATTTTGTTATGAGATACATGTATTCTCTATTTTCTATGAGAGTTTTAAAATGATTTATCATCAATTTCATGCCTTTTTTATATATTATTGTTGATCCAAATTTAATGCTTTTATATCCCCAACAAACAAATAAACAAAAAAATCTTTCAATTGTATATGTCGGTTTATAATAGAAGTCGGGAGATTTTTCGTATATGACTAGAGTGTCTTGTGTAACAAATGAGAAATGTGTGTTCGAATCTTTGCAAATATGTGTCTATTTCTTTGATGACACTTCAACTATTAAACTATCAAATCTACTTTTAGATTTTTTAGATTTTAAATTTTGTGAATTAATTTGTCATCAGTCGGTATAATTTATTTGTTATGCAGTTCGTGGTATTATGGTAGACTTATCATTTTACTATATTTTTTGTAGAATTATAAGTAATTTACGGATTTACAATAATTTGTGGATCTCAAAGTGAATTTCGGGATTGAAAGATGACTTGAAGATGAGAAAAAAGAAGATATTTGCGTAATTTTTTCATCCAACTTTGTGTCTCTGCCAGAAGATTCCAGTTACATGTATAGGTCCAAAAAAAACTTTAAACAAGGAGATTTGTGATTTTATTGTGAGCGATATTCACCTTCACTCAAGTTACATGTATATATTTTAGGTGATTATACTAAGCGAAAGATGAAATACATATCAATACTTTTTCTTTCGATTATAAAACGGAAGAACCATTTCAATCCTGAATATGATTTCCTCTTGCTCCTATATTTTGTGCGTCTTTTTTCAACACTTTTCTCTAAAGTAGGAAAATAAAATTACTGCAACATTGTTTCACGACATGCTTGAGTTGATTTAAAAATTTGCTTAATCCGAATAAAATGATAAATTTTTTTCCCAAGATAATGTGTTTGATTTGGTATCTTATCAACTATATATTCTTAAGAGTAAATTTAGAGGTGTAACTTTTGATAGTTTCATTTAAAGAATCGAATGTAATTGTTGAATTGTTGTTGTCTTTTTGTTTTATAATAGGTTATGTCTTTTGTTTTATGATGCGCGCATACTTGATGGACTATAATTTTCTTGGTTACTTATTTATTGGTAATATTTCTCCTTATTTGAAGAAGCATATATGGTCTTATTATTTATTTTTTGATATTTGATTTTGATGGTGGTTTTGAATATTTGATTAGGAACATGAAAGGACAATGGAGAGAATTAGTCCCACAAAAATTAGTAAATTACTGGATAAGACAATGACCTTTATGTATTCACTTTTTAGCATGATAATATATATCATTCTCTTCTTTTTCTTTTTGTATGTTATTCCTGTGGTTTTTCAATTCTTGTAGATCACCAATAATTTTAACCATGACTATTATTTCATTCATTATTTTTTCTCCGTGTCTCTTTAATATATTCTTAGCACTTATATGCTTCAAAATATTTGATATAATTAAATACTTAATAGTACTATTTTGTAACCAACTTAGAGGTCATCTACTCGCTGTCTTACTTGGATACTTTTTTTTTGCAGGAAATTTAGGAGTCATATGATATACTCATTAAGTATGATAGTTAAGGTGATCAATAAAATTTGAACTTCTATTAATAGAAATGAAGGAAAGAGTACAAAAAGAGGAACAAGGACGACTCTTATTTAGGAGGTGTGGGTCTTTCAAGTGTTATATGTCTTAAATTAGATATTGATGAAATATTGCTACTTATATTATTTCTAAAAGTTGATTTTCAAAGAAAAGATTAGTTTTGTTTATCAACTTGAATAGACATAATTGAATCAAGAATCGGTTTCAAAATCCAAGTTGGAAGAATTGGGATACCAATAAAGTCTATTATAACTTTTTATTTTTCTGTTTTGTCTAAAGTATGAATATATTAGTTGTATTTTTCCAGTTGAACCTGATAACGTTAGGATAAATTATTGTACCTCGATAAATAATGTCTCATTGCAACAACTATAAGCCCTTATCCCAAACATACATAAGTTAGTTATATGAATAGTCATCGTGCCTATCACTTTTCATTTATGATTATGATCTGTTTTGCTCAGATCCTCCATAAATGCTATCATAATTGTGTTGGATCTTCCAAAAATATATGGCTTTTGGAGGAGAATATTATCAAAATAAAATAATATAGTTAGATTTGTTGGTTCAATAATTATATCTTACAAATCTATGCAAGTCCTAGTAAAAAGCTTAGCCAGCAATTTCTTTTGTGTAATAGTTAATGGTCGTCTTGCCAAACATGCTCTTTTTCTTTGTAATTAGTAGATAATAGATCCTTTGCAAATTATTTATGACTTTAGTATATGTGTATAATTTTTTTTTTACTTTGTAAAATAACTTTACTTTTTTGCCAACATAAAATTTAATAGTCAAATATAATCTCTTCATTAATTGATTAGTCTGAAGTTGTATGTATGATTTGTTATAGGATGTCAAAATTATCTTAACGTCTTGAGTTGATATTGAGCTGCTTTGCATGACTTCTTTACGTGAAATAACTTTTTTTTTACATTTTAACTTCCAAGATATTTCATCCTATATTTATCTAATTAAGATGTTTAAATATTTATTTTAATTGGTAAATTCACATGCTTAATAATTGTATTTGATGATGTCATTTTTCATGCATAAATAATTAAAAGATACTCGTAGGAACATCTCACTCACCAAAATGAATCCAAGCATGCATAAGTAAGGTCATGCAATCCATTCCAGTTATCTGATCTAATCATTCAGGATTGCATATCTCTGAAATAGAAAATAAAATATAGCAGGTATTTTATTGGCATGGTGCCATCTTTTATAGAAAATCCCTTTTTGCTTGAAGTGGATAGAGAATTCGAAAGTTCTAGCAGCACTGTCATTTGTATTTATTTTTCATGTATTTATTTGTTTAGCGAATTTTCTCTTAACTATAATATATAGTAATATTTTTCAGATTTGGTGCATCGGTGGCAGTGGAAAAAATAATAATATTAAAAAAAAATATTATAAGCATTGCGGTGAAGATTGTTGAAGATTGTTATTCATATATGATATATCGTACATACTTTCCACTCTAATGAGAGGAAAGATGATTATATTTATGCTTGTGAATTTGCAATTCAAGATTGTTGTATCTTTTTATGTATTTAAAAGATTATTTTAGACACTATTTTGATGAGGGAGCAACAATGGGAGAAGTGTCTATTTTGTGTTGATTTACTATAATTTTGGAAGCTTTATTTATTCGATATTACTTTATAAAACTTTCAAATTTTACTTAAAAAGAGATTTGATTAGTTTAGACTTTAGACATATCTTTTATAAAAAAAATTAGTTGAAGTATTTTTTATATTTATTACTCTTTTATAAATTAATTTATATTAATTGACCACCTTAGCAAATTCACTTCTATTATTAAATGATCCCGCAAATTAACTAGTTTGAAATAATTCAAAATATTTTTGCCGTTCTAAGGACAAAATTGCCAAGTAGTCTTTCCAACGGCGTCGCATAGCTTTGACACACAACTTCCTATATTGTGATTAGCGGAGTACTCACAGCTACCTGCAAAACTCTCTTCAGGAAGCTGAAAAACTCTTCCTAGTGAAAATTCGAAACATGGCAGAAACTGAAACCCTAGATTCCTCTGCCCATTCACCTCAACCTTCCGACGAGAATCCTATCGGAAACGAAGACCAACATATGCTCGAAGCCGATAAATCCGCTAAGGATTCGGATTCCGATTCTCAGTCCGGTTCCGACTCCGACTCCGATTCAGAAGACGATGCACAGCAGAATGAACAAATTCAAGCGCTAGAAACTGAGCTCTTAAATAAGCCTTCCAATTACGACACTCATATTCAAGTAATTTTTCTTCTTATACTCATCGTAAAGTTAATAGGAAGAAATAATACAAGTTATTGGGATGCATTGCGTGTCACAAGAGTGTTAATGCATTGAGTACAAAATTGACAATGATGTTTAAGTGATGATTAAAAGAATTGGTAAAGAAAAGCGAATTAACTTTTGGAGTTCTGGCTCAGTGCATGTTTTCATTTATAAAAATTTTCTTATTACTCATTATAGAATTGGTAAAGAAAAGTGAATTCCATCCATACGTATGAAAGACATTTCACCTTTTAGGTGAGGAACAGTTTCTTTTCACAATGTAAGGTAACCTTCCTCGGAGGACAATTTCCTCTATAAAAAACACACCTCTAATCTTCAGTGAAACTTTGGATTGACCTGTGGCTGTGATAATAAATAATTCTTCATTTTCAGAACCAAGTATCAGTTGGAGCTGTTTTCTTTGTTTTTATGTTTATTTGCTGAGAGATTAGTCATACAATGTTTTGTTATGGCTATGTAGTACATAAAAGCTTTAAGGAAGCAAGGAGATATAGAGAAACTTAGACAAGCAAGGGAAGCCATGAGTGCTATTTTTCCTTTGAGTTCAGAGATGTGGCAGGAGTGGATAAAAGACGAGATCTCTCTTTGTTCAGGGTATCACTTTTCTTTTTTCTACTGTATTTATTTCTTCTTCTTTTTTTGTTGATAAAATACTGTATTTATTTCTTAGTTAAATGCTTTTTCTTTGCTGTTTTATATTGGTGGTTGTTTGATGAATTACAAATATTTGTACCATATAGAAGTATCTTTAGTCTGTAGGTTCTTTGTAATAGGAAAGTGGATAAGCATGAGGGATTGTATTGGTTAAGGCCATAGGAACGCTACAAAAAGGACAATGCAGAAAAAGATGTATGTGGAACTTATTCAGGATGTTTTACATTGTATTGCTCTACTATAGAGAATTCTACTCCTGTATGCTCAGTTGGATCTCTAATTAGTGATCAGAGCAGAAGAAATAAAAAGCAGGATGTTTGTTCTGTCAATTTCATATTTTCCTTTCCCAAATAATACTTATTCAGTGGCCGCATTTTCTTGTTCTCTCATTTCCACTTTATTGAGAACAAGACTGAAGTCAGTAGCATCCAAAGTGGAGATTGGAGATCGCTATGTCCCGAAGCTAAAATAGAGAACACCATTGTCTACTTTGGACAAGGTTTTTCTTTTTTCTGGTTAACAATTTGACTTGTGTCCTACTCACTATTCTCCATTTTTTCGACGCATGTTCTCCTAGGTGATTTCCTATATAACATGCTTGACCGGTCTTGTCTGACTTGTAACTTTTCTTACATGTTATCTGTATAATGTCTATGTTCAGTGTGCTTTCCCCACAATTTGCTTTGTTTTTTAATAATATTTCATTGTATGCACTTGATCAAAAAAATGTACAAATTGTACTTTAAGATAAGGTGAGAGTAAAAAATAGAAGAACCAGACTAGATGAAGAGGGCATCTCGTTTCTTCTTGTATGTATGTTCACTCACCTTGACTTTATTATCATTGTTGTTGATTTTTGGATAACTTAATATTGAAGTTCAAGGGATAAAAATCATTGATGCGCATCAACTTTAACATCCTTACTGAAGAAATTTAACGACCGGAGAAGTCAAATATTCTAAAACAAAGGGAGTGCAGAGTGGATAAGGAAGTAGGGGAAAAGGTTTATGATTTTTCAATCTACAACAGAATCCGGATCTTCATTTACTAGAGAATTTTATTTACATTGGAGTTAGCTTTAGTATATGAGCGATAGTAGAAAAAGGACGGGGAGGAGGTTTGGATAAGGAATGAAAAAGATTCACGGTAGGGTGAAGACAAATGGAGTGGAGCGTTTTATGGAGTAATACTCAAATCTGACTTTTCCTCTGGCAAATTTAGATGTTACATAAAATGATGGGTATGTTTGCACAGGCTGATAGTGATATATACATAAATGATATTGAGCTTATTCTTCCGCTATTCATGTAAATTGTAATATGAGCGTTTCTGAGACACAGAGATTCCCTTGATTTATTCATTCTTGTGAATAATTTTTCTCAAATGAAAAAAAACTATTCTTGTGCATATACTTCCACTGTTCAACTCTGCAACACATAACGAAACAGGAAAAGAAGCCACTTTTGCTGTCTTCTTATATTTTTATTTGCATGTTTTTTTCGCAGACCCGATGCTCTCCCTGCAATTGAGAAGCTATTTGAGCGTGGGGTGTCTGACTATCTGGTAGGTAGTGTGTTAATGTGAGTGTGTGTCCTGTTGCTTATTCTCTACAAAAACTTGAAGAGGAGTTAGGGTCGAGCCAGGCTCTGGTTCTAGATTGAAAACACTTATGCTTTATGGTTGTCCATACTATATGCAAGCTGGCTCACTTAGGAGATCCAAAATATAATTGCTTTTGTCCCTTGCCTAGTGACTTTAAACTAAATTGTTATTGAACATGCCCTGTTTATTGTTTAAGAGTTTCCTTGTCTTTATTGAAATGACTTTGATGAAAAATCCTTAGATATAGTTATCAAATATTTCTTTGTATTGCAAAAGACGCAAAAGATACAAGAAGCCGGCCCTTGGTAAAGTAGAACTGTAGAAGAATCTGTGTTAGAAACCTTTCTGTGATTTTTTAATAATCCTTTTCCTTGCCCTGCCCCTTGGTATGATGGTTACTTGAAGAACTTAACAATCCTACTATGTGAAGAACTTCCAATATTTTCTTCATTATTTATGGGAATGGAATCAAAGAAGTAATAATTCAAAGTTGTATTCTACTTAGAAGAACTTTCTCTTGACAAGTAAGGCGTTCTGTTAAAAAGACATCAAGAAGATGCGAGGTTACAAAAGAGCAAAAGTACAAGTTTGTTAGCCCCTTTGCAATGTACAAAATGTTTGGTGCTAATTAAAGGGGTTAATTTATTTCCTCCAGAAATGGTAAGAAAACATCCAGCTTTAAGAGAATGATTTGAAGTTGGGATTCGTTCCAAACATCTTCAATTTCTTGCAGTCCACAAACATCAAAAAATAACTGTAGGGATCTGCTTAAGAAGAACTTTTGGAAAAGAAACTTATGTTTGGTTTTTTCGCAATATCTGCATAGCATGAATTTTCCTAATATTGCCGGCAGTGCGTAATGCGTGGGTAAGGCACACGCCCTGGGCAGGATCTTTGCCCCAAGCAAAAGCCTGGTATTTAAGCGGAGACGAGCAGAGGGGCGTGCCTGTTATCTGCCAAGTTTCAAACCGGCTTTGGCCCTCGGGGATTTCTCGGTTATCAATAAGAGGAAAAAAAATGAATTGTCCTAAATACTTTTTCCATGTGAACAATCAACTCTGTTACTGTTGTATGAAGATAACGAAATGGGTTTGCTAGAATCAACATAAATGTACTGATAGTTTTTTGCTTGATGCAGTCTGTTGCTTTGTGGTGCGACTACATAAATTTTGTTCAAGAGCATGACCAATCAATCCGTACACTTTCTGCAGCTGGAATTTCAAGGGCGAGAAATCTGTTAGAGCGTGCCCTTGTTGCTGCTGGTTTGCATGTTGCTGAAGGCAGCAGGATATGGGAATTATACAGGGAATTTGAACAAGCTATTTTCCTCACTATTGATGAAACTGATGCAAGCGTAAGAGCTTGACACTTCCCTTTCTTTCCTTTTATGTGTGCCATTGTCTCTTTAGTCTTTTTTAAGTTGTTGTAAGAGCTAGCCCTATCTAGTTTGAGACTGAGACGTTGATGGTGGTGTTGCTGAAGAGCTAGATGCTGTTCTTTCTTTAGTTTAGCCCTTGTTTTTTTTAAGGTTGTGTACGTCTTCCTCCTCCAGGATGAGGGAAGGGAATATTTCTTTTTCCTTAAGGTCGTATATCACCTCCTGTCCCTCTTTATTCCCCTGCAAGCATGAGATAATTTAGAGGTATAATATGACATATCTCTGTTTAATGTTCATAAATATATTTCCCTTGAGAAGGTGGTACTCTATATCATGAGTTGCATCTTTGAGGAGCTCGCTGCTATTCATTTGAAAGAGCTTTTCCAAATCACTGTTTATGAGAGTTTACTGGCTTTTAGCGTCCTCCCTCTGGATTAAGCATAGGGTAGTAAAAAATGCTGCTGCATCTTGTTGTTCCTCTAAAGCAACTTTCACTCCCACCCCCTCCCAAAAAAAATTATATGGGTTAAACTTGCGTTGTGGTTTGACTGTCAAGAGATCATGAACAGATACAAAGTAGAAGTATATCTCAAATGCTTCAGTTGCTTTTACTGTCATGAGACTGATACGGCTTAATATTGGAGTTCCTTTAGATAAGCATACTTCAACAACTGGTAGATGATGGAAATGTTATGATACTTAAATACTGGGAAACCCTACTCTCATTATTGAATGAAGGCCGTGAAAAGGAAAGAACATATTGAGTTCTTCTCTCTTGTGTTATAAGTTTGCTTAATATTCTGTTCAGTCTAGTTATTTGGTTGAGTTAATGTCAAGAAATTGTGTATCCATTTTTAGTAACTTCAGTTAGTTAAGCTGTGACTTGAATTTTAGGTCAAAGGTTTTGGTTTCACAAAGACGTCTATACGTATCTATGCTGAAGTTGAGAGAATGTTAGATCTAGAACTTTCCTCAATTGATTATGTAAAAAAGATTGCAGTATGGCATTGGTGTTTATATATTGGACAATATCCTATGATAAATTGATCTATATTTATTTGCCACACTTGATAGTTGATATTTTTGGTTGATGTTTGCTTCATTGTAATGCAGTCGAGAGAGAAGCAGGTCCAGCGAATTAGGAATTTATTCCATCGCCAATTGTCTGTCCCTCTTGTTGATCAATGTTCAACTCTTCTCACATACAAGGCATGGGAAGCAGAACAGGGAGCCAAACTTGATGTAGACTCCAGTAACTTGGATGGGCTCTCACCACATGTCGCCTCTTCATATCAAAAGGCCCTCGACATGATGAACGCCAGGACTCATTTTGAGAATCAAATATCTCATAAAGTTGCACCTGAATCAGAAAGGCTTCAACACTTTATGGTGCATATCCTGATGCTTTCTTCTATATTATACCAAGTTGAAACAAGACTCAAAATTGATCATTTTACAATGGTTGTGATGTGTCTGGGAGATCTGCATAACATGAAAATGGAGTTTATCTAACAGGAAATGGAGTGATTTAAGATCATTAAGGTGCAAGAGTTTGATTTATTATAAAAATGCAAATGTTAGTACTTCTATGAAAGAAGAAATTAGTTGCATGTGAATTTATGATATATGTGTCATGGACTTAGACTTCAACTAAGTACATTGTGCGGCACTTGACAACTCGCTCACGAATCTTTCATGGTCTTGTAAGCTCAAGTAAGTCTTTTCAACACTAGATCACTAAGTGAATGTTGGATAAGGAAGATAAGAGAAATTTACTGAGAGAAGCTTTTAGTAATGTAGAGAACTTGATTGATTTTTCTTGATGGTTTTACAAATGAATGCCCCCCTCTTTATACTACTCACTAGGGGCTAATATGCAAATAATAATTATTGTACAAGTCCCTACATATTTACAAATAAGTTCCTTTCTAGAATTTTTTACATATTTAGAGTTTTCCAAGGACTTTCCTAGAAACTCCATAAGACTCCAAGGTCTTCCATGGGAAATCTCTATAGTTTTCTAGAATACTCCACCAACATAGGATTTTTGCTTATGTAAGCCTCTACATGACAAAGATATATGCCAAATGGCTCCTACGTGGCATGATGACGTGGAGAGTCCTTACACTCCCCCCCACCCGGTGTTGTGACGACCGCGCCTCAGTGCTGCTGCATAAACTCTCAGATCTTGTCCTTGAATTGTCATAAGTCTTCATATCGTTCCCATGTGGCTTCCTTCGGTGATTGCCCTTTTCAGTGGATGAGGAACATGGCGATAGCCTTTTGCCCTTGTTTTCGCCTGGCTTGATAGTCAATGATAGCCTCAATCTCCGATGGTAATCGGTGCCCTACTTGACTGACCTCGAGTGGGGTCATCCTGGTCTTCATGATATAGCTTGAGTATGATGGCATGGAAGACAGGATGAACCTTGAGATGATCTGGTAACTCCAACTTATATGAGATCTTGCCCACCTTGGCAACGATCTTAAATGGCCCTTCATGCTTCCATACCAAGTTCTGGTGCATGTCTTGTAGTGTCTTCAACTGCCTTGGGTTAAACTTCAGCAAAACCATGTCCCCAACTTTATAATCCGTGGGACGATGCTTGCGGTCAGCAAACTTCTTCATCTTCTTTGCTGCCTTGTCCAAGTAGGACTTAGTAGTGTCAAGCTGCTCCTGGAACCCCTTAGCCATATGGTATTCCCCCAAACTCTTGCCCTCGAAAGTGGCCAGTAGTGAATGTGGAGTTTGTGGCTGCTGGCCAGTGGCTAACTCGAATGGTGTTTCGCCTAGTAGACTTGCTCCGCTGCAAGTTATATGAGAATTGGGCTATGTGTAGGAGTCTTGCCCTATTCTTCTTCTTTTGGAACAACGCTGGCACTCCATAGGGTGCTTTAGACGGGCGGATATGATCGACTTCGAGCAACTCCTTCAATTGCTTCCTTAGATCCTCCAACTAGGGCGAAGCCATGCGGTATGAGGAGTATGCGGGTGGTTTGGCTCCAGGCTCCTACTCGATCTTATGATCCACTTCACGCCTAGGAGACAGGTGCCTTGGAAGCTCGTAGGGCATAACATCTTTGTTTTCTTTGAGTACGGTGGCGTCCCTTGGGAATCCCTGTCTTCCTCCAAACTTGCAATGGTTGCCATGAATGTGGGTTCCCCCTTCTTGTATCCCCTTTACAAGCTGCATAGCCGATAGTTGTGTTTGGCTATATCCTTGTGGTATTGTTATTGTGGGAACCATGCAAGCTCTTTCTCGCTCCATGACCACGAGACGTTGGAGGTATGGATCGATCAAGGTATGACATCGTCTAAAGAACTCGTCTTAGAATAATATCAAAGATATCCATCGTTGTGGCTATAAAGTTTTTCGTACCTTTCCAATTGCCCAATTTGACACCAACACCATTGGGTATACCGCGAGCATTTTGAGCTTCAACATTTACGGTCTTGACACGAGAGTTAGTTGGAGCGAGCTTCAACTCTAGTCTCTTTGTTGCAGCCTCAATCACAAAATTGTGGGTTGCTCCTGTGTCCACCATTGCACGAGCGGGCTTGTTGTTGATGGTGAGGTCCACGTACTGATTGTTATTTTCGTCGGGTTGGATAGGTTGCTTCTTAACAGCGCCACATAATCCCATCATACGCAATTGTGCTGCACTCGAACTCTCTCCTTGGGGTTGCTCTTCTGTTCACACACCATGGCACTGAGACTCTTTAAATTGGGACAATTCTTGAAGCCATGCGGTCCTCCGCATATGTAGCAACCGTCTCCTTTCGTGGCTAGCGCCTTCCTCTCAGTATATCCTTAACGTCCAAGCTTTCTGCCATCGGACTTGTGGGTGTCATGATTCTTGGGATGCGGCTGCTGCTCCTTGCTCTGGCCATGATCATCCCCACCTTTGGCATGACTACTTCTTGTCTCCTTGCCTTTGCCTTTGTCATGCCTAAAGCCAGTCAAAGCTTCGGCCTGTACGATGGCTTCATCAATAGTACTAACTTGTTGGCGTTCCAGCTCTGTCTTAGCCTAATTTTGCAGCCCGTCCATGAAGTGGAATAACATATCTTCATCTGTGAGTTTGGGAATCTGAAGCGTAAGAGTGGTGAACTCCTTCATGTATGCACGTATACTTCCCATCTGCTTCAGCTCCCGAAACTTGCGTTTCGCCTCATAGATGACGTTGTTTGGGAAGAAAGCCCTCTTGAACTCAGCTCGAAACTTCTCCCATGTGTTGATTGCGCAAAGTCCCTTTTCCATCTTGGACTCCTTCCGTTTTCACCATACAATGACCATCTCCGAGAGGTACAATACATCGGTGTTAATTTTGCTCTCGTCGCTCTTCACCATGTTGCATTTGAAATAATTTTTCAAATGCCAAAGGAAATTTTCCACATCTTGTGCATCACGAGCACCTTTGAACATTGGTGGTTTAGGGGCCTCAACCTTGGCCTCTTTCTTTTTGCCGGATGTCGCAGACCCTCCAGCTTCAATCTCCCTCTCAAGTGCCTCTATCTTGGCCTTCATGGTCTCAATCATGCTTAACGCTTCTATGAGCCTGCATTCCAAGGAAGTGATAGTTTCTTTCATCTCCAATTCTGTATGCTTGCGCCCTTCCAACTCCTTTCGGATGTCGTCATTCTCCTCAAAGGTGAAGTCTTCAAGAGTCTTGAACTTGTCATCAACCTCGTTCAGACATTTTCCAAATATCTCCACAGCCTGCCTTGCCGTATCAACCCTAGCGATCCACTCTAATCCAGGCGTGACGTCTGTGGGAGGCTCCTCATGTTCGTCATCACTCGCCTCAGTTGTCGAAGGTGAGTGGGATGGTAGCATTTTGCTTGATGTAGGGTCGGACAACAGTTCCTCATTCCTCTTATGAATATTTCTCCCCTTTCGGTGCTTTTTTCCATCATCCTGTCGGAAGTTGGTGGTGCTAGCAGCGTTGATGTCTCCCTCGCTTACCATTCCCTTAGTATTAGCCTTTGCTCTGATACCACGTTGTCACAGACTTAGACTTAGACTTCAACTAAGCACACCGTGCGGCACTTGACAACTCGCTCACGAATCTTTCACGATCGAGCCGGATCTTGCAGGCTCAAGTAAGCCTTTTCAACACTAGATCACTAAGAGAATGCTGGATAAGGAAGGTAAGAGAAATTTACTAAGAGAAGCTTTTAGTAATGTAGAGAACTTAATTGATTTTTCTTGATGGTTTTACAAATGAATGGTCTCCCTATTTATACTACTCACTTAGGGACTAATATGCAGATAATAATTATTGTACAAGTCCCTACATATTTACAAATAAGTTCCTTTCTAGAATTTTTTACATGTCTAAAGTTTTCCAAGGACTTTCGTAGAAATTCCATAAGACTTCAAGGTCTTCCATGGAAAATCTCTATAGTTTTCTAGAATACTCCACCAAGCATAGGATTTTTGCTTATGTAAGCCTCTACATGGCAAAGATATATGCCAAATAACTCCTACGTGGCATGATGACGTGGAGAGTCCTCAGATATGTCTGCATTCCTGTATACATATTACAAGGGAAAAGGAAGAAAGAAAAAGTCTGTATTTCTGTTTTTTCACAGGAATAGTAGCTTAAGTTTGTTGATTGCTTGTTCGTCTTGATTGATTTGTGTGCAAGAGTAAGGTTGTGTTGGTTATGTGTAACTTTTTAGCTGTTACAGTCTAGAATCATGAACAGGCTTTTTTTGGCTGGTTGGATTTTGGCTGAGGCACCTAGACTTTATCTTTGTATACATAGAAGTAACAAGGAGAACTGTTGAAATTAGGCAATCCTGTGTGAGATGAACCCAAACTTTAATTACTATAAGTTCAGCATAGCTTCTTTAGTGGTGTTATGGACTTAATCATATTACCAGATATTTTAGACTCATTATTTGTGAAAAATTCTGATGCATGGTGTTTTCCTGCAGGACTACTTAAAATTTGAGCAATCATTGGGGGATCCAGCGAGGATACAGATCTTATATGAGCGTGCCATAACTGAATTTCCTATATCTAGTGAACTCTGGCTTGATTATACTCACTACATGGATAAAACGTTGAAGGTTGTTCTCGGGCCTTCGTCTTTTTAAGTTTTAACTAATTTGCCGTTTCTTGATTGTGATGAAAACTGATCCAGCTTTAAGTTACATACATTTCTTTGCAGACCTCCAGTCTTGTTCGGGACATTTACAAAAGGGCAACAAGGAACTGTCCCTGGGTTGGAGATCTGTGGGTGCGATACTTGTTGTCTCTTGAACGTGGTCGTGCTTCTGAGGACGAGCTATCTGCTGTATGTCTTCATTTTGATTTTGCTTGATATTGATTTCTAAGACTATAACCATTCTTATGAGATATTCATCTCTTGTTATAGTGCTTTCACATTTATCTGCTCATTTATGATTGAGATATTGGTGGAACACGCATTTGTGTTTCGAGACACTAGCATAAGTTGGAGTTTTGCTTGTGTGTGTTATATCCTAGTGAAATGGAATATATGCTCTTGTTCTTTTGTATTGTTTCCACTTGAAGAACTTCTCAAGACCTTCTGCAATCATTTTACTTTCATCTACTTTGTATTTTTTTTCCTTTTGTGGGAGGGTGTTGGATTTGACGGCCGTGAACTTATTTTTGATCAGGTAAAATTGTTGCTCTAAATCAGCAAACAGCAGGTGCAAGCTATGTATACAAACATAACCTAAGTCCCTTTGTAGCGTAAGGAGCTGAGAAAATCAGTTCAACATATCCAAATCACTTACATTTACCAACTTAGACCAAAAGGCCAAAAAGACCTTCCATTTTTTTTTTTTGAGAATAGTAACAGTTAAGGCAAGAAACCTTATAACCTTATAAGAAATGGATCTTGAACCTAGCTCAAACCCAAAAGTTTGCTCATGCAGTGAGGATTGTCAAAAATTATATAAAGAGTCCTTTGCCCATGAATCATTTGCCCATCCTACAAATGATGTGGGACTACTAACACCACCCGCACGCCCTCACCTGCCAACTGGAGCGTGGGCAATATAGAGCATTGGATAAACCAAGAATTGGGATAGGCCCGATTCTGTTACTGAAAAAAAGAAATAGACCTTGGGCCTAATTTATTTATTTTTGATAGGTAATTATCTTTGAGCATAATTTAACAACAAAAGCTAGCTCATGAATTGAGAATTGCTCAAGATCATATAAAGAGTTCAATTGCTCGCCCCACAAATGATGTGGTATTACTAACACAACCGTTCTACTTTATCTAGTGAACAAGTTACACCTTTCATTAAAAGCACTTGATTCCTTTCTAGCCAGGTTACCCAAAAAATAGTCTCAGTTATGGTGGTCCACTTTGACTTAGCGTCACCTTACTTCGTCCTGCCAGACCAGCACCAGAGAAGTTGCTCCACTGTGCGTGACATCAGCCATTTGAGCTTTAGTATGATGAAGAACGTTTCCCAAAGTTAAGTTTCCAGTTATCTAGCAATGCTAAAACTGACTGGGAGATGAAATTATAGTCAGACTTTACTGAAAGTTCACCATTCTTCTGAATCTTCTACCTTAGAGTTGGGAAGCGTTTTGCTGTAATCAGTATGGTGTGCAATATTTTGTCCTAGCAGCTGAAGAATCCACACTGCTACACAGTTTTTGTGATTCTTCCTTCATAATGGTAACTTTTAATTGTGTACTTTTAACCTTCTGAAGGGTGGAGGGTTATTTATCTTACTATAAGTAATGTAACTTTATTGGATAACAAAAAGTACCAAGGAGGTACTCTTGAGTGTAAAAAGCCAGTGGACGATATACTCTTATCAGCTTAAGGGCTCTATTAAATGCAACATATTCCTTATGGCACTTGTAGTTTTCCCCCTATAATGTAAGCTTAAATTCTGAAGACATCTAAACTTCATGTAAGAGTTGTGCTCTTTCCTTCCCTCAAAAAGCATCTATAAATTCTTTTTTAATCATATGTCCAAATAATACACCAAGAGTATTGTAATCCAAATTTGTTTCTTCTGCCTTGCCAACTGTTGAGGGTTTGCTTCAAGTCTCCAGGCATCACCAATTGAACTCCAAAAATGTTCCAAAACGTTATCCAAATCTGCCATGTTTGTTTGCTTTGTAAGGCAAAGATGGTTGACTGATTCTGAGGTGTCTTCACATAAAAATATCTGCCAAAAAGGTTGTTTCTTCTTCGTTATAGATTATCTCATGTCAAGCAAGCACCATGAGCTGTAACATTAGCAGTTTCAAAAAAAAAAGAGCTACTTTTGGGCTCTTATCTTCCAGATAATTTCCCAGGTCCAACACCCCTCTCGGCTGCTTTACCAGAACTTGTGGCAAGATTTGACTTTAAATTTGCTATCCTTGTTGTCTGTCCATTGCATGGAGTCCTTCCAGTTCTCTTCCAGAGTCGCTGCTTCCTGTTGTAAATATAACACACTCAATTTTTAATCACTGAATATTCTTCTGATTTTCCGTCTCATCTATTACCAGAATTATAAGCTGGAATAATACGTTCCTTTGTGCTTTCGACTTATCTGCTGGAGTTCCTGGATTTACTCTGCCCCTTATTTATCACTTGTTTTAGTACTTCCTGAAAAAATTTGTCACGACCCGAGTCTACACCCTGGACGAGACACGGTACTTGGTGCCACAAGTGACTCCAAGCTAACCCATGGTCTATCATTACATTGGTAAACTGAGTAATCATAAGCGAAAGCTTTATATAAACTAGTAATGAAATCAATACTGCTGAAAGTGTAAACATGACTGGAAACAATACTGAACAACTGTGTCTGAAAGCCAACTACTAACTGATGAGTTGCTGGGACAAGCCCCCAGCTAACTCTAAAATCTGTCTAGAAAAGAACTAACTGAAAAGCAAATATCGTTCTCGGAAGATGAGGACTCACCAAGTAACTCTGCTACTGAAATCGTCGAAGGGAACTACTGATGATACTGGGACTGAGAATCTGCGCCTGTATTATAATACGATACAACATGGAAAGTATGCGTCAGTACTTTGAATGTACTGAGTAAGTGAGAGATACAATAAGCATGAAAGAATAAGTAACTGTATTGGAATAACATGAAATGACCAACTGAATACTGCAAACTGATAAAACTGAACTATAACTGATAAGGCTAATAATGACCCTTGCTGATGGTCATAAACATGCCCTGGGACTTAGGTACTGAACTGAGCTAAACTGAATTGAACTGAACTGAACCGAGATTGTACTGACAAGTGGGAGAGTCTATAACCGACATATAACTACGTGAGCTAAAAGTGGAGTTCGATGTATACGCCCCATCAATAGGACCCAATATACCTTGCTAGGGTATAAAGTCATGAACTGTGAGATTACTGTTTGGGCCCATTTGGGCTAATAACCTATGGTGGCAACGTAGTTTTGGGAACCTAGGTGCGCTGGAACCCCCGTCCTCTCGATGCTAAGTCCTACTCCCACTGGATAGTCCTAATCTGACTAATAAGCTGATAGCTCGAAGCTGGGGTCCAAGATTAGATCAGGGGTACTTATCTGAAAGTACCCTGAGAGTCTTATCGGACCGGATAACTGAAATTGGTGTTCTAAGACTGTTCAGAGGTGCTTATATGGAACGTCGTAGCCATCTAAAGAACAAACTAAAACTGGTATTGGTGGTTCTAAGACCGGTCAGAGCTGCTTATCTGGAAGCGTCGTAACCATTTAAAGAACCAACTGATAACTCATAACTGATAACTGGGAGACATTACTGACACCTCGAGAAACTTACTATAGTCAAACTGAAAGATACTGAAGATACTAAGATTCTGACTGAGACTGAACTAGCACGCAACTGACTGAGAATTCATATGATGGTAATGACATGGGAATTCCAACACTAACAGAGTCAAGCAACATTAATATCTAATCAATTATGCAAGACCGAATTTACTGCATTTATAGAGTTGGGGCTAAAACCATTTTACAGGGACCAACGGGTCACACAACGAGTCGTTGCTTGATACCACGACTCGTTCGGACCAGTCGTTGGTCCTGGGCCTTAATTCTGGGCTTACTGGAATTCGCAACGAAGGGAACCACGAGTCGTTGGATGGACGAACGAGTCGTTGCTACCTCTCGTCGTCATGGTAGGATTTTTAAACAAAACTTGGGAACCCCACCAATGGACGACACAACGACTCGTCGGTAGAACCAACGGGTCGTTGTGTCTGCTCGTGGTCAACACTGCCTGGACTTGGAACTTGGTGATGGATGGAAACGACGATTCGTTAGAGGTGACAACGAGTCGTTGGTTCAACTCGTTGCTTCTGGAAGATGTCTGGCTAATCTTTGTACTGGGCAACCACGACTCCACAGAATGACTCGTTACTCTTGGTAACGGTTCATTGCATGACTCGTGGGTTCCCGGATGGGAAGCTTGCAGCTCAAACAACGACTCATACAATGGGCCGTTGGTGCTGACAATGACTCGTTGTCTGAGTCGTCCTTAGACAAAATTTTCTTGATTCCCTCTGGTTTTTCATGCAATGTGTGAGTTTGGTCTTGAAAAGTCTCGGGGTGTTACAAAATCCTTCATTGCCAAAAGAATTGGATATTTGACTCCTGATTGTTTCCCATATATTCCCTAACTTGCTTGAAATTGAGTGTAATAGTAATTGTTTATCCTATATTTTCTGTATAGCTGTCTTGTTGCTTTTTTGATTTCTATCCTATTGTTCTTTTCCTTTTCTTCTGTTTTGGTGCTATTGTATTTTGATCCGACTGAGCTTGTGAGAGTGTATTAGATAATGATATCTATCTTGCGTGAAACTCAACGAGAAGTAAGCGCATTAGTTTCCATTCTTCTGTCTGTGGTGGCACATGTATCAGCACTTGTGGCTACTGTTGGGATTCTTATTCATTTTCTTACTTAATGTTTCAGGTTTTCCAGGAGTCCCTACAGTGCACTTTCTCAAGCTTTGAAGAGGTTGGACCATCTGCCTTTTATTGTTACTAGTTGTCAAATTTTCCTCTGCGCATTTCTGCACAATAGGTTTAATATGTTATGTGTCAAAACTACATAAGTCTTCTCGTGCATCCTCTGCACAGTTCCTTTACTTCTATTACCTATTAATGAGGTGATACAATATTATATTTAAATACTGCCAACAATTTGGAGTTACTTTTAAATTGCAGTTTAGTATTTGATAAAAGTGAAAAAAAGATTCATTATTTCTTTGACAAGAAAAAAATGGCAGAATGACTGATTTATATTGGTTAATGGAAGAGCCTAATGCAATTTTTCTGTTAAAAAAATGCATGTTGGGTTTTTGAGCTAGTTCAGATCGTTTTAATAATAGTAAGTTGATCTGTTTTATCAAGAAGGTCTATGAATTGGAATTGTCAAGTCATCCATAACTATTTAGTCAAAACAATAATCTATTTTGATCGAACTGTCTAGTTTGCTTTCTTTATTGTAGGGCATATCTCATTGCAAAATTTAGTGACCGGAATGAAGCCAAATCTTATCTTTTGGAAAATGCAATTGCTGCAAAAAAGTCTAATGCTCATGGAAGTTTGTCAGTGACTTGTTGGTCCAAAATAAACATCATAGAGAACTAGCAGAAGTTACCTATCTTGCATCCATTAATCATTGAAACTTTTTTGCACCTGAGGATGTGGTCTAGTGGTCAATGAAATAGGAGGAGAACCATGAGGTCTTAGGTTTAAATTCTATCAAAGGCAAAAAAAACGTCAGGTGATTCTTCCCATCTGCGTAAGCATTGGTGGGACGAGTTACCGGTACCTGTGCTGGTGATGGTGGGAGGTAGCAGAGATTGGTGGAATTAGTCGAGGTGCGAGAGAGCTGACCTGAACACCACTGTCATAAAAAAAATCATTGAAACTTAATTTGTTGGGAGCGCATTAATGTGATTACTTGCTGCATAAGTGGTCTCCTTTTGAGATTTAAGAGAGAATGCCCACTGCTGAAAACAAGGCAAATTCCTAAAGAGATTTTGGGATCAATTGTATAGAGTTGGTTCTAATCATTAGCTGCATTCAGTGTGTTTTAAGGGTTAAAAGTACAGTTTATTATATTATTAACTTATTCATGTTTGTTGCAGTATCTTGAAATATTTCTCACAAGAGTTGATGGCTTAAGGCGGAGGTTATCTTTATTGACATCTGGAGCTGAAAGCAGCAACTTAGATTATATGATTATACGCGGAACTTTTCAGGTACACTTGCTAATTTCTCAAAATTTTACCTCCAGTTGGTGTTTACCCTTGTTTTAGCTTTTGTTTGCTTCGTTGTTGGTTTCTGCTTTGCAGAGGACTTCAAACACAGCATCTAAATCTGAAATTTTTTAATTCTTTATTTTTTAACCAAAGGTAAATAAGTTTCTTAATGATGGTAAAATATTAGCAGTAGACCAAAAGGCTAAATTGGTTAGTGAAAGCATGAATGGTTAAACACTTTGTCCAGCCAGAACAGCCAATTATGTTTGGTTTATGGACTTCAGTGGTGGTACTTTTGCGTCCTCAACTCCCCATCTATGTAAGCTTTTAAATAGACCAAGGGTTGATTCAACTTTTTCTTAATCAGTAAAAAGAAAGTTGGCTCAACTTGATAGTTTTGCAAATTACATTTAGTGGTGTCCACTATCGTAGTTGACTGCTTAATTAACAGTTTTTTGTTTCCAAGAATAAGTTTCGACGTGATTCTTGGTGTTTCTTGCAATACTTCTAAATTTGCCTGTCAATTCTTCTTGTTTTGTCTCCTATTCTTTTATTTGGACTTCCACAATTCTGATATTTGGGAGTTGGAATGACTTGCTATACTTTCATATCTCAACTTGACTATTGTATTTCTTAGTTCTCCATTTTAATGGATTCTCAATTTCCTAATTACAGGCTTCCCTTTCTGGCCTTCTCATCTGTTCTAAACCAGTATTATACAAGTCAAATAGTTAAAGTGACATGCTTCTGCGCTGTCTTATCACTAAAATATTCAACATTTAATTTTGGTCTCACCTGTCCCTCCTGATGAATTTAAGAATTTCGTATCAACTCTATCTTAATAGTCATGTTAGGCCAAATGCTGCTTGATTTGTAATTGAAACTTCTTATACCATTCCAGTGGCGAAGGCAGAATTTTCGCCAAGGGGACTCGAAATAGATTCTCAAGTTGTGTCAAGGGGGTTCAATGTGCAATATATACACATATATATCAGATTTGACCTTACATATACAGTGTACTTTTTCGACGAAGGAGGTTCTGATGAACCCCCTTTCGCCACCCTGGCTCCGCCTCTGTACCATTCACCATCTTAATTGTGCAATTTATCCTTGACATTCTTTCAAGTCTTTCTGATCTGTTGCAAGAAATTATTTCTTTTTCATAACCTCAATGAAACTAAAGGTACTCTCCTTCCTTTTCTTCCAGTGTGCATCAGATTATTTGTCTCCACATCTGAAGAATACAGAAAGTTTATTGCGGATGTACAGATATTGGGCCCGCTTAGAATCAACTCTGGGGAAAGATCTAGTTGCAGCTCGTGGTGTCTGGGAGAGCCTGCTTAAAATCAGGTTTTCATGTACATATTTTTTTATTCCATTTAGAAATATCAACATGCAAGTTTAATGTATGATCCAAAAGCGTCTTCCTTGTATTTTCGTTGTTGTAATATAATTTGTTTTGCAGTGGATCTGTGCTAGAGACGTGGCAAGGGTACATAGCTATGGAAACTGAGATGGGTAATATTAATGAAGCTCGATCTCTCTTTAAGAGATGCTACAGTAAGCGGTTCCCTGGGACTGGCTCAGAGGTATGTTCTTGTAACAAATTCCTTATATCATGCAGTCAAATTCTGCTTCCTATTTGGAGTGTCACCTAGAGCTTGTTGGTTGTGAAACGGTTGAACTGTTGTACTATTAACAGTACCTGTAACATGTTCATTTAAATTTCCTCAGACTACCTCACACAATCTCTTTGGTTCAGTTCCATCTGATCCGTCTGTACTTTAGTTAAGAGTTCCTTTAGGGCAAGGTGAAATGTTCCGTTACGATCTTATTAATTGTATATTACTGGAGCATCAATTTGGAAATGATTTTTGGGGCCATGAAAACTAACTTTTTATCTGCAGTACTGTGTATTTGAGGTACACAAGTCTGTAATTGTGCTTTGAAGCATGGTTTTTGTCACGCTGGTGTAATCTAATGAATACTCATCTTGTATGAAAAGAAATCGCGCCTTGCACCCGAGAAATACCTCTTTAACTAATTAAGTACTGTCAGTTTTGCTATTTAGTGTGGAAACATACTTTACAAATGAACATGTGCAGACATCTTTTTGGTTCCAAGCAGTTTTCTAATAATTTTGGTTTTAAAAGAAATGGGGGCAAAAGCAAGAATTCAAGCACTTCAGTTCTTGATTCTTGCTAGTGCTTTAATTGGCTCCTTTTGTGCTGTACTTTACGTGTATCTCTTATATTTATCTTTTACTGGATTGTTCTTTGCAGCCTAAGTTGCTATTTATTTTGAATTCGATGATGCCCCTTCTTCTAAAAAAAAACAGAATCATTCAGGACATATGCAATTCATGGATTCGCTTCGAGAGAGAGTATGGTGCACTTGACGACTTTGACCTTGCCATTAAAAAGGTAATGCAGGTTAATGTCATTGCTTCTAGAGTTCGCTCATAAGTGTGTTATTCGCGCTTAAGTTGTAGATGTGATAGGGAGCAGTCCTTAATGTGCCATAGGGAAACATCACAAATCTCTCTGATGCATTTGAAATTCTAATTACTCAAGACTAGTAATTATGCTAACTCTATCTTTTCATAAGCAATAAAGAAATTAGAAATTTAGTTATCTGCCTGACGTTGCTCCCGTAGCTTGCGCCAGTGATGCAATTATGATTTTTATTCTCTTGTATGCACCAGTCGCGTTCTATTAAAAAAAACATTTCTGGTGGAACTACTCTCTTTTTGTGTGGGTGCATCACACCTTTTCTGATGTAAGAATATCCATTCTCTGAGTATCTTATTGATGGATGTTTTATTTCTGATGGATCTGCTTCACCCTTCTCTAATCGTCTCAGGTCACTCCTCGCCTTGAAGAACTGCAGTTATTCAAACTACAAGAAGCTAAGAATGCCGGTGTGTCAGCAGATGATAGAGACAATTCTTCGAGGAAAAATGTGCGTGAAAAGAGGAAGCCAGTATCTAATTTAATTGAGGAACAATCTCCTGCTAAACGTCACAAAGATAAAGCTAAGAATGTTAAAATTACTTCTGAAGATGGTAAAGGCCAAGCAAAAGACACAGTCAAGGTAAATAATACAAAACCAGATGTGGCTGCCAGCAAACCAGCGAGTGGAAGCAAAAAAGAAAACAAAGATGTCTCTTCTGGAAAACCGCAGCAGTATAATGACCAGTGTACTGCATTTGTATCTAACCTTAACCTCAAGGTAGTTGTCTGTTGGTGTTTCTTGAAGTCTAAATCCTCCTGAATGAAATTGCATACCTTAGCGACCTGCAGTTAATTGGTTGTTTGTTACTGAGACAGGCAACCTATGATGACCTACGTAGATTCTTCAGCGATGTTGGAGGATTGGTTGCTATACGAATATTAACAGACAAGTTCACTGGCAAGTCAAGGGTATCTCTCTTTCTCTAGGCATACACACCGCAAGAAAATTTGTTATGCTTACCTGCTTAGTCTCAACACTGCAGTGTAAAGTACCTTCTCTTTTGCTACATAATTATAAAGTTTTACCCTCTGGTTTTTAATCCGAGACACCCACTAATTTTGATGATCGATGAAAAGTTCCCGCAGTATTTTTATTGTTCTTTTCCACTACTCCCAGATCCAATTTCATGAGATACTCCAC
Source organism: Datura wrightii (assembly GCA_035772735.1). Classification (NCBI taxonomy): domain Eukaryota; kingdom Viridiplantae; phylum Streptophyta; class Magnoliopsida; order Solanales; family Solanaceae; genus Datura; species Datura wrightii. The sequence goes on from JASDFA010000014.1 coordinate 41,325,011, forward strand.
TATCTGGAAAGTCAAATAGTTTTTATTTTATTTTTGCCAACATTTTTACTGTTTCTTTTGAATTTCTAAACACTGCGTATTCTAGAATTTTTGTAAAATATCTTAATATGTGAACATCTGTTGCAAAAATTCAAAGAGTCAATGTATAAAATAAATTGTGAAAATTAGATGTCAGACCTACCTCGAGCACTGTCATTTCATATGGGATGGAGGAATTCAATTTTTGGTAATATATGGATAAGAAAAAAAAAGAAGAAAAAGAACACAATTGTCATTTGAAACCCATAGTTAGTCACCTGTATTGGGTGGGAATGCACAAAATTCAAGCTAAGTGAACAGCTTGCATGGACACAGAGCTTGCACCTCCAGCAATTTTGAAATTTCATGATCCACTGAGAATGCAATCATCAGAATCAATTAAATGGTTCTGACTAGATCCTCGACCTAGATTGGGCAACTGGCTATTAGAATTAGTTCTTGTGAAGTTCTCAATAATCGTGGGACTTGTACATAATAGAATACGAACATTTCTGACCTATATTATATGTGGGATTCAAAATTGTTTGCTTCATTGAACATGTTAAGGGACTGGCTTATGTGGATTTCTCGGATGACGAACACCTGGTTGCAGCTGTGGCAAAAAACAAACAGACATTGCTTGGGAAGAGAGTGAGCATTGCTAAGTCAGATCCCAAGGGCAGAAAGAAAGGAAGTGCTACTCATGGTGCGTCTTTGAGACAAGGTATGGCTTGCTTCAGTTGTTTTCACAGGATTTCTTGTTAGTTCCATACTCTACCTTGATGTAATTGCTTCATAGATATTTATTCATGCTGTGTCAATGTTTGGAGAAGACAACTGATGTGTAACAATGTGAAATTCTTATTGATGCAAATATTGTCCCTTTTTGGTGCATACTTGCCTGTGTAATTTCAATTTTCAAGGACGCAAGGAGTTTATTTTTTTCTCCTTTTCTGGTTTGCTCTACTGGTGCTTGAATACATTTTCAAGTATGGACTTTTAATTTTTTCACCCTTTTTGGGAGTTCGTGTTGCCTTGTTTCACCTCTTTTCTGGTTTCCTTGGTCTTTTTTGCTGTGTGTTTCTATATCTACTTCTGATTTCCTGTTTCGCCACTTCTATGTTTTGGCTTGTTCAATGGTTAAATATTTGCAGCTTTATTGGTATTGACCACCCGATGTAGCTTACTGCAGACTTGACTGGTATAAACAATGTTTCATGATCTGCGTGTTATCTTACATTCTTTTAAAATTGCTCTTCATGTGTTACTAATGTTGGTGAAGCTAGTCAGCATTTCAATTTACTTTTGCCTGTTGTCTCACTGTGACACAAGCTGAAGAGGGATTAAAATGGCAGGTGATGGTGCTGATCAAACAACTGAGAGTTCAAAATCAGGTGCCAAGGATTCTGCTGAAGGCAGGTTTCAACCTTCTAGTCATCAGCGGGCATCTAATATCCAGCTCAAAGGTAAGAATACGTTTGCGATGCCCAGAGCTGTCAGGCCACTTGGTTGGGTTGACAAAGATAAACCCAAATCAAAAGAAACTGATGCTGTGGAAGATGAAAATCCTAAATCCAATGATGAATTTCGGAAAATGTTCATCAAATCTTGACATAAACTGGAAATGTGAGAAAAACACTTAATATAGTTGTGTTGTATGTCTGTCATTAGGATGTTAACTTTATTAAGCTCTCTATAGAATTGTGTTATCACCGGGTTTTTCAAACCTTTATGGGTATATTGTGATATTTAAATTTTGCCATATCTGTAAACCAGTTCTAAGTTCAACAAGGTTCACAATTGATCTTATGATTCACAGTTGAGTAATAGTAAAATCGTGGTTGGTAACTGCTCATAAGAATATCTTTTAAGGCATTATTCTGAAAGTTTTCGTAATTGAAAGACAACATGCTTAAGAGCATTTGGTTTGTCAATGTATGCTTTTATGTGAACATATTTCTTGATCATGTTTAACATTGAATTCCCGCGCTTTACGTTTGAAAGAAGTTTCAGTTTAGTAGACTATTGGGGGAGACAGGTGAAGAAATTATTACACTATTTGAGTGGGGGCCATGAAAACAGAAAACTATGTGAAAAATGACAAGTCTACGGAACCCATGTCTAATCCGAAACTGTGGTGGTTTTCTTACACGACAAAACAAATCTGACATTGGAGTAACCAATGCGCTAACTTAGCCTTTAGAATGACACCTTCTCTGACCAAGTTAATTTTTTGAAGGACAACACACCCTCTATTTTACCCTTAGAAATAAAGAAAAAAATTTCAAAATTTTGGTAGTATGAATTTTCGAAAAGTTCAATATTTTGTGCACCGATACTGATACAGTACAAATTGGATGATTTATCGGAGTGACCTTAATGGTGGCTGGTTTTGAACTTTTGTCTCTTGCTCATCCATGAGCAAAATTTCAAAGTTTATTAGATTTTGACTTTTAATCTTAAAGATTTGTCTATAAGACAAGTGAAGGTTAAAAATTCAATATCACATTTTTGAAGTCGTTTGTGCTTATTGGGTTGGTTATTTGCTCACCTATTCCAAGAAAAGCTTTATATATTACTATATATTGTGTGCGAGTGAGGTCTTTCCTCAACAAAGTAGGAAGGACTCCGCGGAAAGGAAATTTCTGGAATCTCACGCACTTTCTAGTCTTGTACGTGATTCAAAGAAAGAAGTATTTCACTTTCGTCTATGGTCTGCCTTGCTCTTTTTTCAACTTAGTTATTAGTACTTCGTAGTGGTGCATACTTTCCTGCTTGGCTATTGAATGAATCTTATGCTTTTCAGATCCACTCCTCTTGCCTATCGTCCACTTCAGTGACTCTAACCCCCGAAAGATGATCTCCTCCACTAACCTCTTTGCATGAATTATCGAAGTCCCTATCTAATAGTCGCCCCCATCTCTTATTGATTAAGGCTAAGGTGGTGTCAACTAAAGGGTCAAGATGTTCTCATATGAACAAGACCTTTAAATTTTTGCTCAGTACTTAAACTTTCGAACACTCGAATTCGTAGTTCGCCTTCTCAAAGCGGCGAAGCTTTACTCGACCTTCGTATTTCCTGCCCTGTACCTGAAGGTACCAAATGTTTTTAGACTATCAACTTAATATGTCCGATGGCCAAAAGGGAAGAGTGTATGGTAACTTTAATTTGAAACTCCCTCCGATCTTTTTAACTTGTCATTCTTATCAAAATAGATGATTCAAAATAATAATCATTTTAAAATTTTAAAAAATATATAATTGACTATTAATTTCTACCTACATCCGTAATTTCTTACTTAATGAAATGAATATGAAAAGAGATTAATATGGTGAAATACAAAATAGTATTAGGTTGAGATCAAAGAATAAATGAAGATAATTTAATCAAATGAGTTGAGAAAATCATTGTACGTAATAATGGTAATAAAATATTCAGTGTAATTCACACAGTCTTACTCCTATCTTATAAAGATAAAAAAAAAATTTTATGATAACCCTTTACTCGAGTTCATATATATTTTAAATATCACTAATTACGAAAACTCTCCATAATTCATTAAGCAATTGTAAGGAGGAGGAAGAAATTACTACTAATTAAAACGCATAGTAGAAAAGCAAGTGTTTTCTGAGTTCCCAATCCATGCGAGCAAAAAAGCATGTTTATAAGCAAGAACAAATTTACTGTAGCCTGCATTCACTTACTTTTAAGAAAAGAAAACATACTGCATATAATATATGTTTCTTTCTTTCCTTTATTGGATCACTCAATTCTCTCACTGTATTTCAGCTTTTCTAATTAAAACAAACTCAATTTCTCTTTACTCTTCAGTTAGTTGCATTATGCATTTTGTCCCCCACCAATAAACTAGTAAAATAAATAAAGGAAATGGGTCAAAAATGCTTTTTAATTACGTGAAATTGAATAAGAATATCTCTGTTGTTAATACTCTTTCTATTTCAAAATAAATAGTGTTTTAGTTTTTTAATTTTGTTTCAAAATCAATGGTGTTTTACATAATCAAGAAGACATTAATGATATTCTTCCAATTTTACCCTTATTTAAATAGAGAGAGTTTTACATAATCAAGAAAATATTAAAGAGTTACATCTTTTTCAAGATATTTATTAGGTGTAACTGAGTAAAATTACATTTTTCTTTCTAGAAATGAGTAGCTTTCTTAGGGGGTATGCCCAAGGTAAAAGCACCACTTATTTTGAAACGGAGGGAGTAGTTTGATTCAAAAATGTCCCTACTGTTACTTTTGGGTCAAAAATATCATTTTTCTAATAAACATATTTTTATTTATTTTTTCGCATAATTTAAGAATATTTTTGACTTTTTCTCCGTAAATAAATAAGTGAATCGTTTGGTTTACGTGTTAGTCACGTGGGATTAGTATGTAGGAATTGTTTAATTATGCATGAATTACTTATTCAAAAGATATTTTTTGTTTTAAATAGTTTAATTTTTGCATTGCGCATTAATCTATGCATTTTTATTTCACATTTTGATTCATTAAAAAAAATAATTATATTACGTACTGCGTAGATTCTTATATGATAAAAATCATAATGCCAGTATTATTTAAAACTACATACGTCAACCAAATGCTATATTATTAATTATGCAGTTAGTTTTTTTTTTCTTACGCATCAAACCAAACTCGATTTTTATTATCTTGCTATATTAATAAGATATAATATATCGTTATAAATAATGATCAAAATTAATTACTTGATGCTATAAAAAAAACACATACATTATCGATCAAAAACGAATAAGAATTTAAACAGTATGTAATTACTTTATCTCCACGAGATGGAGCGACAGAAATTTTTTTGAGAATCGAAGTGAAGTACGGCTGGACCAATCATCTGAAAAGTTGGTGGTTCCATCAAGAATTAGAATCTCCAAATTAAAGTTTTTTTTGTTTTCTCAATAACAGATTATAAAAGATGATGGTTCATCAGAATATTTACTTTTAGATCCAGCTTTATCCACTTTTTTTTCTCTTCTTTTTAATTCAATATGGCCCATGGAAGCATGTACTAGGAGAATAAAGGAAAAATAAAAAGGATTGAAAGAAGAAAAGCAAATTAATTAGAGCATGCAAATATTCCCTGTAATATAATGAAAATTTGTCGTGTTTTAACCTCATTGAGGTTCTTCATCCAGTATAGTATTGAAATGTGTGCACAATATTGTTCTGTGCATGCAAGGTTGTAAATAAAGTTTCTTATTCTTAAAGTGACGTGCTAATAATTGTGGTATTCTACTTTAGAATAATGTACGTGATATATATATATTTATATATATAAAAAAATCATTTTGTCTATCGATTAGGATCCAACGCTTATCAAAAGTTATATCTGATACTAAGAGCGTAACTTTATTTCTGAATTAAACCCACCAAGCAAGCGACACGTTCGATCATGACTCCTATCCGAACTCCCTCAATCCCCCATGAGCCTTACCACAGGCAGCAGAATATTGACGCTGCCCAGCACTAATTATATTTCTTTGTACAGTGCGTTCTTCATTTATTTAATTTAATTATGTATTATCTGGCTAGAAAATACCTTTGTTGTAATAGTAAGAGTTGTGTTGATTGTGTGATATATAAGAGATCACAAATTCAATCTGTGACGATATAATTTTTACATAACAAGAATTTAATGCACTGAATTATTTTTTAATTGTATTAAATATAAGATCGCTTGCAAATAAAAAAAAATTCTAAAGAACATCTCTTAGTAAAGATCAAGCCAATAGGTTCCATAAAACATTAGTATTATTCAAAGTATTTTGAGGCCTTAATTATATATCATTATAATCATTTATAATATTCTCGTTTCCAAATCTCTTTTTTGGGAAGAAAACAAAAACTATGCATCCTCTGGTTTAATTAGATAAATTTCATTATAATCTAGTTTGTTTTTTATGTTTCACTAATTGTTTATTGGATAAACAATTTAAAGTAAATCCTAATTAATTAGCACGACATTGAGATCGTGAAACTAGATGATTTTCGTTATATTAGAAAGCCAAATTAAAATAAACAGGATGAATGCAAATTATTATCCACGTGGGCAATCATGCACATACTCAATAATCAATATATAGTAAGTGAATGTGTACGTAAAGAATGTTCGGCAAATTTTATAAAGTTGTAAATCTGACTCCTTGTTAACATTAGAATATTAGTTTAATCTTAAAGGTGAGGTTTGAGAAGGATATTGATACATGCATATCGGTGAAACAGTCCTGTTGAACATAATGAAAATCAAGATAACAATGACAACTATTATTTAATATAATAATCAAAGCAAAGAAAATAACATACAATAATAAAATCGAAACTCCTTATTATTTTCAAATAATTTTCTTGTAAAATTCTCAAAGTTAAAGTACAACTTTAAGGGGGGTGTGGTGGGGTACGTAAAAGAATTGGTAGAAGATACCAAAGGATATGTTGTGTAAAAGAAAAGATAAGTCTTTTTTTATACTCCATAGCTTTGAATCTCATGCCTTGCCTTGAAGGAGAATATAATATAAATGTCTGGGGTAACATGTGGTGTGTGCATGTGGCTTTTTCTGAAACTAAAATCCAGACAAAAATTATTTAGAAAAAAAAGAAAAAAAAGAATGTTCTCAACGGCTACTCTTAATTATAATTTGATTTGCTTTTTGTTTTCAACACTTTGAAAAAGAAGAAGAAAAAAAAAGAAGGGGGAAACATTGCTTATGTCTTGTCCATATCATTGCACAATCCTCTATCTCATTTAATAACATCTTAAAATTGACGTATGATTCTCCTACATATCCATTTTCCCAACAATATTATTATTTTTCCCAATCACAACAGTTCATTTTATTTATTTGATTTAATAAATCTTACGAAATAAAAATATAATAATAATCAGAAGAGTAACTAGTTAGACATTAGTTTAATTGCAATTCAATTAAAAGGACGAAGGATAACTACTCGAGTTCTTTCTCCTTATTCTTTTTATTTCCTACTAATTTATCTGCTAATGTCTACTGTTTTTACTTATCCAAAACGTCCACTGCTGCAAAATTAAATACGATCTCTTTCCACACCTCACAAGCAGCAGCTAGTTCCGGGCTCCATTTGGAAGCCTCGTGAATAATCTCATTACCTTCCCGAGCAAGATTACGTCCTTCATTACGAGCTTTTACACATGCTTCTAGAGCTACTCGATTAGCTACAGCACCTGGCGCATTACCCCAAGGATGTCCTAAAGTTCCTCCACCGAACTGTAGTACGGAATCATCCCCAAAGATCTCGGTCAGAGCAGGCATATGCCAAACGTGAATACCTCCTGAAGCCACCAGTAGAACACCTGGTAAAGAGACCCAATCTTGAGTGAAATAAATACCGGGACTTTTATCTTGTTCAACAAAATCATCACGCAGTAAATGCTCTGGTTGTTAACGTGGAAATTTACCTTGGTAAAACAAAATTTGATTTAGTGACTTTTGTGGAAAAAGTCATAAGTTAGAATTATTATTATTTGAGAAGTTTAACTCTTAAAATTAAAGCCTTTGCCGATATAATTGTGACTTTATGTTTAAAATATAGTTTTTTTTTAAAAAAAAATAAAATAAAATATAGTTTAAGGTTCAGTATTTAATGTTTTAAGTACCACTAATATTCGAATGTATTTATGATGGGAAGATTTACGGGGTTTTTCGTGTGGAAGATCAGGATTGTGACAACAATCACGACTTGAGTCATTAGTTTTGGAAAATTCTCACAATATAGATGAACTTTTTTTGCCCACAACTTGAATATGCTATTGTGATGCATGAAAATAGTAACCCTAGTTAGCCATCATTTGTTTCCCACAAGAAATATTAAGAAAAATATATTTTCTTACACCATGATTATATATTTACACCTTGCTTTGCTTGGATGGTTGTTATATCTCATTCCATAATATATTGTATTGTATTGTTAAATATAATGTTTAGATATATCATATTATTTTTTGTTATTATATAATATCATACGGCAGTAATTTAAAGGATAAATCTAACAAAAAAAAGTAAAATACGAGGTACAACCATTATAAAAAGGTACAGTAAATGATAAAATATTATTAGACTTAATTGAACCTCGTTAAATTCTTATGTTATTTTTCTTCAATATTTACTTTCTTTGTGTTAATTAAGCCCACGTTCTTTCCGCAACAAATACAATAGGTAACAACCATCCAAACAAGTTTTATAGCTCACAGACTTTGGTTTTAGGAGGAGAACTAACTAATTTATTCATCGGCTAATTAGCACCTTTTATGAATGGACCCGACCAAATAATATTTTGCAACATCAATAATCTAGAAAACGTAGTCCTTGTGTTTTAAAAAAAAAAAGTACAAAAATCTTGCATTATATTCTTAGTGTAAATGATCACAATTCATATATAGTAGTATATTTGAAGTCGGAGAAAGTCAGGTATTGCATGAGTGCAAAATGTGGCAAAATGATACTAGTGTGTCAGCTTTCGAAAACCCCTATGCTATGACTTGAAGCAAAGCAAATGCTACATAACTACTACGAGTACTATATATTGTAACTATTCAATCTCAAGGAATCCCAAGGTTTAAATACTGTAGAGCTTCTTATATATTCGTGTACGTTGAGAATATAATTAAATAATAAATATAATATATGCTTTCTTTAACGATTTTTATTTTTAAATGAGATGATCACATACTTCAATCGTGAAAGTCCATAAACAATTGAGACCACTTTCCAATATACTAATTTTAATTACAAACATACGGAAAAATTAATAGTAATGAGTATGAAGTTAGAAAATGAGGATTAATTGATACTCCAATAATGGGGCTCACTGTTTCTACTGTAGCATTTTCATCTTTATTATAATATATGTACATACAACTTCCTTGACATGTAATATATTCAATTGTGTTACACAATAACAGAAGGAGCAGAATGAAGAAGCAATATATATATATATATATATAATATATTGAAGCAAAATGATTATAAACAACTTGTACCTAAGAATTAATCCTTCATACTACACAAAGAAATAATAGACAAATAACAGATTGAAAAGGGGGTCTAAGTTGGGTGGGCAAGGGGTGGGGGCTCAAAGCAGGTCTTGCAACATTTCAAATAAATGATACTCCTATGTCATACATGACCTTAGATAGAAGATTGTGGAGGACGCACATTAGGGTAGAAGCGTAGTTGATAACAGTGTGTTATCTTGTTATCAGTCCATAACTCCATACTAGTAATTGTAGCATTGCTTCGGTAGTTTCTTGTCCTTCAATTTCTGTTATTATGTGTTGTTGTGTGTACTTCGACTAATATATTAGTTTATTGTAGTTACTATTCTATTTTTCTCTGCTATTTTTGTTAGGTCTGTTACTTCTATCTAGACTGTTTTAGATAATTGATTGAACCGAGAGTCTATCAAAAATAATCTCTCTACTTTTGAGGTAAAGCTAAAGTCCGCATACATTCTATCTTTCTTGAACCAAAATATTTAAGGAGACGCCACTTGCTAGGTAATTTAAATAGACTCTGACTTCTCTTTTTTTTTTTCAAAAGAAAAATATAAGAAAGGAGAATGTTATAATGTTGTTTGGTAAATTGACCTGTATGTGAGAATTTATTTAAAAAGAAAGCATGCATAAAATCATAAAAAAATAATTTTCCTTGAAAAAAACTCTATAACAATAATGTTATAAATACTATTATAACTTTTGACTAATATATTCCAACATGTAATTTCTGGGATACATGCATGTAACTTGCCTCAAACAATTTGTAAAAAGACAAGTTACCATTTACAACATTTAAAATTGACCCGTAGTAATAAACCAAGTTACCATCGACAACATGTGTAAAATTGACTTATACTAATCTTGCCTATCAATTTCCTTTTCCCCTTGTACTTGAAAAAATAAGTAAATAATAGTATCAGAAAAAATTGATATTTCAAAGTAAAATAATCTGTTGGTAATTTAAAGAAGGAGGGTAAAGGGTCAAATATACTTATCGTACTTTAGTTTAAAAGTTAATTTTATTTTTTATCGTACAATGGGGTCAAATATATCTCTAGTGTTACTAAAGTATTCAAAAATATCCCTCATTTGGATGGAATCTTTAAATAAGAGGTATTTTAAATGAGATTTGGAATATGACACTTAAAATCAAGTTTAAAGGACTTATACTAAACGAAATGTGTCAGATTGACCAATGCAGTTTGGCAAAGTAACGCATGATATATTTGTTAAAAAAATGATTTTTTGAAGTTGTGATTTTTTAAAATTTAAAATTATATTTAAATATATTATAGAAAAAATATGAAATTTTATCAGTGAAAATTCAAAAATTGATTTGATATAATTTTTAAAAATTTAAAAATATTTAGAAGTTAAATATTTAATATTAACAAATATTTAAAATTTATTTTTAAAATTTATGTTCAAATGTTAGTTTCATATCAAGTGAGTTGATAGCAGAAATTTGATCGGTAAGTTATATTTTAATCATGTAACTATTAGGTGTGTGTCTGTGAAGTTATAAAAATTAAAGCATATTGTAGTTATTTGTGAATATTTTCGAGTTGATATGGCGACATTCATTATTAATATATAATGTATAAGATTTATAAATAAAATATATGAGATCAGGTGATTTGCTCAGATAAAATTATTTTATATTGCTATTTATTTTTTGGTCCCATTTAAGTAATTTCGGTAAAAATTAATTTAGGATCAAAAGTTGAAGTTCAATTTACGAAGTGTAACCAAAAAATTATTTTGCCACCATGTTTGCCTTTGAAGATTTGGGGATTTCATTCAAATGAGGGGTACTTTTGAATGTTTTGGTAACAACAACGGTATATTTAGCCTATAGTATGACGGATGGTAAAATTAGTTACTAAACTAAAGTAGAGGCAAATTTGACCCTTTTCTTTTGAACAACCAACTAATTTTAAAAATCTAGTTAATTACTGGACTGCTACTTAGGAGTCGATTAATTCTGAGAATAATTTATTTTATTTAAAAAATAAAATAAAATAATATCAAGTTGGATGAAATAAAAACAAAATACTCAGAATTAAAATTGAGATAAAATTTATATTTTTTTAATTAATCAAATAAAATATAACTTTAATTCAATCTTAATTATAAGATATCCCGCATTATCCCATACCAAACTTATCGTTATACAATTGCGTTATAATTAATAGGTAAGCAGGACAGGGATTAATTATAATATCGATCAACTACCTGACATTGCAATTATTTGCGTTATAATTTTGGTCTAACACACTTTTAATAACACAAGGCAGCATGCAATTAAATTTCCTTTCGAAGTTAAAAAAGGGGGGGGGGGGGGGAGGAGGGGGTTAAGAGAGAGAATTTGATATAAGTGAGATGATTGGCTAGCTTGTTAAAAAGCAGCTTTGCGTATTTATCCCAAGATTAAGTATATATTAACATTAACAAATGTGTGCACTCCTACATCAAGCACATCAAACTAATATGACATGTACGTCTATAATTAACTTGTAGCATCGATAGTTCATGGAGCAATGCCTATCGATATGCCATATAGTTTTTTTTTCCTCAAAATCTTATGATACCTACTTTTTAAAGGTGATTCCAGCTTGTTAAATATATGATTTTTCTTTGCAAACTTTAGATCTCGATGCAATTGAATTATAAAGGTCTTTCACCCGCTAATTTGAGTTTCATCAAGATCCATTATGTGTCCTCACAAAGTCTAGACCCAACCTCCAATTTGATTTCATCAATCTCAATATCATGGATGAATCTAATATTAAAGGTATGAGTTTGATTGAATTAATAGTCTTGACTTTAATTTTTATATTATCTGTCAAAATTCAATATTTATTCCGATGTAATCGACAAAGTTATAAGAACATATCGACTGAGTCACAAGATGGTACCATTAGTAATAACTAGTATTCCCCACAACTATAGTACTCCGTCTAGTAACATTTGTCAATATTTGGCCAAATAGGCTAGAATTTGGAAGATAAGTCTAATAAATGATACAATTATAAAAACACAAGGAAATTGTGAAGACCAAAAAAAATAAATACAGAGATAATTTAGGGGCTGGCAGTGATTGAGATAGATGGACAATTTTTTTTTTTTCAGAATCTTGAAAATTGTGATCAAAGTTGTTTGTGTGTACTGTTTATGTATTCTATCTACCCCCATTTATTATTCATGTGGCCCTGCTTTTTCTTACTGTACAATAATAATTAACCCAACCTCCTTTTCTACTCAATACTTACCCCCACCCCTTCCAACTCAACCCACTCTATGTATTTGGAATGTTGAACAATTTCTTTTTTGGTATCAGAGTTGAAATACCTGAAATAGTCATCTATTTTTACATTTAAATTTCATGAAATTTGAAAATTTCAATTATTTCATTTCATGATCTGTCAGCAACAGCAATGGTACCAGTTTATGATCTAAAAAAAATAGGAAAAAATTGAAATCTTTGATTTTTTTGGTTGACTAATTCATAGTGTAAAATAATTACAAAAAAAGAAAAAGAGATAGAAGGAAAAGAGGATGGAATCATGTAGATTAGCAGTACAATGGACAAGAGAAGTGAAGACAAAAGATTAAAGAGTCTTTTAAATAGAGTGGTGGATTTTGGAATAAAGAAACGATAATGAAGAATATTTTAAAATTCTTTTTGGATAAATTAGTAAAGAGTTAGGATTCAGAATTTCCTAAATTTTGAATTTTCTTTTTGGACAGAAAATCCAAATAAAAAAATGTTTGCAATGAATATTCTAGTATTTACTACTTTTTGATTTTTGAAAATACAGTCAAAGGGGTATTTATAAATGGTTTTATCCACCTTTTCCCATCAAAAATAAATCACTACATTTTACGTGGTTAATACTAATGGACTCTACATAAAATTGACGCGTAAACCTCATATTAGAACGATTACTTGTTATTAATTAATGTATCTACATAATTTCTCTCTTTCTATGATATGATAGAATTTTTCTTTTTTAAATAAGAGTAAAGGTCGGAACAACTTGCACGTACAATTAGTAGCATACTCAAGATTTTTAATTAATATATAGTATCATTAATAAAAGTTGTTGCGGAGATTAGAAGTCATAACTTTCAATTAAGAAGTTGAAACACTTAATCGATTAAACTACACAACCATTAGTGTCTATGAATATCATTTTACACAATATATTCTCTATATTTATTTTTATCTTTTAATTATACATACAAATTTAGTAAAAAATTTCAACGAAACAGTGTCACATGACATCTCTAGAGCCTCAGTAAATTCACCCATATATACAACAATCAATATATATATATATATTAGTGAAATTCTTAATCTTCTAATTAACTCAGAAAGTATAATCGTTCTTTGTGTAAAAAAAATCAAATAGAAAAAATTATAAAATAATAAATAACTCCAGAAACAAACATCAACCCTAATAGACAGGTAGAGGTTGTATGGATGGACTGACCTTTCACCTTCAATATTCTAAGAATGTGAGTTCGAATCATTAAGAAGTAAAAAATAATAAAAGCTTCTAAAAAATATAAAAAAAATTTAATAAAATAAATAATATTAAAAGATATATATTATAATTTTTATTTTGGCCGAAATTTGAGCCTCAAGGTGTGGTGGTAGGGGCAGGGTATGGAATTGTCATTTGACTTCCGAACTCAAACTTATAATTACCGTGCGATTGTCTGTGCGGACGATATTGCGCGTTCGAAAGAAGAAGCAGATGGATGGAGTCTGAATAATATGCAATTGTCCTTCTGTTTTATTTATATATGTTCCACAATGATTATCATTATTTTTTTCACTTTTTTCTTTTCCTTTTTCATTTCACTCTCATTCTAGTATAACACAACCTAATTATTCATTACTACTTTTAAAACTTTTTTTTTTAATATTGAGATACGGCATAACAATATTCTGAATTAGGACGAAATTATAAGTTAAATATTTAAATTATGGTAGAGTTTATTACACTTTAAATGTAAGTTTTTCATATAATGTACACTCGTAAGCTATGCTAGAAATTCCAAACCAACTTTAAAAAGGTGGACCGATTTGACTAGTAGCATTAATTTGAGTTTTCTCGAAATTAGTGTTGAATAAAAAATAAAAATAAAAAAACTTTTGTTCGGTTAATACGGAAAAAAACCTATTATCCCACATAATTTAATTATTAAGATTACATTGATTTTTGTATTTAACCTATTGTGTCATTAAAAATGATTTTATTGCATGTTAAGTGTATTTTTGCACTGTTTTTTATTTTATGAAATTGCATCACTCATTTTGATATATAAAAAATTATCCTCGATATTTGACGCACGTTTCCTTCATTTATTAATTTATCATACTTGTAAAAATGATATTTTACATATATTTTCTTCATTTATTTGGTGTATAAACTTGGAAGCTATTCTTTTTTGTGTCATTGGGTTCAAAATTACAGTCAAAACTATACCAAATATCCACCAAAAATTGCATTAAAACAACAGTAAAAACTGGATTAAAATAATTCAAGAATTTAAATAATACAGAAAATTAAGTTAGGGGTAATAGAATTCTCGGATAGTTTAGAAGTATAAATAATATTTTAAAAAATTAAGTTTAAATAATAATAATACACTCCGATAATTTAGATATGTAAATAACAATTTAGCCATAATTTATGAGATTCTTATACCTAATCCCTTTAATTAGCGTACTTTAATTTTTGTAGCAAGTAGTAATTGTCTTATTTTTATTTTTCAATTAACATATAATTTTACTTATATGGATCTATTTGGGTAAAATTCTTTTTCATTGTCATAATGCAAATTTTTAGTATAAATGTATAATAACGTCTTTTTTGTTTATTTTCTTTTACAATTAAGTATAAAAAAAAGAGTGATGATTTTTTCCCAATAATAGTAAGTCTGGAGTTTGAAGAAATTTACCCACTAACCATGTCATCCATTTTCAGCTAAACACCTAATTATACTGAGTCTTTCCTTCTGATTTACAATCATTTTTCAAGATTTAATCAATTTCTTATACCTAAATAGAAAATTTCCAACAAGTATTGTTCAAGGCAAGTTGGCCTTTTGAAGGGGGGAAAAACAACAGAAAAAGAGAACTTCAAAAAAAACTTGTTTTAAAATTATGTTCATCTTTACGAATTTTTTATAGAAAAATCTTTTCAAACTCAAATTCTAAAAATATAATCGTTTTTGTTAAGAGTATTTTATTTTTAAAGTGAAACTTTAAATACAGAACTGAATTAATTGGAATCTAAAATTAATATAAAATAATAATAATAATAACATTTGGTGGTTAGTTGAGCCTACTAAAATTCTTTTATTTTGTACATTGCTATTCCGGGGCAGGTTTGCCGTTCTTTTTTCCCCAAATAATAAAGAAAATAGAACTGCACAGAATAAACATTAAATGAAACTCTTTAATTGAAATCTTTTTGGCAATTCACTTTTTATTTATTCACTTTAATAAATAAAATGCACACCAATTTCTTTTCTCTTGTTTTTCTTATAGTTTGCAAGTCGATTATATATAATATAATACTAGAATTACAGCGCAAAAATAAAACCAAACAAAAAAAAGATTCTTCTGATTCAATTCAACTCTTAATTCCGCATAAGTTTGTTTATGAAGAGCTTTATTGAACGTGAAATGATGATTTTTTTTTCTTACACTAATTACACCGGAAAGTTTATTTAATTTTCACTGTTAATTTAAGTGTTTTATTTGATATTATAATATATAGTTGCTTCCAATACCAGATACTTTAAAAAAGAATAATAAAAATGATTTTTATAATAGGGTGTTAATGTCATTAAGATTCACATGAGTTGCATGCGTGAGAGGGGATATTTAGTCAAAGCAAGTCTTAAAGAGAGTAGTTTTACATTACTACAAAATGTAACTAATTAATAAATCACGAGTGGCGTAATGAGCCACATTAAGGCCTTGTTGCTTATACCTCATGCATTTGCTTTCCTAGCTATTAATATGCTCTTTATCTTATCAACCTCTCGTCGCTTTTTTCCTCCGTGCGGCCTTGTTTCGTAGCCGGTACGTAATTAATTAGAAGAGATTTTATGTATTATTTTAGAGTTAATGATTAAAAATATATTTGAAGTTTTTAATTTATTTGTTAAGTGTTTAAATTTTTTATTTAAACTATCACTAATTATTTATCAAAACAATACACTATGATTTACATTTGATGGTGCGTGACTGCATGTACTACACTTCCTTTTTTTTTTAAAAATGATGCCAAATGGCACTCCACATGAACAATTAAAGGAATTTTTTGTTAAAAAAAGAATCACAGCCGAAGTATCACTTTTTTGTGAATTTTCTACCTAAACTATTACCAATTAAATATTAAAATACACCTCGAATTTAATGAGTCAGTTGCATGTGGATGGAATTTTATGGGTAACTTAGGTTATCACAAACTTTGTGGTGATTGTATTCAAACACTTTGTCTAATCAGTTTTGAGGTGTGTTTTGATAAATAGTTGGTGCTAGTTTAGGTAGGAAATAAAACACTTGATAGTTTAGGTAAGAAACTCAAAAAAACATGATATTTCAGGTGTGTATTGACCATTAACTCATTATTTTATATATATATATATATATATATGTGTGTGTGTGTGTATTAATTATGCATTATTTAGTTATTAATGTATTAGCTATTCTACCTTCTGTCCTACATGACATAATTGATAAATTTTCTCACAACTAATACGTGAGTTTCTAAATTTTAAATTAAGTACCGTATTAATTTTATATATGAATAACTTACTTTCTAACCAACTATTAAATATAAAATTATTTATGTAGAATTTAATACCCGTACAAAATACTCACCTCCAAATAAGCTACCAAATAAGCTTGGGTTTTAATTTATCATACACTAATAGTAATATAGAAAAAATTATACTATCAATTTATTTTTTTACCTATAATAGTAGGTCATTTATCATGGTTTGTAGGTCAAAGTGTGTTTGTTATTTATTATTTATTTATTTATACTAACTAACTTTCAAGTAAAATGATTGTATAATTTATTTATTTTTAAAACTTTGTCGGCATATATTATAATTTTTTTTTAAAAAACTTTGTCGGCATATATTAGATAAGCTCTTAATTCTTCATAATGGATTTAGGTTTTATATACATCGACGGTCTAAAATTTATAATTTAATACCATTAATATATGGCTTAACATGTAATAGTATGTTATTAATTAGTATAGCTATTAATGTGTATGATAAAAACTTATCCATTGCTTATTGTATAAATAGCTTTTATATTGTTATATTTTTTTTATCTCAATTTGTGTGGTAATGTTTAAATTTAAGAGTCAAATTAATCTTTTAATTTTAACTATGAATTTAAACTTAAATTTTTTAAATTTTTTAGAAAGAAAATATATATATCTGAAAATTATATATGTAAGAACTACTATAAGTCACAATACTTACTAATTTAAAATATTTATAAAATATGTAAAAAATTGTAATTTAAAAATTAATTTAACTCTCAAAATTCAAAAATAACAACATATGAGGGAGTATGTCAATGTAAAAACTTAAAACTCCATAAGAATAAATAGGTAAAACTCTCCTCATGATCTTGTGTTTTAATAAAGAGGCTAAAAACAACCATCAAGAAAATTTTATACACTGTTATATTTATCGTTTAGGAGTATATATATCCGAATATATTATGGTTTTTGAAATTCACCTCAAAGTAAAAATTGAAAACCTTAATAGTAATTGATTATTTAAATTTTTATTTTATTGATGAGAGCTTGGTTCGTTGTTTACTAATATTTTTTTTCAAATTTTCTTTTTTGACTCCCAATTTTTTTCAAAAAAACACACGCATATATGGAACCATCAGTACCTCTTGCTTGCCCTAATCTAGCAGTTTAGAACTTTATAGATCTATGTGCTTCTTCACCAATATTCATCTCATTCTATTTTTCTTTCCAACCAAAAAAGAATTTTTTTTTTCTATATAAAAAAATTAAAAAAAAAAAGAGAAGAGATTGCTTGTAACACAGTTTATTTGTGTAAAATTAATTTGAAGAACAATTTATTTATTTATTTCCCTTTTAATCTTAAGAACTCTTTATTGGATTCTCTGTATGTCTCTCTTTATCCTCCTCACTCTCTCTGACACACTGCACTCTCTATATGGCGTAATTTTGGTGCCTGATAGTGCAAGTTAAGCAAGCACCCCACTTTTTATTTTTCTTCTTTTTCATTAGTTTTCCAAAAAAATAAAAAATCTCCCCATAATAAAAAGAAAACTTAAAAATAAACTTCATAATATTCTCATCTGCCTGTACTTAAAAAAAATTAAAATAGTTGAGTTATATATATATATTGACAATCTAAAAAAATTACATGATAAATTAACATAGGCAGATCAAGAATTTAAAATTTATAAACTGTTGGTTTCTAAATAATGAGTTTTTCAAAGTTAGTGAGTTCTAATTAATATATGATTTGAGTTAAAACTACTGAATTTTATTAAAACTTAATCATGTAATTATAATATAGTTTAATTGATTATAACAAATCAGTAATTATTTTTCTACTAATTTATTACTCATTAATATTCATCATAAAAATTTATGTGTAATTACATAATTTTAAAATGATTTAATTGTGTAATTTTTTCTTTTTACATATCAATATATAAAAATAAACTCATTAAAGAAATAAAATAGGTTGTTTTTTTTTGTCCTTCTCCCATCTCTCTCCAACTCCTTTTGGGTCCTCACTACTTCTATAAGCTTATGTTAAGTGCTTCACTAGCACAAACCCACTGCAAAAAAACACTCTTTCCCCTTTGTCTCTCTCTATTCATCCCACTTCTTTGTTATTTTGTGTCTATCTCTTCTTCTTCATCACCTCTTTCATTATATTATCCCAAATTAACTCCACAATAGAAGAGAAGGAGAAAAACCCAATCTTGATCATTTTTGCAGTTTTGTCTTTTGCTTTTGAAGAATCTCTTTAATTTTCACCTTCACTCTTCTTCTCTACTACACAATCTGTTTTAAGTAAACATTACCAAGTTCCATTGACTTCCATTTTTCCTTCATCATTTTCTGTTTTCTAATGAAGTGCTAGTCTTTTTCAAGAGAACAGTTTTGCAAGTGTTTTGAGTTGACCCCTTTTTCTCTCTTTCTCCTTCACTTTCAAGAATACACTTCATTTTGCTCCTTTTTTTTTAAAAAAATAAAAAATTAACATGATCTTAGTAGTACTCCAAAAGGTTTTCTTTTGTTCTGCATTTCCATAATGAATTGGTGAGAAATTAATTATGTTGATGATGCATGAGAAGGAAAAGGGGATAATGGAGTCAATAATGTATTACTATTTCCTAGTTGTGTAGCTTCCTGTTTCAAAAAGAGTAGACAAATTTGTGAAGATCTTCTAGGTTTTTTTGTTTTGTTTCTTTTCTTTACTAGTTGAAGTCAGCCACTAGTTTCAATTTAATCATTTAAGTCTATATCTCTACCTAGCCTACCTTCTACTAATTAATAAGTTTCTATCCTGTCCCTTTTGGTCTCCACAAAAGTATAAAAAAATTTCTTGAAAGAGGTCAGAAATGGAACTTCCGAGTCAAGATGAGGATATGCCAATCCCAATTAACAGCACATATGTTGGAGGAGGAGGACATGGTGGTCATGGGCACATGATACATCATGATCCTACACCACCCAACAATACCAATCACATTATACCACCTTCCATGAATGGTCCTCCCATTGATGCAGCACCAGTTGCAGCAGCAGATCATCATGTAACTTTCAAGAAAATGGTCAGGTACTGTTAAATTGTCAAACATACTTTTAATTATACTGCCTCAACACGCTCCTTCACGTGCAAGCCGTATTCTCTTTAATGAGCTAAACACATTAGAACTTTTTTTGTACTTTCATATGAGACCTCTTGGCTTCTCGATTATTTCGTTCAATTGTGTGATTATCTCCATCTGCGGGGACTAAACGATGGTCAGACTAATTCTTTTTAATGAGCTAAACACATTAGAATTTTTCTTTACACTTTCATATGAGACCTCCTGGCTTCTCTATTATTTTGTTGAATTGTGTGATTATCTCAAACGGTGGCGTAGTTACATAGACTAAAGAATGGTTTTAGCTTTCTTTTTGCTTTCATAAGAGACCTCCTGGGTTCTCGTTGTTTATGTTGAATTGTATGATTATCTCAACAATCGGATAATTCTTTTTAATGAGCTAAACGCTTGGAACATTCTTTTCTGAATTTTGTGATCATTTCGACCAACAGCAAGGCGCTATATGAACTTAAGTTAAAATAACTTTTATTTAAAAATAAATTAAATATTAAACACCCTTAGCTAGGGATACTAATTTCTTCACAACATTTAATTGTATATGTTATCCACAGGTACAAAGAGTGCCTGAAGAACCATGCAGCAGCCATGGGTGGCAATGCAACTGATGGATGTGGAGAGTTCATGCCAAGTGGTGAAGAAGGTACAATTGAAGCCCTCATTTGTTCAGCTTGCAATTGCCACAGAAACTTCCATAGAAAAGAGATAGAAGGTGAACAACAGCTTCAACAACTGCCCTCTTCTTGTGATTGCTATCATCTCAACAGGGGAGGTAAAAAAGTTTATTTGGGACACAACAACCATCACAAGAGCCTTTTAGGACCTGAACCATTTGGTACTATAATTCCTTCTAGAGTACCACCACATCATCAGATGATAATGTCCTATAATATGGGGTCACTTCCTAACTCTGAGTCAGAAGAGCATGATCAAGATCATGGTGGGATTATGGCTAGGCCATTACATCATCATCATCATCATGTGAAGAAGAGGTTTAGGACAAAGTTTACTCAAGAACAGAAGGACAAAATGCTTAATTTTGCAGAGAAAGTTGGGTGGAAAATACAAAAACAAGAGGAAGCTGTGGTGCAACAGTTCTGCCAAGAAGTTGGAGTCAAAAGAAGAGTGCTCAAAGTTTGGATGCACAACAATAAGCACAGTCTTGCCAAGAAAAATCCCAACAACATTCCTCATGAAAATCAAGTTTGATGATTTTCCATCTGCTAATTAATTTTCCTTTTTCTTTTAAAATATTTATGGGGTATGGTCATCATTTTCTAGGATTAGCATAATATATTAAGAATAATACTTAGGTATGTAAGTGTAGTACTAGTAGCTAGTGCCATGTGGGAAATTGGAATGGTGGAGCTTCTTCTTCTTTTTCTTCTTTCTTTGTTTGGATTTTGTTTAACTAATTAATCTCTCCAGTCGGGTACTGGATTTTATATTTATACAGCCTTTTTAATGGATTTCTTGGGATTACTAATTTAAAAGTAATTTATCAGGTCAACTTATAGTACCACCAAAGAAGTTTTTGTTCGTACGGATGGACACTTTGTGTGAACTTCCAAAGCACATCATCAGCAATTCCCAAAATGGGAATTAATTGGACCCCCAAAAAGAAACAGAAATTCAACTTAAAATTAACATCTTTTTATATTCCTTTGTGTAAAAGAAGAGGACAAGGATTTCCTTCTTAATGAGTTAATTAGCTATGTATACTAATATTGATGTATTTGTTGGTGTTACTCTTCTAAATATATTTTATGAGATTATACCAAATACGTTATATTGTTATAACTTCATTTTCTTATTCTCACACAATTTTTTGAAGGCGCAGTTGCAGTATGTTTTGATTTAGAAGAAAAAATAAATTTTCTGTGCGAATTAAGAACCATGGCGTATGGAATAAAAGAACATATATGGGGGCCGGTTTTACTTCTTTTTTTTTTCTGGGTCAAGTGCGCAATTAGCCTTGAATAATCAATTTTATTTGAAGTTTAACCGCCTCATAATCAACTTTAAATACACGAGTTTGAAGTTGAAACTCCATGCCTTCATTTACAATTTGAAGCACATATTTTGTCTTTCTTATACTACGTCATATTCTCTCCATGTCAGTTTTTACAGACACATTTTCCGCTCTCAAGTATCTCAAAATATTTTGTACATTATACAGATAATAATACAGGTTACTTAGAATTCTTATCCATTGATCAATTGATATTTCAAGTATTATGAAACCAATACACCATGTAAATTGTGAAGAAGAATGTTGATTTTGTCTCAAGTTCTCTTCAGATCAAAGTTTATATAACAGGTTGTGCAAATTCTAATAGTTCTGCATTAAAGCAGGTAGAGATATCAAAATTTATGATGTTTTTTAATTTTTGTTTTTCAAGGCAAAAAACTTTTTCGCAAAGGCATAAGTTCATGTGTTTGCATTATAATATCCCATAAGTTATATCTCGCGCCCATAAAGAACTCATGTCCCACTAGGCATAACTTGGATTATTAAGGGCAACAATCAAAAGCCAGCCCATAATTATTCACTTGCAAACTTGTGCTCAATCAATTATATTGTTCTCTTTTTAGACTTCCTTGACCACAACATATGTAAAGGGCTTTAAAGTCTCAGATAGGCAAACAACTATGTTGCCAAGGTAAGACTTAAAACAGCAAAAAAAATAATAATAATACAAATATGGACCATAAACATGAATATGATCATTACAAGTGAAATCAAATGTGTGATTTCCAGCTAGAGTTTTAGAGACTTGTGTGGTCCATTACTTGCATCCTTGTTAATGCTTTGTGGTCCATTACTCTAGAAAATCCCAGATTTATTTTAACTTTAATTTTCTAGCTCTCTTCATGTTTGGTCCAAACAACAATTTCCATTCCTTTAGGAAAAGAAAAGATTGTTCCTCAAGTGTAGAGTCAAGAGGTAGAGAAAGAATAAAGGAGCCAGCTAGTGGCACCATCTCAAATAAAGTAGAGCAAATATATATATATATACACACACTATTAATTAGTGTGGAGTTTTATTTTTATATACTATTAACTCACTTAAAAGAATATTTACTAATTACTAGTACGTCTTATTAAAAATGTGTGAATTATATTCTTAAGATAAAGTTATCCGCTATAATATATAAATGTGTATTACATTTATAGATACATGCACTAGTGCCTTGCTGGTGTCCAAGAAAAATATTGTTTTAGGAGAAAATTAATTTCATGAATATAGTGAGTAAATTCGGTTGCTTCAACATAATGAAAAGAATTTTATGACATTCACTGTTCTGATGATGATATTAAACTCTTTTAGTTGAAGAAAACTTAGTAAAAATGTAATTACGATACATGAAATTAATTTTCTTAATCGAAGAAAGCTTAGAAAGTCATATAATTAAGTAGAGATAATCACTTTGATTTTTGTCAATCTAGACTAGTGCCCTCACATCTTCCTCCATATATATCCTACTTTGCTAGCTATTTTTCATATTTTATTGAATATATTCTGCATAAAATTGTAATTTTCTTCGATCCTTATTTATAAAATCAAAAAAAAATTTAGAGTTAAATTTTTTTATATGAATTATACAATCGGAATGAACAATACAAGAAATATTTTTACTTGTTAGGTTTGATAATTCACATGCAATGCACATGTTAAGCGCCTAATTTATCTATATAGCATAAGTAACAACAGTCTTTACTTAAATGGCTTATAATCAATCATACATTGTCTTTATTCCAACATGTTTATTTGTTAAGGACCAAATGGACCAACGTGTGTGTATATATATAATATCATATATTAATATATACAAAATATATATTTATTGGTTATTTATGCCTTTTATTCTTTACTTTCTATATTCTTATACGTAATGATGGAGATGAATTACTTGTGATCAGCAGAATTTAAAACTACGGAATCAATTGATTTCACATTGAATCAGAAGCAACGACCCAAATAATTTGAAAGACATCTTGAAATAAGATTTTAACAACGATGCATCTTATATGCATTCAAGTTTATTTTAATGGATGGCTAAATGTTGAATTGTTTCCTTCGCATGCTCCAAAGGACTTATAGTGAAGAAATATTCGATCAACTTCACTTCGTCATAAATGTAGAAATGCTATTTAGGGAATCTGGGCTAAATAAAAGCCCATCTAAATTCTATTCTAACGATGGGTGTTCGAAGAAACAAAAAAAAAAGAGAGAATATTGGGCCTACACTCAAGACTTGGGGCGGGTATTTTGGTTGGCCCGTTTTCTTCCATAACTCCGCCGCATCAATTCACTCTACGTCGCAAAACCTCCATTGATATGCTCGTGAGTGAGCTCAGAATAACTGAAGAAGAAGAAGGCTTAAGAAATGTCTGCCATATTCAGATACAAATCAAAGCTCCACACTTGCACCTTCAGAACATCTCTATTTTCCATATCGTCTTCCAAATTTCATTCCTCTACTTCCTCTTCTTCTCTCAAACCCAGACCAAAACCCTCGCTCTTCTTCAATCCATTTGAAGGTCATAGAGTGGGGCTAATGTTTAGATTCCAGGGTTCTAGACTAGGGTTAGGGTTTAGGCATAAATGGGAGGGAAGCTCCGACAACTACGATCACATAAAATCAGAGGTGAACTGCCCACGCTGTTCGAAGTTGATGACAGTGCTATTCTCCAACCGGCCGTTGTCGATCACCGCCGGTGAGACAGGAATTTACCAGGCGGTGAATTTGTGTCCTCATTGCCGGACAGCGTTTTACTTTAGGCCGTTTAAGCTGGAACCTTTGCAAGGGACTTTCATCGAGATTGGGAGGGTTAAGGGGGGTGAAAAAGAGAGTGAAGATGAAATGGCTGGGAGTTCTGGGAAGAGTGATGGCAAGATTTGGGAAAAGTTGAGGTCTTATAGTGGGAACAGTGATAGTGATGATGGTGGACAGGGTAGTTGTGAAACTGAAACGAAAGATTCGGCGGCGAGGAAGGAAGAGAGGTGTGGTAGAGGAGGGTGGGGAGGTGCTAATTTGGGGATAGAGTTGCTTACACCAAAGGAGATATGTAAAGGGCTTGATCAGTTTGTTGTTGGGCAAGAGAGAGCCAAGAAGGTTAGCGAGTCTGTGTATCTGCAGGGTATTCAACTTTGGTCTTACTGACCTGATATTGTACATTTTGCAGGTGCTTTCTGTTGCAGTTTACAACCATTATAAACGAATATATCATTCCTCTTTGAATACAAAGTGAGTAAATATGTGCTGTTAAATGACATGATCATCCTGCTAACATGTGTACTTGTGAAGATGTCTCACCTCAGTGGAAAGTTTGACCCTTTGATAGGCCATCCCATCTAAAACTTGTTTATTTTAGCTACTTGTTTTATACTTGTCTCAAGCAATTTCAGGAGCTAATTTGATTTCTCCTTAGATGCTCCAATCCTGCGACCAGAAACCGCTCTTGATGCTATTGAAATTGTGAAAAAATCCCTCTATTGTTCATGAAAAGTTAAAGGACATGGTAACTTGTAGAAGACAAACATTAACTCAATGAACATTTTCAGAGTCCAGATTAGACTATGATCAGATTCATTTGATCTCAAATGAGCATAAGGAATTTTTTGTTTTCATCTTTAGGAAAAAGACATATTTTATCTAATACTTAAGGAATAAGAGTACAAAGGGAGGAAGAAACGAAGTCTTTCACCAAAGAAATGTCACGAGAATAAGACATGCTTCCTCCACTTTGATGGTGGTTTTCTTCTTTGGCAATGTCTAATTCTAATGCAAATATGCAAGAGAGGAGTTTCAGAGTACTATTTTCAGTCTTTTAGCATCAGAATGGACCATGTTCATTATTGCCTTAGTGAAAGATGCAGCTATTTACATTCCACAACATCGTCCAATAGCGTGGTTGGCTGCTGTCATCTCGCTTCGCCTAGATCTGTTGTAATGTTTCATCCTTAGCACGATTGAATTATTAAAATGCAGGTCCAAGCACCAAAAACATATGGTATAGAAAAAACATTGTATTCACTTTAGCATATTGCTTTTGGTTAAAGGTAAATGAGTAAGAGAAAATCTATGAGCTTTTTTTGATAAGTAATCCTGGTGAAGATTTGTATATGAGTATTGCTGTATGTAGCATATATTGCAGATGATGCGTGGTAACTATGAGTATGGTTGTACTTATCTTTTATCATTATTGGCAGATCTGATTTTCTACAGTGATTCTCCTTTTTTATAAGGTCCAGCACTAGCTTAGTCCTTGGCTATTTCACTTGTGCATAAGTTTTGCGTTACTTATTACAGAATAAAAACTGTAAGCATAAGAAGAAAAATTAAAAACAAACAGAAGTAGTGTTTTGGGAGAGCAGGCACTGTAAATTTAGTTGGTTTGGTCACTGTTAGTACCAGAGGCTATTAGGATCTACCAATAACTGATAGTACCGGTGTTAATGTCAGGTCAATTTCAGATTCTGGTGAAGTTAGAGATGAGCTGGAAAATATTGATAATGATTCGGTCGAGTTAGAGAAGAGCAATGTTTTACTGATGGGCCCCACTGGCTCAGGTATGATATCTGATTTCTAGTTTGAAGAATAGCCCCTCATTCGTAGTTTCTTTTTGGTGCACCCGTGAAGTTTCATTTTGTATAGAAGATTGAGTGTCAGTTCATAGAGAACCATATTATGTTTTACATTTGTACTTTTCATTTATTACTGGTTTGCTGAAATTTTTTCCATTATTAACAAATTTTTACCTTATTAAAAGAAATGATATGTGGTTCATCTATCCATAAGAATCTTAGTTTCAATAGACTTAATTGGTCATTGTGTTCTAACTTGTGTTTTCTGTGAATGAAAGGACAGGGAAAACATTACTTGCGAAGACGCTAGCTCGTCTCATCAATGTTCCTTTTGTAATTGCGGACGCAACAACTTTAACACAGGCAGGTTTGCAATAATTTTTCGCTTCAAGTTGAATCAGTGTTATTTCATTTTCACGTTGTTCCTGAAGTAGCTCTAAGTTGTGTACTTTTTCACTTATGAAGAACTCAACAATAAAAAATAAAAGATTATTGAACTCATGCCTTAGTCGACTGCATGCTCCAATTCTTCTACATATCGGAAAGGGAGGAGAGAGGGGGCATTATGTCAACATACTTTGATATTGTTCCTTAGGTCCTTCCCTACTTAAATACTAGACTCTTGTCTGGGCCAAGATTTGAACTTGGGATGTGTGCGTAACCCGCGCATCTCACATTGTGCTCTTACCACTAGATCATAGTCCCGGGGGCTAACTCGTTGAAGTAATCTACTGATCTAGTTTTATGTGATAGGACTAATCTGACATAACGCATGAGAAGATTACAGGAGAATAAAATATAGCTCTCTTTATATATTTATTCATTTGCTTATGGGAAAAAAGACAAGACTTCCTAATTTTTGTTTTCTAAAAAATAAAGCAGGTGAATCTTCAACTGCTGGTGATCAAATATCAAAATCTCTCCTCTTTGTTATACAAGTCAAAAGAGGGTTTTATTAACTGTAGCGCCAAGTGTGTGCTTGGAGTTTGCAGTACAATGCAAAAACTTAACTCACTTATTGCACATGGAGTGAACTAAAAAACCTAACTCACTTATTGCACATTGAGTGAACTAAGGAATTCAATGGTTTGTTCCAAAAGGCTAGTAAAGATTCATCTCTGTTTGCGTCTGCAATGTTCTCTTCTTCTTTAAATTATCACTGATTTCTTTCTCTCCATACGATCCACTATATGGTTTCTGGTATGGTGCACCAGAGGGGCTTTGCAGCTTTGTGAAGGCCTCTTCTGTTCCAATATAACAGTAGTTCTTTGGGGGATTCAGGGTAGCACCATTTCACTTCTAGTATATTCAGAAAGATCAACCATAGCTAAGATGTAACTTTGCAATGAAGAAATGTGTTCACATCATCCTATCTTTCCTCACACAGAACATATCTGTTGCAGTTATCATTCCTTTCCTCTGCAGACTATGTTTGAGAATAGGGAATACTTTGAGTTTACAATTTTCATAATCCTAAGAAGTCAGGACAATGGTCATACGACTTATTTTTATTTTTATAAAGCACGCTTTCTATTATTTTTCATTACCTCTTGTTCATTGAATAAAGCAATAAGTTGTAATGGTGGATGAGAAAATTTAAGCAAATGACAATAATCCTCTAGAGAAATATTTGGCATTAGGGGTGGGCGTTCGGGCCATCGGATTGGATATGAGAATTTTGGTTTGGATATTCGGTTTTCGGATTAAAAAGTATGATCCAAATCCAATCCAAATAAGTTCGGATTGGATTGGATTTTTTAAGTTCGATTTCGAATTAATTGGTTTGGATTTTTCGGATTTTCGATTTTGACTTTTGAGCTTTTTAGGTAAATCATAACAAGTAACAACCTCAATCCACCTAATACTTTGCTCCTTAAAATTTATAACTTTCTACAATTAACAAGAATTGAGGTGACTCTTTCGCGCATGCCGTGTATTAAACTTTACTTACTCGTGAAATATTTTATATTTTTATAATTGATTAATAGAAAATCTCATATTGATTTAATATTATTATGGGTGTATAAAATTTCGGATTTTTGGATATCCAAAAATCCATCATACTAAATCCAATATCCAATCCAAAATCCATAATTTTTAAAAATGAAATCTAAAATCCAATCCATAATCCAAAAATCCAATCCAAAGATCCAAAAAATTCGAATTTCGGTTTGAATTTCGGATTGGCCCAAACTATGCCCACCCCTATTTGGCACATGTATGGGTTTAGCTTGGTACACCAGAGAAATATACGCTTTCCCTTATTTTCTTTGGTGCATCCATGAGGTTCTTATAAGTATAGAAGATTTGGCATATCATAGAAAATCGTTTATTTTGTAAGGTTTCTATTTTTTGGTATACTTCTTGTATATGGGCACATATTTGCCCTTCTTCTAATGAGTTTTATTAATTTATTAAAAAAAGTCATGATGTCTATAATGGAACCACTAGGGGCTGTACTCTCAATTGTCAAACGACGTGGCCCTAAGACCTAATCATTTCAGCTCAAATATGTTCCAAAGAGAAGGTAGAAAGGAAAGATTGCTGATAAATCTGGACTACTTCTTTGATAGAAATATTTCAAAGTGTTTAAACTTTGGTCTGATAACTATAAAATGCAGTCTACTTGTCGGTTTGCTGCGCACACATCTAATTCAGTATTGTTCAGAAAATCGTCGAATACATTTGTTCTTGCATTTTAGAATATATGTGTCTGGTTGTGGCAGTCAATTGAATGTTGAGCTGTGGTGGCCTATGCTTTCTGACTTTAATTGTTTCATATAAGTGACTATCTTTAAGTAAACCTGCCCTTCCAAGGAGGTGAAATGAAATTTTAGTTTACTTTACCTTTTTATTAGCTCTATTAGTGTCATTAAAATAATGAGTATTTTATTCCTCTTTCTCACTGTAGGCTGGCTATGTTGGCGAGGATGTAGAATCTGTATTATATAAATTACTTGAGGTATGCATCACGCTTTAATAGTGTTTGGAGTTTTTTTCAGTCTATTCATGCCTGATCTTCTTACTTAGCTCATTTCTAATGGTACTTTAGAGCAGAGTTGTAATATTGGGAGTTCAAGATAAATTTTTAATAATCTGACGCGTGGGTTTGTGTGATTTTACTAAACAAGAGGGACTTTAGAGCAGAGTTGCTGGTCAAAACTGACTCCTGTAAATAGTTGTGACGAATTTCTGGATTTTATTAGCTCCTTACCCATAGATAATTGTACCTAGAGCTAATTTTAAAATCTTTTATGAGCTTAACTGCCATACGCTTGTATTTTTTGTAACTAGCATCTTCTTGATGCCTTTTTTTAATGAAATTATTTGCTTCATTAAAAATTACAAAAAAAAAAAAAACTAAACAAGAGGAACATGATCCTAAATATTAACTTCTCTTGTTTCCAGCAACATTGCAGTAAGATACAGGCAAGTTGCACAAAGCTCAACTATGTTCTCAATATTGATACTATCAATACTTAGCTTCTTTTACCTTGTGCTCTTTTCATTGTACTTTTTGTCACACCCCACCTTGGGGGGTATGACGGCACTTGGTGCCTGCTAGACTCTGGACTGCTAACTGGTCCAGCCTGAGCACAACTGGTGCTTTGACTGGTTCTGGCTCTATTTCAAGAAACAAATCGGCTATATAACGGCTGTAACTACAGCCTCCGGCCAACTGGCCTGTAGCCATCTGTACCTGTAACAACAGCTAACCAGAAACAGACCTGTAACAAGGAACCTATGCGGGCCGACAAGGCCAACATGCTGTCTAGTTATCTGTAACTCAACACAAGACTGCTGTAAAACTACGTGACCGGCAAGGTCACCACTACTGTCAAACTAAGGCCCCACACGACCAACATAAACTGGAATACAAAACAGCTACAGCAGACTGCACAGCCTCACACGACCGGCTCAAATAACCACAGGGAATATATACAGACTGCAAGCCTCTACGAATACTGTAAGAACTAATAGAAATGATCGGGACAGGGCCCCGACCTACCCATACTGCACAACAAAAGAAAAGGAGCTACACCTCTGGGAATCAGACTCGGGATGACAGGAGCTGATGACTCACTGGCTGGCTGGAATCACGAGGGATCGACTCCTCGTCCGTGAGTACCTGTAGGCAAGCAATACAGCGCCCCGCTGGGCGTCAGTACCACAGGTATTGAGCATGTGAAGCAAACTGAAATATGCAACTGAAATGAATAGCACAATAACATGACATTTAAGCAAGAAGTAGCTGAGTCTATCTAGCTGAGGATAACTGGGGAGAGTTTATACATTCTGTAACTAACTGAGCGTACCTGAAGACGTGTCGTCCTTCTGTCTATCAGTATCTACTAGCACATATCATTATACATAATAATACACACAATACCTGACCGACCCCCATAAGCCGGAAGGTGCCAACCAAGCAAGCAATCTATTTACCCGTACCCGGGTCTAAACCAACCAAAAACAAGTCGCTCCACTCATCTGATAACTGTGAGCTCCTCCTACTGGCCCCCTTGGGTACGTAGCTCAGGCCTTGGCCTCTGACAATAAACTGTGTCTGAGTCCGAAGACTCCTGCCTCTGGGCACAGATGTGCAGACAGAGTGGTCTGCCCTTGTAAACAGGGTGTGCTAGCTCTGCGCAGAGTAAACTGAACTACCCCTGCAAGCAGGGTGGTCTGGACCGTATTATCATGGTGGTCGGCCATCATCGTCCTTTAGTCGGACGGCATCGCCCAACTAGTGGCGGTATCTGAATCTGGTATCGACACAGCTATAACCCAGGGGCGGTGGGGATGCTAAAGGGTGTCCACATGCCACAACAAGTCTCAACATACAAAACACATACACAGCAAGCATGCTTAATGCAAAATACTAACCATATTCTCTTCTTGTATCTTAAGGCCGGTTTGTATTAAATAACTGATACTATATTCTGTTTTACACTATTTCTGATTGCTGGACTAATTGCTACCTGGCCTTTATCTGTCTATCTGATTATATCTGGATATAGCTCAATAACATAAAATGTACCATCTACTACTGAATACAATCTCAACAGATGTACTACGTATTGCCTGAATATCTACTATTCTGATTATCGCATGATACGTGATTAATGTACTAGCATGCTTGCTGGAAATTATACTAAAATCGTTCATGTACACTGGGTATCGGTTAATAGCCTTTATTCTATTTACTTTCTATGCTGTACTTCCTGGCTTGCCGAAAGAATAACTTTACATACCTGGTTTCTGAGTATCCGACTGACCGGTGTGATTTCCGTCGGTACTTCTGCTGTTTCTCCCAACTACATTCATATACACGTCAATTAGAACTAAATACATTAATATTCGGGAGAAATCGTCACTTTAGATATATATATATTTATCCCAACTTAAACCTTTCGAAAAACGGTCGAAAACTCGTTATTTTTCAGCGGTCCATAAGGGAGAAATATTCACTTCTCAGCTAGGAACACATAGACATTAATTTAGAGCAATTCTATTTACCTTAGTTCGGCGGCTCGCCGATTCGTCGGCCGTATTTCACGAAACTAAATCCGTAGGAATGCTCTCTGCTGCTAAATACTTCGGTATCTAGGATTAATTTGAGTTTGGGTAGCGTTTGGCAGCGTAATCGGACGAAAATTATAATCCCTCCTTCGCCTTCCTCTGTTTTGCTGCGTGTTCTGGAAATTAAAATGAGTTAAAAGATATTAAACCGAAGTGGGGACTTTATATACTTGAGCCTGAACTTGGGCAACGTGTCACGGAGCCATCGCGGAGGCCTTGCCTCCGTGACACGCTGCCATCGCGGAGGGGCTCTGCCTCGGCTCCTCCCGCGATGGTTCGACGGGTTTCTCGTCCGATCTTTTTTCCGGCCTTTCTCTAGCACGTATGGCCTTCTAATATGCTTAACCAACGTGTGAATAGGTCGTCTAGGTGCCGGGAATTCTACGGGGTATAACACTTTTGGACTTCAATATTTCTGATATATACTATTGGTCAATCGTTCTAAATAACAACATACCCATTGTGGGCATTTGTAGGGGTAGAGAGGTTTTTTTCTTTTTGATCCTCTGCTCAAAAGGAATGTTATTGAAGTAGGATTGTAAGAAAAATATAACTACCAAATAGCAAGACACAAAGCAACTGAAGCAACAAATAATACTACACATAAAGAACAAGAAAATACACAATTACTAAATAATATTACCAATAGTGAGAAGAGGAAAGGAGGAGGCTAGACCTTACCTCTCCCACATAAAGTGCGACAATACTCAACTATCTACTAATTTTCTACTCTAATTCTAGACCTCTACACCTTCCTATCTAGGTCACAAGCTTCGAATAAAAGATGAGCAGTTCTAGTAAGATTTCGTAATATGAATACCCCTACGTTTTGCGGAGATATAAGGCGTCATTTTGGGATTCCATTTTCTAGTACCATGACCAAAATAAAATTAGAACTAGCGCAATTTGCAGAATTAGAAGCCTTTGCATAATTTGCTTCTTATCTTGATAAAGCTACTCAGAATCGATTGACAAGAGGTCAACGATTACGTGAATTGTCTAAATAATCCCAATAAGCTCTTCTCACGGTAGAAGAGCAGATAATGACTATTTATAACGTAATAAACGGCTATCTTGATTCATTAGAAGTTAAACAGGTAAAGAAATTTCTTGTTGAGTTACGAACTCACTTAAAAACTAATAAACCTCAGTTCCAAGAAATCATATCTTCTACCCAGATATTTACCGAGGAAGCTGAAGCTCTTTTGAAAGAAGCTATTCAAGAACAAATGGACCATTTTATACTGCAAGAACAAGCATAAAGAAACATTGATCACTTTTGTCTTAATCTTAATAAAAAAGGAATTAAGCATCTTGGGTTCAACTATTCAAACAGTTTTACTTGCTATCAAAATCTAAAAATATATATATGGAAATAAGTTGTGTCCAATAGGATTTGAATACCAAAGGTTTAGAAGACTTATGTCCTATCATTAGACAATGGATGTCCTATCACCTCACCAGTTTTTTTGGCCTACATCTGCCTATCCTAACTCTTGCTGCAACTAACCTCTCACACCTCCTAACTGGTGCATTCTCACACCTCCTCTTCACATGTCTGAACCACCTCAACCTCGCTTTCCTCATCTTGTCCGCCACGGAGGTCACTTGCATTTTGCCCCAAATAACTTCGTTCCTAATCATATTTCTCCTAGTGTGCTCACACGTCCATCTGAGCATTTTCATCTCCACTACCTTCATCTTCTGTATGTGGGTAAAATCTTGATGGCTTCTTTTAATCAACTTTAGAAGCTTCACTTTGGTGCTACTGCTTCTGATTCTTTTTTGGTGGTCTTGCAATTTCTTCTCCCATAGTTGATGACAAACTCTGCTGCTTCTAGCGTTGCAGTTTAATGTTATTAATGACTTGGTAGATGTGCGCTAGCTGGTTGCTAAAAATACTTATCTGTGTTCTGTTCTAGTTGATATTATGAGTTTTTGTTTGATATCATTCAGAAAGTATAACCTAATAGAGTAAGTATGATTTTTATTTGGAATTTGGAATATGGAAGCAGCTGTGTAATTCTACTGCCAAAAAACTGAAAATTGATTGTGCATGGAGAGTACTGCAGCTGCAAATATAAGGTAATCATGTAGTAGGAGAAACATTTAATACTGGCCCGTGGAACTGCAATTAACTTATGAGTTTTTAGATTTGAAGAACTGTAGAAAGGTGATTGATAAATTTAACTGGTTTAACACGGAACTAGCTGGATAGTTGGTCCAGTGGTTTTAAGATGATTGAAGAGCCTGTGTAACCAATCAAAACTTGAGGGGCTCATGTCTCGCTAAAATCTCAATTTTCTAAATAATGCTGCATAGCTTGGCTTTTCTAGAATGGTTAATTTGTTCTGTTGTGACACAGTTTTTGGAGGATTAAAATAGAGAGAATCTAGACTGATATAAAGAGAAGAGAGGGTAATGATTTCCAAAGTAGTCACAATGATTTCACATTTGTGCAAAAATCAATTTTCATTTTTATCTGTCTTGGTGTAGGAGTATTATCATTATCACTTTGTTGTGAAGTTTCTTTTTGATAAAGGTTGCATTGAATAGTTTCTGTTGAGAAGCAGGTTTACTTCCTATTTCTTTGTCAGGCAGACTACATAGTTTCTCAGTTGTAATCTGCTTCACTTTTGCACCATCAGCAGCATAGTTATTCAATTATAAACTGCTGGTATTCATGTTTATTTTCAGGCTGCTGACTTCAATGTCGAAGCAGCTCAGCAAGGGGTTGTCTACATAGATGAAGTTGATAAAATAACCAAAAAGGTCCAAAAACCATTATCTACTTTATTGAATTTGGATAGTTGATTTTAAAGTGATCATTCTCATCAGTCATCTGTATAGGCTGAGAGCCTAAACATTGGAAGAGATGTATCTGGGGAGGGCGTCCAACAGGCGCTGCTGAAGATGCTTGAAGGAACTGTGAGTATTTATTGCAAATTATTTCAATCTGTTTGTTTCAATTACTTATTACTCTTGTAAACATGCTTACAGATTAATGTCTGTAGTTCCTTGACTTGAGATGTGTTCTTCTTTGAAACATTTTTTAGAGATCAATAATCTCAGTTGCTCAGTTTATCTTTATCTCTTCTTCAGATTGTGAGTGTACCTGACAATAGAGCACGGAAGCATCAACGTGGCGATACTATTCAGGTATAGTGAATCTATTAAAGCCTCTTTAATCTGTTTTTTCTTTATAAAATTTGCAGGCTAACAGTTTTGTGGGAAAAGCACTTAGTGGCTATTTGGATGGTACTATTGTTTAGTGCTTTTTAGAATCAATTTGCTTAAGTTGGGGGTGGAAAACAAATCTTTACTGGGAAAGATTGTTTGGCCAAGAAAATCAGATGTCAGACGCTGACCTATTCAACAAAAAAGAAACAGGACGTAGTCAGGCAAAACTATACATATGTTGGGAGGGGGGAGCTCAAGTCAAATATTGGGTTATATGCCTTGCAACAATCATCTAAAAAGGATGTAATGTTGTAACGAGCTGGATGTTACTTGTTCAATAGCTCATCACTGTTCTTTCTAGATGCTGACTGGTCTTTATATTTTTCCATATACTAATTTGCAGATAGATACTAAAGATATCCTTTTTATCTGTGGCGGAGCTTTTGTTGGTTTAGAGAAGACAATTTCAGAAAGGTAATCTGTCAAACTCAATTAATTTAACGAAACACATTTAGGTTAACTGATATATTATGGTTCAACTTATCTTTCCTTTTCTCCCAGACGGCAAGATTCCTCAATTGGATTTGGAGCACCCGTTCGAACTAACATGAGAGTTGGTGGTCTAACTGATGCTGTAGTCACATCATCACTGTTGGAATCTGTGAGGAGATCCCTGTGACTCTTGAGCGTAGTTTTCTCTTCTGAATCATTATTTTGTGGATCTAATGATTTCTTGACTCTTTATTCTCATGAAATTCTAGAAACCAAATGCATTGGAAGCATTTGTTTGACATTGCTTTCTGTGTCTAGGTAGAAAGTGATGATCTCACTGCATATGGTCTTATTCCTGAATTTGTGGGGCGGTTTCCAGTTTTAGTGAGTTTATCTTCACTGGATGAGCATCAGCTAGTTCAGGTTTGTCTACTCTTTTTGCCTTTTTGCGATGGTAGTTTCTAATTTCACGTTTTCCTGCTTTAATCAGTTTTTGGGAACTCCAACAGTGCTTAGGCGGTTGATGACCAACTTAAAAATAGTCAAAAATTATGATGAATCCTCATAGTACTTATTGATGAAGTCCTAATGAAATGGGCCAACCAGAGCGAATCACACCCGGATTTTCGAATGTGGTTTTGATCGATTGATTGGATGGGGAACTTTGGGAGTTTTTCGTTTTGCTTTTAGGTGCTATGGTGGACTCTTACCTGACATTAAGAAGGGAAGAATAGTAAAATCAATATGTTCTGTTAAAGGTACCCTTTTCCGATATTTGCCTTTTCTCTCTTTCTTTGATCCTTTTTTCCATGTTGACATCAGTAAAATCATCTTTGTGCCTCTAGAATTGGAGCTTGAGGTGCTGCTGCCACGTGGCAACAATTACATCATTAAACTTCTTCAAATAAACCTCCATGCTTTCAGATTCTTTGCATTTATAGTCTATTGTAGATCAAAAGTAATTTTGAACTTGTAACTGATAATTCAAATATCTGATTTAAGTACCTTGACCTGGTTAAATGCTTTAATCTTACAATAGTAGGTTAAAACATGGATTGAAACCAACCAACTGAAGAAAATGAAGAGTGGGTGGCTGTGTGTGTTTGTAAACATCACTTATACCTGTTGTGAGAAGTCTTTTTGAGGTTCAACTTGCATGCATTTAAAAATTATTTTGTTTGTCCCTTTTGGACTGCCAGGGGAAGGAGAAAAAAAGTTTATAGTCTGCTTGAAGATGAAAGACAATATTTGAAGTTGATGTTTCTTTTTTTTCACCTTTTGTATTGTTTCTTACTTGTTTTCCTTTTGGTTGTTGATCCTTATTTTTGCTCTGCAGGTTCTCACAGAACCCAAAAATGCTCTTTGCAAGCAATACAAGCAAATGTTCAGCTTGAATAATGTAAGCTTTTGGCTCTGACGTATGATACTTCATTCTTCTGGAAAAAGAAGTTTCTCTCTCTTTTGTCCAACAAACTGATAGGAAAAGGGAAGAGAAGAAGAAGAAAAGAAAGAAGATGCCATTCTTATTTTAAAAAATTGTACTTCATTCTGATGCACTTGGATCAAAATCAGTCAATTTATTTAATTTGTTTTGTTGTTACAGGTCAAATTACTGTTTACCGAGAAAGCACTTCGACTTATTGCCGAGAAAGCCATTGCCAAAAACACTGGTGCACGAGGCTTAAGATCTATACTAGAAAGTATTTTGACTGAAGCTATGTTTGAGGTATTTCATGGCACCACAATTATTTTTTGGCATTAATTCTGGAAAGCTTGGGAAAATATCTCGCCTTTTTACTCTTATCACATTGAGGCTACTCAAAAGGAGATATATCACCTTTTTATTTGGAAGTTTGAAGCACCTACTTTGAGTATTACTTTCAAAAAATTACGTGTGCGAGCACCCCATGAGTTGTTGGCATAGCTATCTTATAAAGAACTTTGCTCCAAATTTCCAAAGTGAACCTAAACATTACTTTTACCTGTCTTTTGGAGTGTGCCTAAATTTTGGTTTCAAAAGCTCCAAAAGTTCTATCAAAGTGCTTTTCCACTTGAACCTTTGACTAAATGTATTTTAATCATGTAGCAAATACTTGAAGAATTGTCTTTTCATGCTCAAATGCATCACATTCCCAAACGGTGCCTCAGTGAAACATGGTTCTTTTGTCAAGTCTGCCTCTGATTTCAATGCAGCCTATCCGTTTAAAAATCGACATTTTTACATAGCTCTAGTGATTCTTGTGCTATTTCGGCCACATGGCACTCAGTGGATCCTTTGTGCATGTCACAGCTATTCTCATAAACCGTATCCTGGAACATTATGCACAGGTTCCTGGAAGCAAGCCAGGCGAGGAATCTGTAGAGGTTGTCTTGGTTGATGAAGAGGCTGTCGGAACAGCTGATACAGCTGGATGTGGAGCAAAAGTTCTTCGTGGTAGCAGTGGGCTGGAGAACATGTTCCCTTCTACTGGATTAACAATGACAACGGTATGTCTGCTTTCATAGATAAGCATTTGAAGACAACTTGTTATCAACCCATCACATAATATATCTTAGTATCTGCAGGGGTAGTCCCTGCCAATTATAGAAATGTTTGTCTAGGATTGACCATAATAATCTAGAAATATAATTCAAGTTGATTAGATGTTCCATTCGACAAGTTTTATTACAATTTTCCTTCAATGTGTAGTCACTTATAGTTTGTATTTGATGGGTTAGTGATGTGAATATTTTTCTCTCTCTTGTTCTTTTTAATCATCCAAAGGGAACTTGTTTCTCTTTTCACTTCAAAGAGACAGCAAAAATATTTGTGTGATTAAAGATCATTATACCGCCCATATCATTACCCAACTCTGGGATTTGAACCTCGAGAATTTCACTTTTCTTCCATTATAGAAGTGTAAGTGTAAACTATTAAGAAGCTTGTTTTGCCACTCGTAACCAAATTTCTCTTTCACCTTGCTGCTTCAACAATTAAGTATGGAATTGAGAGATGAATGATTTGCATTGATATTATATGTTTCGTCTATAATCAAAAGAAAAAAATCTAAAAAACACTTGACACTAAAATATGAATTTTCTAGACCAAAATAACGAGATGATGTGTTATTGCCTAAATCATTAGTGAGTCACTTGTCCCTTCCATCACACAGATGATCTTTCTCTCGTATATAAGTATTTTGTTATCTATCAGGAACATTATTACGATGGTCAGTTATATTGAACATACTGAATCTTGGCCAAGAAGTAGAGAAATGTGTGAATCAGAGAACTGTTTGCTCTAGATTTTCCACGCTCTCTGGAAGGATTGCAAAGTGTGAATTTTTGAGTGATTTAGCTTCTCCCATTTTTTTCAGGAAAAGAAGGAAGCAACAAAAGAAGACTCGGACTCGGAGTCTGAGGCTCTGGCAAGAGCCTTGAGCTTGTGATCTCAGTAGTCTGTTTACAATTTTCTCTTTTTGTCAGTGTGAGTTCTTGTATATAAAAGTTTTATCAAAGGTGCAAAGCTAGTTGGTGTTCCTTGTTCTGGAAAGAAGGCTTTCTGTAAACCCGGATCTGTTGAACTCCGAACTGAGTTTAGTTAAGTTCCAGAACTTCTTTCCCTGGATACTCAATCCTATCTATTTTGACTTCCATGACGATGCTAAAAATTATGCAATTCTGTATCTGTTTCTTATTAGAGGTTCTATTTGAAGGCACGAGATTTTGGTTAATTTAAATCTGAAACAGTATTAAGAGAATAATCATGTCAATGACAAGGAATAAATTGAAGTACCATTGCATTAATATACATCTCTATGAGGTTTCGTATTCATGGTAATCATTTCTAATGTAGTTATTTGGATTCAGAATGGATCCATTGAGATCCATTAGTACATCTTTTCTGAATCTTGTCTAGTAAAGGTTGGTCTTATTCAGGATTTATCCGAGAAGAATGGTTCTCGAGTTTACAAGTTGAAAATAATGGTCATGCCTGGTTCATGAAGCATGGGAATCGTGTAGTATGGTGTATAAGAATAGTGTTGAATAGGTTTTATTAATTATGCTTGTATTAATATTTTTTATCTATTATTTGATTTGATGTATTAAAAAATAATACGCATTGCATAATTTCTAAAAGAAATTGTTTACAAAAGTACCCTCTACATTTTGTTGGCTTTGTACACTTCCACTCTTTTAGGGTAAGTGTTTTTTTAACATGCTAATGCACGAATTAATAACCTTAGTTTTGATATCATTTTATTTTGCTATGCATTAATTATACATAAGATAATACCAAATAGAGTGTATAATTAATGATACATATGTTGAAAGGATATACTAAATAAGAGATCAGTAATATCAAAACTAACACATTATTTTTTTAATACCTTCTGCTAAACGATCTATTCTTGTTATATTCTAACTAGTAATACTGCATATTGTTGTTTATAGCTATTAATATGGGTCAGATCAACCCAAGCCTCGCAAGCAAGATATTTGATAGGTAAGATGGACTGACCTTTTATTTTAAAGGGTCTTAATATAGTCAGTCCAATTCATTCCTAAAAAGGTCGCGGATTGGGGTAGGCTGGCCTTTCATTTTTGTTGATCTTTTTTTGTACAAAATTTTTTTTTTCAATTTACATTTGAGATTATAGGTATGATAATTTATTAATATTTTTAACGTATGATTATATATAAGTACATAATTTTACGATAACTTATAAGATAATCAACATGAACACTCGTCAAACACATTTAAATCTATCAATAAAGTTGTCTTAACTAACATGTTCATCTACATTCATATGCAAATATAATTAGTCGAACATTATCAAATTAATTACTATATATCAAAAACTAATAATATTAAATCCACTTAGAAATATTATCATTTTGAATTTGGGTAAAGTCATATCATTGATTTCGAGTGGCAACAAGTGTTTGGACATTTTCATGATGGATGCACTTTTAATACTTGGTGATTAGAAATTTTAATATTAGGAATTTAACGTTGTAAAGTATTATGTGAGAAGTTAGTGTTTACTCGGCAATCATTATTCCTAGTTTTACTTCTTTTTTTGCAATTTTCTTTTAAATTTTAAGTGTAAATTATGAATGCAACTTTTATACTTGATGATTAGGATTTAATATTAATTGAGCAAAGTATTATGTAAGATTTTAAAACTTATTCGGTAATAATTATTCTTAGTTTTTACTTTTTTCCACAATCTACTCTTAAATGTTAGTTTAAATTAAATAATTTTTGGGTCATTCGCATAAATACCCTTATTTTGAGGTAGTATTTAATTTTTTCTCTTCAGCACTTTAAGTGATGAAAAAATGATCAAAAATACCCTTAACAACAAAAATAAAAATAAAAGAATTCACAAGGCATAAGTTTTTATGCCTTAAGGCATAAAATCACACAGATTATGCCTCCAGGCATAAGTTAAATAACATGAACTTCTGCCCATAGAACAAGTTGAATAACATGAATTTATGCAAGTTTATGGAATTGAAATTGTGTTTGGGGATAGAAGTTCAATTACATAAATTTATGCCCGTAGAAATAAGTTGAATAACATGAATTTATGCCTTGAGACATAAGTTCAGTAGGAAACTTATGCCTATGGG
The DNA here is from genome assembly GCA_035772735.1 of Datura wrightii. Taxonomy (NCBI): domain Eukaryota; kingdom Viridiplantae; phylum Streptophyta; class Magnoliopsida; order Solanales; family Solanaceae; genus Datura; species Datura wrightii. The sequence continues at coordinate 41,366,497 of JASDFA010000014.1, forward strand.
TAGAAGTTCATGCAATTGAACTTATGCCTACTGAACTTGTGTCTGGGGGCAAAAATTCAATTGTATAAACTTGTGCCCATAGACACAAGTTCAATAACATAAGTTCAGTAGGGTACTTATGCTTATGGGCAGATATTCATGCAATTGAACTCCATAAATTCAGTAGCATGAACTTATGTCTCAAGACATAAATTCAGTAGCATGCACTTTTGCTTTTTAGGGCTAACCTATGCCTTGAGATTTTTTTTTGACTTGTGGATTTTATTTTTATTTTTATTTTTGCCAATTTTTTTTAAAAAAATATTTGGGGTATTTTTGTTCCTTTTTTATTGCTTAAAATAATGAAGGCCAACTATCAAATATCACCAATTTAAGGGGCAAAAAATAAAGATCACCCCAAAATAGGGGTAGTCGACGCAAAACTTAATAGTCTTTTGGCTTATAAGTTGGATTGGGCCCAACCTTGATTAAGCTTCAAGGGCCTGCGGACTGACTTAGGCTGGATTTATAAGCCTCGATTTAAATAGGCTTAAAAAATCTTAATCTAATTTTACCCTTATAACAGGCTGGTCTGGCCTGGCATCAAGGGTCATACCCATTTTGACGGCTCTACTATTATTGATTAGAGTGAATGGTGAAAAACACACCTAAAATATTATCATATTTTGAGTTTCATACCTGAACTATCAGGTGTGCGAGTTTCATGTACTATCACCAAATGTTTATTGACACTTACTTCAACAATAAGTTGTTCACGTTTCAACTGATTGTTGAGATGGGTTTCGATAAACATTTGGTGATAGTTCATTTAAGAAACTCGCACACTTGATAGTTCAGGTATGAAACTCAAAAAATTGAGACACCTCAAATGTGTTTTTCACTCTTCATTTTATTCATTAAGCATGCAATTTTGGTCTTAATTTCTTTTGGATTTGTTAGCATAACATACTTGATATTAAGAAAAAAAATTACATGACAATTATAGAGTATAATGAGAAAGATTAAAATGGCTTGGGAGACCCTTATACTTGTTATGATTTGACATCCCGACCCTTATAATTTACGAAATTTTATTTGAACACCTGAACCTATTAAAAGTATTTATTTTTAACTTCTCAAACACTCATCACTTGGTTTGATGTGAATAACACATGTAATCCACATCAGATAAAGTCATGCCATGTCGTTAACTTCTTCATCGATTAAAAATGAGATTAGAGGAAGGGTAACCACCACTTGCATCTCAAACAACACAAATTTGTCATCTGTCACATATGATCTGTCAGTGTCTACAATGAAACACTCAAAAATTTTAAATAAACCAACATATGAATAAAATTGGTATAAACATTCATTGAGTACATCAAGAGTCCAGTGAAAGAATGGGAAGTTATAGAAAAACAGAATCGAGGAAGGGCAAGGGGAGGAATAGAAGAAAAACTGAGAGATGGAGAAGGAAAGAAAAAAAGAATGGAGGGAGGTGAAGAAGATGTGTTTTGGGATTTGTGGTGGGGGAGGGGGGGGGGGGAGGTGGGGTTGCGGAATGGGGGATTTGCTTTTAAAATAAATGTCATTTTTTTAGTACCCATTTTCGTCTTTTTAAAAAAAAAAATTTAAATCAAAATTAAGACATTTACTTGCTTTAGGGGCATGTAGTGATGCAATTTGTCTGACCAAGCATAAAATATCACATAAGTTCGGTCAATGGTTAGGGGGGTCTAAAATAACTTATTTGAATAGGTTCAGGTGTTTGAATGAAACCCCATGAAGTATAGGAGTCGGGATGTCAAATCAAAACAAGTACAAGGATCTTTGAGGCTATTCCATAACTTATTTATAATATTAAGGGTATAATGATTCATTAACTTTTGAGGGACATTTTGATATATTAATTTCATTGAAACTTCTCATTTATAATGTAACTAGTGAGATAATGAAACCAATAAATATTTTAAGGATATCTATTGATCCTTATCACAAATTGCTAAAAATATTACAATTTGAAAAAGTGCTCAATATGAAATAAAATAGTAATTCTCTCCTAATTAGGAGAAATAGTGGAATTGATATAAGCACTATTTTTTTCAAGCAAAAAAATTATTATTTAAACTATAAAAAAGTACAAGAAAAAATTTAAACAAACTTATATGTAATTAAAAAATTCTAAATAGAATCATAACATATATGTAGAAGTAAGTGCACGTGAGACCTTTATTTATTCAAGCTCAAATCCTTTAGCAGTCCCTTAAACATTAGGGTTAATATTTGACAAAAATCAAAATCAAAATCAAATCAAGATTGACACAACACAATCACCCCAAATGATACTTCATAATCATTCAAAAGATTGTATACATCCAAAATAATCAATCTCCAAACTTTAAGAAACAAAAAAAGCTTTATAAAAAATAATATTAGTGTTTTAAAATTCCAACTCCTTATCTTCAAGAAGATTAAAAAGTATTGTATAGTACTTACACTCTCAAAATTTTAAGTGTATGTCTCCCACTTTGAAATGCAGATGTGTGCAAGTTGATTTCTTTGAGTTCACCATTCAAACAAATCTTTTGAATAAATAATAGTTTTTCCAATAAATATTTATTTAAATTTTCTGATATAGCTAACAGACTAATATAGACATATTCTAGGAGAATAAAAGGATGTCATAAAATTATACATAAAATAATATTTGAGAATTATGGATATAACTCCTAATTAATAGAGGTTTCAATGACAATATTAAGGAGATGGGAGAATTTGAAAAGATCATGTGTTGATAGATGTTAAAATCTCTAATAAAAAATAATTATTAGAGAGGAAATAATTGATTAACTATAGTTATAAAAGCACAATAAATACAATATGAAAAGAATTAAAAAGAAAAAAAAATCTATTGCATGTTTTTCATGAGGAGATCAAGCGACATGACTTTTGTTTTTAAGTTAATAAAATAAAAAATTATTTATTATTATTTATTACATTTTGTTGAAAATTTAAAAGTTACATGGATTTCAAAAATTATAAGATATATAATATATTTGGTATGCATATTTAATTGATTAGTGAAAAAGACTCTTTATTATGACCATTTATCTAATATTTTTAAATATTTAATATCAGTATTAAGAAAATAATTATTTTAGGGGCATTAGTGTCCATTAATAGTTTAAGGTTATTATGATTGTATAATCTTTAACTCTATGGCTTTCCCATTTTAGTATATTTCATATATATATATTATTTTATTTAGTGGAGGAGTAAAATGGTAATCCAACTTTGAAGTTAGGACTTAAGAGCCTCCCACTTTTAGTATAATATGTTATATGGAATATATGATATATGATTATAATAAAATATTATAAAATTATTGTAGAGGGAAGGATAAAATGGCCGGTCAATATTTGATGGGCAAATTGATCTTTTAGCTTTGGGTTTCTCACTTTTAAAATAAGATGATATAATAAATAAGATAGAATTATTATATATAGAATTTAGTTTTAGGATGAGGGGTAATTTAGTTTATTAATATTATTTAAAGGATATTTTCGTAATCTAACTTTTAACTTAGGGTCTTCTCACGTATATAATAATATGATATGATAGAATAAACATATTAATTGATTGGGGTGTTTTAGTGGACTAAGCTCATTGAGTACTGATAATAGTCTCTAACTTTGACCTTTCTTTCTTCTTCTTTTTTATTTTTTTGATAAAATAATAATAACATTTTGCTAGTTTAAAAATGTATTTTCAAATTATAGTGTAATTATTTAAGTAAAAGGCTTTATATGCTCGGAAGTCGAAAGAATTCAAGTTAGCATTACAATATTATGATTCAATTAATTTAGATATACATCGTGTAGGGTTCATTTATGAATTATGTCTTGTTACACCCCGTAAGTTTCTAGCACTTAGTTGGTCTATTCGCATGTTGGTTGAGAGTTTTAGAATGTCATACGTGCGAGAAAAGGGCCCGGGGAAAGGCCGAACGAGTGTCAAGTCGGATTTTCGCAAGAGGAGGCCAAACCGCGCTGCCCAGAGGGGCAACGTGGTACGGAGGCCCCTCCCCCGCGATGAACAACGTGGCACGGAGCTAGATTGGCGCGATGGCAAGCGTACCACGTTGCCATGGTTCGGGCTCCAAGTATATAAAGCCCTCACCCTTCATTTTTATGTTATTTTCATAAGTACACGACCAGAAAACAGAGAGGGCGAAGGGTTTGAATAAATTTTCGTTCGATTACGCCGCCAAACGTTGTCCAAAGTTAAATTAACTTCGAGTATCGAAGTATAAAGCTGCAGGGAACATTCCTACGAAGTTAGTTTCGCGAAATTCGCCCGACAAAATCGTCGTCCCGCCGAGTCAAAGTGATTGAAATTGCTCCAAACTAGTGTTAATACACTCCTAGGCCTAAAGTGAGTATTTCTCCCTTATAGATTCTCAAGAAATTATGAGTTTTCAACCGTTCTTCGATAAGTTGAAGAATAGTCAGTAGACATATATCAAGTATCGTTTTCTTCCAGTATAGTAATGAAGTTAGTCCTATTCTTTCGTAAATATAATTACAGTTGGGGAGAATAGCTGAATACTAGCCGAATCTCGTCAGTTAATCGGTAAACTCGCAGTCGAGGTATGTAAAGCCAGTCTCTTTCGGCAAGTTAGTTTCTCCAGTATAGTAAAACAGTATGAATCCCAGTAAGATATTTCAGAAAAAGTATATCATGCTCAGTATGAAATCCAGTAAAGCACGTCAGAAGTATTATATCATGTTCAGTATGAGACTCAGTACATCATGTTAGAGATTATATTATTATCTTATTTAGTGCGTATTATGTGTAGTTATTGCTATCAGTTGAGACTTGATTGTATTGTTTTGGGCTGGTTTACCAGTATAGCTTCCGCGACCGCCCCAGGGTTAATGGTTGTATCGACTCGCCCGCCAGAGGACGAGGATACGTCGCTCTACGGAGTGGCATGCCGTCCGCCAGGGACGAAGATGGGATGTCAGTTCCCCATATTTTGCCGTAGTTGGCCCTTATACACCCCCGTCGAGCGCTTGCGCCCGGGGTGTTGATTTCAGGAGTCCTCCGGACTCAGGTACAGCTATAGTCAGGGGCCCAGCGAGCCCAAGCTGCATGCCAGGGGACCAACAGGATGCTTATAACTACTAGGTGATGTGGTATGACCTGGGTAGGGGTAAATAGATTGTGATGATTTTACCTTCCGGCTTATGGGAGCCAGGTAAGGTTTATGTTATGTTGTTTTAGTTATTGATAGATAGACAGTAGAACGTCACGTTATCATGTATGACTCTTACTCTTCTTAGAATAGCTATGTTAGCCCTGATTCCTCTATTTCAGTTCGTTTCCTATTACTTCAGTTACTGTCAGCTTTATTACTTACTTTCAGTTGTTTTCAGTTGTTGCTTTACATACTCGGTACCTGTGGTACTGATGCCCATTTGGGGCGCTGCATTATTTGCCTACAAGTACACATAGACGAGGAGCAGATCCCTCGTAGTCCCAGTCAGCGATACAGAGCCTTCAACTCCTTTCATCCGAAGCTTGAAAGACAGAGGTTTACTCTCCTTTTGATTATGCAGTATCGGTAGGCCGGGGCCCTGTCCCGACCATCTTATTATTCTTAGAGGCTTGCAGATTGTATTTTATTCCCTATGGTTAGATGTATCGGTCATGTGGGGCTATATATGTGTTTCAGATTGTATGTGATGGCCGTGTGGGACCTTGTTCAGTTGTTAGTTCGTGACCTTGTTGGTCACAGATCAGTTTAGCGCCAGATTTCATTTTTCAATTATAACTACACATCATGGTGGCCTTGTCGGCCCGCATAGGACTCCTTATAGTTGGTTGTTCTGGTTAGTTGTTTATCTTTTACAGGTGGCTATAGGCCTTGTCGGCCGGGGGCTGTATTTACAGCCGCTATATAGCCCGTCATTTTCTTGAATCCGGAGTTAGAGCCAACCTCGCACCAGAGGTGCTTAGGCTCAGTTAGTTCAGCAGTCCAGATCCCAGTAGGGCACCAGGTGCCAGTCATGCCTCCCAAGGTGGGGCATAACATGTCTCTTGAAAAACGAATTTATTATTTGAAAAAGAAGAAGAAGAAGAGATAAGACGCTTGAATAACTAAGAGAAGGTTTTTGAGACTGAATTATTTTCATACCTCATATATAGGCGTGTGTTTTGTAGGATATAGTTGAAATTGTATATGAGTTCTTGAGTATGAACTCTTTAGAACTCAGTAAGAAGAAGTTGAAGATAGATGTAAGCTTTAGATGAAGAAGGATATTGAAGAAGGATAGGAAGAAGACATAAAGGAGAGAAGAAACTTCAGTACACTTTTCATTCAATGTTGTATATACTTTGATATACAATGAAAGGCATCTATGGCCTTTTACAGAGCTGAAGCCATCAAGTTATCTAATCAACTTTTCACATTTACAGTTAGGAAGGTTAACTAACTTAACTAACTTTCTAACTTTCTAACTGCTTCCTTTAACAGCTTTCCTTAACACTCCCTCTCAAACTAGCAAGATGTAAATATGTTATGAATTCCTAGCTTGGAGCTTAGGTAGAAGTGTTGGACTTTGCTCAATACTTTGGTTAACATATTAGCAGGTTGATCTCTTGTCTGTATGTACTGAGTGGTAATCGATCCTTGAAGAAGTTTCTCTCTTATAAAATGACAATCTATGTCTATGTGCTTAGTCCTTTCATGAAACACTGGGTGCCGGCAATTTGAAGACCTGACCTGCTGTTACTGTATATTTTAGCTGGAAGTTTGACATTTCCTCCAATTTTCTTGAGCAATCCCAATATCCAAACCAGTTCAGCCACTGCTACAGCCAAACTCCTAGAGATTGTAACTTATTTCTTTGATTTTCATGAGACTGCTAACTCTCCTACTTTCATCACATAACACGTGACTGATCTTCTGGTTTGAGGACATGTAGCCCAATCTGCATCACAAAATGCAGTGACTGATTCTGCGTTCTTTATGAATCTCACAATTTTGAGTGCAGCTTCCATGTGCGACTTCTTGGGAGATTGTAGGACTGACTTAGTGTTTGAACACTAAAGGATATGTCTGGTCTGGTCATAGTTAAATACAATAGTTTGCCAATTGACTTCTTATAAGCACTCTGATCAGTTAAAGGATCTTTCACAGGAGCATTGGGGTTGATATGATCATCATAAGTTTTTGAAGTTAGTTTGAAATTAACATCCATAGGAGTGATTGCAGGTTTAGCTGCTGTAAGTCCTACTCCAGAAATCATCTCTAATGCATATTTCCTTTGATAGATTAATATACCTTGTTTAGATCTTGCAAATTCAATTCCAAGAAAGTATCTTAGTTCCCCAAGGTCTTTCATCTTGAAAGCTTGTTGAAGTGTCATCTTAGTTTCCTCAATCAGTGTCAACTTGTCCCCAGTAATTAGCATGTCATCAACATATACTAGTACTAAAGTTATGCCTTCAGAAGTCTTTTTTATGTATAGTGAGGCATCAAACTTACTTTAAGTGAACTGAAACTTGAGCAATGCTTGTGAAAGCTTCTCATTCCACTGCCTTGGGGCTTGTTTCAGCCCATATAAGGATTTGACAAGTCTGCATACCAGTGTCTCCCCCTGACTTGCAAAACCTTGTAGTATTTCCATATATATTTCATCATGAAAGTCTCATTGAAGAAAGGAATTGTACACATCCATATGATGTATATGCCATCTCTTTCTTGCTGTTGTGGCTAAGACAGTTCTTACTGTCTTCATTTTAATTACTGGAGAAAAAGTTCTTTGTAGTCAATGTCTTCTTTCTGGCTATACCCTTTTGCTAGTAGCCTGGAAATCTTTTAATTTCCTTTGATGACTTGTATTTCACATTATATATCCATTTACAACCAATAGGATATTTACCTTCTGGAAGTGTGACTAAGTCCCAAGTGCGGTTATCTCGAAGAGCTTCAATTTTTGCCTTTATAGCTTCAATCGATCTTGGATCTCTGCATGCTTCTGCATATGATGTAGGTTGAATTACAGATGAAGAAGATTCCACATAGGCCCTGTAATTAGGTGATAAACCTTCATATGAAATATATTTAGACAAAGCATAAGGTGTGTCTGCATGTATATTTAGAGACACAAAACTATCTAGCCAGACTGGTGCCCTTTTGTTTCTAATAGATCTTCTTTGAACCTGTATTTCACTTACTATTGGAATGATCTGTGATTCATTCTGAGCTGTGGAAATCTCTTCTCTTTGCTTATAGATTCTGTATTATGAATGACTTTTGTAGTCTGTTCAATTTAAACTGTATCATGTATTGCTTCTAAGTGTCCATTCCTGACTATTACTGGACTGGTTTCTGTTGAATATTGTGAATTAACTAGACCATCATTCAGAGGAAATATAGGAGTAGATCCTTGCTATTGATGTATCTTTTTGAATGAAAATATATTTCCTCTGAATTAGACATCTCTGCTAACAAAGAAGTGTTGATTGGATATGTCATATAACAAGTATCCTTTCTTATTTTCTACATACCCCATGAGTATGGCTTGTCTAGCTCTTGGCATGAGTTTGTCAGATTGACACGCAATTTTGGCATAACATAAACACCCTAATATTCTTAGATGATCACAGGTAGGTACTTTTCCATAGTCTCTGATAAGAACTTTGACCTTGTAGAACTGAGCTTGGAAGTTTATTTATTATATAAACTGCAACTAATACACAATGACCCCAAAACTTGATGGGAATTTCTGCTTGAAATCTTATAGCTCTGGTTACTTCCAAGATGTGTCTATATTTTCTTTCTACCACTCCATTTTATTGTGGAGTGTAGGCACATGTTTTTTGATATATAATACCAGAAGCTTTAAATAAATCAGTGAAGTAAAAATTCACAAACTCAGTCCCATTATCTATCCTTATCATCTTAACTTGCTTTTCAAACTGTTTTACAAGTGCCAGAAACTGTTGAATTATAACACATACATCTGTTTTGAGTTTTAGAAGAAAAATCCAAGTCATTCTTGAGAAATCATCCACTACTATAAGAAAATATTTTTTGCCATCCAATGTGGGAATTTTATAAAGACCCCACAAATCCATGTGCACAAGCTCAAAACACTTTGTAGTTCTAATACTACTAGAAGGAAAAAATAATCTTATTTGTTTTGCACAAAGACAGATGGTACATTTCTTTATACTATCTACTACATCTTGTATTCTACGAGACACTATTAGTTGAATAACACTTGAAGAGGCATGTTCCAATCTTCTAACACATAAAACTCATCTCCCTCTTTATTCTTGTTAGTGTTTCCATTTTTGACTGAACAAGTAGTAGGTTCTCTTTCACTTGTTGGTGTATTCACTAGCAGATAGAGACCACCATCCTCTTTACCAATCGCTTTCACCCTTCCATTGCAAAGATCCTGGAAAGCACAAAAATCATGAAAAAAATTCACTGAGCATTGTAGTTCTTTGGTGACCTTTGATACTGACAGCAGATTATATTTAAACTATAGAATGTGGAAGACATTAGAGATCACATCTCCTTGTGTCAACCAGCAAATTCCAGTGTGTGTTACTACGGTTGTGTCACGATTAGGTAAAAATACCTTCCTTGGATCATTAATCTTAACCATTGAAGACTGATCTAACACATTCAAATCTGTCACCATATGATTTGTAGCTTTGTATCGATTATCCAATTTAAAAGATCACTACTTATATTTGTTGCATTAGCAGTTGCTGTCTCAAAATCACCAACTATGTCTTTCTTGTGAATCAACTTGAGAATCTGTTCATATAGATCCTTTGTGAAGGTTGCAGTTCCAAACTAACTAAGTTGATTCAATTGTATTCCAGGTCCTATGTTTAAGGTCTGAGCTTCTGAGTGTTGAGCATTTTGAGAGAATTTCTGCTGCTCAGCTGCTACATTGTAAGCTACATGATTATTGAACTCCTATTGCCCATCTGTGGCATTATATCCTGCGTGATTATTGTTATATATTTTCTTCCTTGGCTTAAAATCTTGGGGATAACCAACAATTTTCCAACATTTGTCCCTAGTGCATCCTCTCAATTTGCAAAACTCATACTAAATGTTGTAGTTCTTTTTGAACCTTTGATGTCCACTGCTTCCTACATATACACTTTGGCCTCCATTTCCAGTATGCCCACTATTTCCACCAAATCAGGTATGCATAACTACTTCATAATTTTCACTAGTTATTACTGAACCGGCCCTCCGTATCCCTACATTATCAGAGATAGCCCTCTGGCTCTCATCACTTAAAATCATTACATAGGCTTGATTCGTAGTTGGCATGGGGTACATGAGTAAACTTTGACTTCTTGCCTGACCATATGACTCATTTAACCCCGTTTTAGTTTCTGAAGATGAAGAATGAAACCTTTAGAACCTTCACAGTTTCAACTTGGGGCTGGAACTAGTGCCTCAAATTCTTTCCATAGGTCTTTAAGCCTAGAGAAGTAGCTAGACACAAATGCAGTCCCTTGACTCAAGGTTGCAATTTCTTTATGTAGATTAAAAGCCCTAGATCCATTTACTTTAATGAACCTTTCTTGCAAATCTTTCCACACTGCTTGAGCACTTGAAGCATACATGACTCCCCCTAATTGTTATATCCCAAAAGACCAAAGACCAGATGCGGGAGTTAAAACGGAGAAAAGTTAAAATTTGGTATCAGGTATCAGAATGGGTCGTGAGGTGACCCGTGAGAGCATCCCACGAGTCGTGATGTAACTAGTGGGGAGACCCAGGTGATGAGTTTGAAATTTGAGAGGTGGGATCCCCACGAACGTGGCCGCGAGTCGTGGTCAGTCCCTACGACTCGTTAGGTCAGTCGTGAGGAGTGGTAAGTGAGAAAAGAGAAATAAGGAGGCAGTCTACCTAACGGGAGGACCCCACAAGTCATGGTCATCCACCACGATTCGTGAGGAGGTTCATGAGCAGCATAGTGAAGAAAAATAAAAATTCATGGCAGTGTACATGACGAATGGTGACCATGAGTCGTGGTCACCTGTAACGGATCGTGATGTCAACCGTGACGAGCTCAGATGATCTGAGGAGCTGTGTACTTGACGGACGACTCCACGAGTCGTGCCCTATAATGATGAGTTGTTAGGTCCCTCGTGGGGACCAACTGTCAGTTATTTTCTGCGATTTTAGTAAGGACTTTTTCGTAATTCCTAAGATCTTAAGGCCTAAACTACGTCGTTTTAAGTTATGAATGGTGTCTTTTTAAGAGGGCTAAGTTCATTTTTAGGTCATATATGCAAAGGTAGAAGGTTAGAGAGGGTATCAAGCTTTTCTTCTTCAAATTCTCTTCAATTCCTCTTAGGCAATCAGAGAAGTGTAAGAATCAGTCTCAATCAGGTATGTAGGGTTATGAATGGGTGAATTCTTTCACACCCATGCCCAATACCTCTCTAAATCATGAGTTTTTTATGTTTAATCTATGGGGTTTTAACTCAATGCATGATATTCCTAATTTCTCTACATGGATATGATTTAAATATGTAAATACTATTAAATTATGAATCATGGGCAAGTTTTATATCGTTTTCAATTAAATTCCAGTTTTATGAATTAAAAAGCCCATTGATGAGAAGTTCATGAAAGATGAGATTGGAGATGAATGTATGATTATGATGAGATATTATGATGAAAAACATGTTTTCAAGCTACCCATGTTTATAATCATATTTTCGACGTGAATTGAGTATTTTCAAGCATGATAAAGCTTTGGGCAATGCCCGCATGTTCAAAGTATGATTTATGATTTCCCGAAATAAGCTTACCACATGATTTTGGAGCGAAGACTCCCAGTTATCCTTCAGCTTCTGGTATGGTTTGAGTAAAAATTTCTCATATACATGATTTCATATTTGAGATATATTTGATTATTGAGCTTCGTCAATAAATGATATTGAGATTTGTTGAAAAACAATGGAGAGCATATACATGTTTTTGGGAGTAGTGTCTAGCACCGAGTAGGCTAAAGGTCGATCATCCTATGCTTCAGAACTATGCGCCAACGTAGGTTTATACTATTATATATATTACTTCGGGACCTCCCTTGTGAGCTATTCCCGGCCCTATTGACCCACGACCTTGATATCGATATCATGGTATCGTCCCTAGCCCTGGCAAGACTTTGGATGGCTCTATCCACTTGAATGTGATAGTTGGGACCACGTAAGCTCGATCGTGATATGTCAGTTAAAAGACGAGTCTCCCATTGTTCCTCATGATTTTAGTAATGCATGTTTATCATTCATGAGATTTCTATATCTATATATATTCTAAAGCAGATTTGACTCAATGTTCAGTTTTATTCATGACTATCAGATTTCAGCTTTGAGTCAATCGATTCAGTTATCATGTTATGTTATATTATGCCGAGATCATTATTTCAGAAAGAATGCATGCAAGCCCTACTCTCATATTCTTATTGTTTTTGTTTTACATTATTCATGTCTTTAAATGATTTTACTTACTTTAGCGGATTTTCTTACCTTGCATACTCAATACATTCCACGTACTAACCGCATACTCTATGCGGTATTGCTTCATGATACAGGACCTAGATCTCAAGCTCAGCCCCGTTCATCGTTAGTCTTCAGAGTTAGCATCTTACGTTGTTGGTGAGTCCTCATCTCCCGAGGGCTAGACTTATTCAGATTTTCTTTATGTATTTCCAATTTCAGCTTTATTGAGTTAGTTGGGGTCGTGTCCCATCAACTCTTCATGTTTAGAGGCTTTTCAGACAAAAGATATATTCAGCTTCAGATTGTGTATTCTGATGTTATGTTTAATTTAGACTTCTGTTATGATTATTTTATTGATTCTTCCGTTTTATCGGTTAAGTTAGATGTATGTTCATGCCATAAGTTGACTTGGAGTCTCTCGGGGCTCCTTGTCCCATGTTGTGATCCGGGCCTTCATTCGGGTCGTGACACTAATAGACCTTTAGTTACATCATTCTTTATCCAAGACAAGACAATGGCATTTACCCTCTACCAGTTATTTCCTATTTTAGCAGGGAAATTTTCCTTTTTACAAGTACCATCCACCATTCCTAATTTGTTTCTTTCTAGCAGAGCTATCCTCATAGATCTATACCAAACAGAGTAGTTTTCAATATCTGTTAGTTGAAAGGAAATGATCTGAATTCCACTTGCATTTGCTGGACTCAAGAAAAGTGGATGATTAAAGTCAATGGATTGGGAACTTGCCATGTCTGTCGCCTAAACATTCTGTCTAGTAAGAATTTCTCCAGTTGATCCTATGATTCTTGAATGAAATTTCTGGTTCTAGTACTTCAAGAATTCCAGATATTGCTTCGCAACTTCATTTGTGGAAGATCAAGCTGAATCTTCCCACAGTTTTTCCTCTTGTTCAAATTTGATTGAACTTTTAACAAAATCGTCTGTTTAACTAGATTTGACTAGTTATAAGCTCAGATACCATGAAATTGTATATGAGTTCTTGAGTATGAACTCTTTAGAACTCAATAAGAAGAAGTTGAAGATAGATGTAAGTTTCAGATGAAGAAGGAGATTGAAGAAGAATAGAAAAAAGACATAAAGGAGAGAAGAAACTTCGCTACACTTTTCATTCAATGTTGTATATATTCTGATATACAATAAACGACATCTATGGTCTTTCATAGAGCTGAAGCCTTCAAGTTACCTAACCAACTTTTCACATTTACCGTTAGGAAGGTTAACTAACTTAACTTTTCACATTTACCGATAGGAAGGTTAACTAACTTAACTAACTCTCTAAATTCGTAATCGCTTCCTATTCGCTTCCTTTAACAACTTTTCTTAAGAATAGTAATCACGCGAAAGAGATAAAATAAAAATATATCAAATAAGTAACTACATATAATTTTTAGTGCCGGATAATTTAAATAATCTTTATTCTTATGTTAATAAATAGTCAATTAAATAGTAATCATGCGAAAGAGACAAAATAAAAATATAGCAAATAAGTAACTATATTTAATTTTCAGTGCCTGATAATTTAAATAATCTTTATCTTCTCGTGTTACTAAATAGTCAATTGAATAGTAATCACAAGGAAGAGACAAAATAAAAATATAGCAAATAGATAACTACACTTAATTTTTATTGCCGGATAATTTAAACAATCTTTATCTTCTTGTATTACTAAATAATCAATTGAATAATAATCACGAGGAAGAGACAAAATAAAAATATAGTAAATAAGTAACTACATTTAATTTTTATTGCCCGATAATTTAAACAATTTTTATCTTCTTATATTATTAAATAATCAATTACTATAACTTTTTCATTATAAAAATGAATTAATAATCTGAAAAAGATAAAATAAAACTTGTTAAAATATATTAATAGTGTAAATTCTTTATATATTTGTAATTTTATATTATTATAAACAGCATGTCAATCTACAAGCCATCCATATGATACAAGTAAAAATAGAATTAGAATCCAAAAAATAGGTAAAAATAAAATTCAATAAAGGAAAAGAAAAATGTAAAAAGGTTGGTTCTAATATGGAAGTTTGGGTACCAAAGTGACTGAAACTGCTCTTGCAGGAATACTTGGTTTTGTCCAATTTTCCGGTCTATAAAAAGCATATACGGTCCTTCTCGGCGAAGAGAAGAGAAAGAAACACTCCCTAAATTGCACTCCCCAATATTGCCTCGCCTCTCTTCTCTGATATGCTCAAATTCATTAGGGTTTAAGGGAGAAAGAGGAAACTCGAACAACAGATCGATACTATTTATCAGCATACGTCGATTCTCGGCATCAACAAACTGAGCTAATCGCTGTGTGTGTTAGTGGGGCATTGGTCTTCAAAGTAAGGTTCCTTTTCTTCTGTTTCTTTTTTTTTAAAAATGGATTTTCGTATTGGGATTTCAAGATTTTCGTATGATACCCTCTGTATTTTAATTGCTTTTAAGGTTCTTTAGGGTTTTATGTTGGAGAATTTGGTTGGGGTAGTAGTTGTCTTGCATCACTTGTTGATGTTTCTTGATTGGAATTCCCAATGTAATTGACATTGGTTTGGCTGAGTGGTTTATTATGTTCAAAAATTTGCAATGCCTGTCTGATGGATAATGGATGTTTTGGTCACTACTTTTAGTCTCTTTCCTGCGGTTGTAATTGTTTGTGGAATCTTTAATGGTGAAGTTCTTGGTTAAGATCAAATAGATTTTGTTTTTATTTTTTCCTCAAAATCTACCAAGAGTTGAATGCCTGCTGTTATAAGATTGGATGGTTTTCTTTCTATTTCTTACAACAAAATTATTTTCATCCGACAAAGTAATGGTATTCATACTAAACCATTACCTTGCAATAGATTTGTTCTTGGCCTAAGTTGCTTGTTTTTGCAAACACTCTGCAAATATTTACACAACACAGAAATCATTACACAAGTATGTCAGATTCTATTATTTGATCAGCATCATTTAGGGTTAAAAAACTAATTTAGTGGTGCTTAAGCTACTTTCCGGTTTTTAATTCCTTGAAATCGTAAACCAGATCCTAAAAGCTTCCCTATATCCAGCAGTAGCTTTTGTCACTTTCCCCATTGGTGACTCAAACCCAAGCGGAGGGTGCTTTATAAGGATACTACTATGATAAGCTGAATGTTTATATATACATAAATGGAATGTATAAGTAGGATGTAGATTCAGTTGTTCATCACAGGGATTGAAGAATTCACGGAACAAATATTTCATTGTTGGAATAAAAATCTTTCTGGAGATGGATGCACAAATATGTGGTCATGTTTGCGTCATATACATGGCTATGACGTATTATGCAGTGTTGTGAAAGGTGCACGCCTTTAGCCTTTGGTGACATGGCTAGGCAGTGTCGCCTTGTTCCATCGAGGCGCTGCGAAATCAAAAAGATGCGCTAATGGCGCTAATGGCGACATGGAGACGAGGCGAGAAAGGCGACAATGGCGTCGCCTTTTTGTTTCTCAAAAAAAAACTTAGGGATTTAACAGTTAAATTTTTTTTAAGGGTTTTAATTGCACTTACCAATTACCGGCGCCTCTAGGGCTCTGTCTTCGCGACTTTTTCTTAATTTAGACCATCAACTTCTCTTCTCCTCTTTGAGTTCGACTCCGACAGAACAGCGACTTCTCCTTCTTCTTCAGGTAGTTGTACGTATTCTTCTTCTTCTTCTTCTTCAGTTCTTTTTCTTTCTTCTTCTTCAGTTTTCTTTCTTCTTCACTTCTTCTTCAATTAACTGAGTGTTAATAGTTAACCTCTGTTTTTTTTCTTCTTCTTAAGTTAACTCTGTTTTCTTCACAGTTTTCACCCTCAGTTCTAAACGGAATCCGTGTCTGCCCATTATTTTGAAAAAAGTTGTAGTCTTTTTATTTTTATTTCTACCAAACTCAATTTATTTTTAGAGTTATAGTATTGCTTATCTTATGGATTTTTTGAGACTTTGAGTCATTCAAGTTCTAGACTTTTAGTATTTGCTAGTACTATATATATTTAATTTTTAAATTGAAATATTTGCTAATATGTTATTGCTATTGAGATTTTGGTTATTTATATATGCAATTAAATATTTTTTAACTTTTTGATATTAATTGGCACCTTACTTCAAAAAGGCAAGCGCCTTGCCGCTCGCCTTGCTGCTCGCCTCGCCTCGCCTCGTGGCGAGGCAGACCCTTGTTGCCTTTTGTCGCCTTTCGCCGTCCAAAACACTGGTATTATGAGAAAAGTAATTGTTATTTCACATCTATATATTTCATAAATGTGTAATAAGCAAACCAATTTGTGGAACCCTATGATATCATGATATCACTGGCATCCAGCATTGCTACCTGAAAAAAATCACTGGCATCTAACATGCTAGTGACTCTAGTTCTGGAGACTAGAGATAACAATGACTCTTGGAATGCAGGTATTCAAGTAGAATCAACTAGCTCACTCTCTTTGAGGTTGTGCTGGCCAATAGCATCATATTCTTGATTGCTTACTGCTATACTTTTGCTCCTATCGAGTATCCAAATGTTATTTCCTAAAACATATGAAGATTAATGATCAATATGTTCCTCTGCTCTATAGTTTAGTAGCTACAGTGGCTCAGTCATAGCAGTTAGAATTCAGCTGTATGTGTGACTTTTCCTTTTTCTGTTTCCTCACTCTTAGAGCTTTTCTTTACCTGCAATGAACAAAGAAATTTATTCAGAGATATAGGTTTCCTTTTGACTAGTACATCCGTGTAGGCAAGACACTTGTTAGAGTTATTATAATGTGAATTGAAACTTTGGTTTGGCACATGATTAGTGATTGTTGTTGTTATTGATGATTATAATAATGTTATTCATTATCAATCTTAGTATTTTTATTTTTATTATTATCTTTTCCATCTGCAGCCAATTAAATTGCAATTGTTTCCTCCTGTTGCTGGAGACTAGTGAAAAGATAGACTTCGGAGGTTCCAAAAAATGGCGAATTTGACTATTACAAACATACTCGAGAAGGTAAACAACTCATGGCATGGGTATTTTTCTCTTGTTATCCATTTCTTACAATCATTTGTTTGGAGACCTAATTCGTGTTGCTCGGTCCAAATGTGCAATTTGACTTAGCTTGACTCCATTTTGCAGATGACAGGCAAGGACAAGGACTACAGATATATGGCAACTTCTGATTTGCTGAATGAGTTAAACAAAGAGGGTTTTAAACTTGATGTTGAGCTTGAAGGGAAGTTATCAAGCACAGTTTTGCAGCAGCTTGATGATGCAGCCGGCGATGTTTCTGGATTGGCTGTGAAATGGTATGACTTTTTCTCATTTGTTGTTTCTTATACTCGTGCTGTTCCTGTCTTGGGATTAAGAGCTTCTTATTGACCCTACTAAAATAGTTGCGATCTTTTTCATATTTGCATAATGACCATAGGTCTGCCAAATATTCCATTTTCCTTGTTAAATGGTTTAACCTTTTCCCATTTGTTGTTTCGCTATTCCTGGATTGGGACTAGGAGCTTCTTTTTGACCCTTACTAAAATGATCTTGATATTTTTCATATCATAGATCCTATCATATAATCACCATAGGTCTGCCAAATATTTCATTTTCCTTGTTGATGTCTTTCTTGGTATTGAGACAAACATGTTTGGCAATTGCACGTTCAAGTTGTTTTGTGTATCCCTATTTGATCGTGGTGATTTTCTGAATATCTGAAGTTACATGAAATTAGATGCCTAATGCTTAAACGAGGGGTCATTTGAGAATTTTGACTGTGACCCCTTTTTCTTTAGTCTTCACCTTTCAGGATAACTTAATCCAATGGTATACTTTCTCGTGCTAAAAACTTAGCAATTAGACAAATTATGATTTCGTTTCATGTGATTCGTGTTAGAAAAAGACCTAGGCCTTTTTCTTTTTCTACTGGTCCATCCACTGTGTTGGAGCTTTTTGAAGTTCCTTTCTTGTTTGAAATGGACAATGTAAACTTACCCTAATCTGAGCTACCCGAGTATGCCACTGCTTCCTGTTTGTGATGCCCGATCCTGATCATAGTCTTACATGACTGCTAATTTGATTGACTCATTCTGTTTACGAGATTTCACATATTTTGTCTGGCTTTGTGAATTTTATAATCTGTTTGTACTGGTAAAAGAGAACAGAAGAAGTGAATATCATTCTATTAATACGTCAATACTTTGCAGCGGGTAGTAATTCCCATTGACATCCATCGTATTGGTTTACAACATTTCTTAAGCCTGAGAAAATTGTATTACAGTCTGATCGTGTTGCTTTCTTGACTACTTTTGGTTTTTCAGCCTTGCTCCATTGGCCAAGAAGGTTCGTGAGCAGCAAATTCTAGAGATGACTAATAGTCTTTGTGATAAACTTCTTAATGGAAAAGAACAACATCGTGATATTGCTAGCATAGCTTTAAAGACTATTGTATCTGAAGTTCCTTCATCATCTGCTGCTAGAAACGTCCTTGTCTCAATTTCACCAAAGTTAATAAAAGGGATCACTGCTCCGGTGAGTTGTCCAAAGCTAACTTTACTGTGAATTCTATACATAATATTTAACAGGGTTGCCGTATCATTTGTAAGATTGGTGAGAAGATCTTTTTCAAGAAACAACATGACATTTGAAGTTGGATAATTTATCTTTTTTCATGTGTTCTTATATAGGCAATAACAACAACGACCCAGTAAATGTGTTCTTATATAGGACTCATGATAAAAAGAGTAATGCCGCATGGTGGTTTCTTCACCCCTTTAAACTTGTTTGAGTAACATTTCACTGGCTCCTGAATTTGTGACCTGCATGGATGCCTATCTTTCAATAGGTGATGCAGAAATTACTTTATCTTAGATGAGACGGGATCGTTCAAATTTGCTTATATGATCTTGTTTAACTGCGGTGCATATAAAGATTACGACATATACATCCCTATGATGGGTTTTGGATTTGTCCTTTCTGATCTTGAGGCTTTCTGATCTTAGTTTCTTTTTCCTCATTCAATTCCTTCTTATCGTTTTGGTTTTTAGTCCCGCTGCTAGTTTCCTCATCAAGCCAAACAATTGCCTTCTAAGTTAACTGCAGTAGTAAGTAGATGGATCTAGGCAATTAATATGATCTAAACTAATGATTAGTAGGTAGAGAGAGGATATAAGAAGGAGCTTTTGCACCTTCTTATGTAGGGAAACTTGAGGATTTTTTGTGGCGGTGGTGTTTGAGCTATCTTGCACACTATTCCAATGGGTACAGGCGGTACCTGACCTCCCACCAACCAACACAGGTACTGAGTTAATTACCCACCAAGGCTTAGACAAATGAGAGGAAAGCACCTAGTAATTTTTTTGCCTCCGATGAATTTAATAGCGAGATCTCGTGGCTCTCCTCGCACTCTATTGACTACTGGGCTAAAACCCTTAGTTGCAGGAGAACATAAGGAAGTTGAAATGAATAATTTGCTTCTGAAAAGTATTATCATTTGCAGTTCCTTCGGACAAAGGAAAACATAAACAAAAGGCTTTGCTCCACAAATTGTTTTTTACCTGTGAGCTTTATCGATGTTAGACGACCCGATGTTGTCTAATTTTGTGTCCTAAATAAATATTAAGAATTTTTTAATAAAGTAAAATTTTTATTAATGTTGAGCTGAAAACATGCCAATATAAGTATTCCAAAAAGTAGAAACCTACAAATAGAGATGGTTTTCTATGAACTCCACCCAATCGTCTATACATAAAGGGACTTTCGCGTATAGATGGGGAACCATTGTTGACTCAATTTGTAAGAAATCTGCAAGTGCCTTCCGGTGTCCATATTTGTTGTTTAATTGCTGCAAGTCTTTTTGTTCTCTGCTCTTTCCTATGCAATCAAATATTCCTCCATCATTCCAAGTGAAGGACGTGTTATGCTGTTCATTAGCAAAAGGCAGGATTGTAGGTGAATTGTGAATGTGTGCACAATTTGTTCTAAGAAGCGATTCTGTCGTTCTTCTGTATGTTCTCTTATCAGCCTTCCATTTGAGGAACTCAAACACTCTTTTACTATGTTTATTTGCTAATACGTATACCTTTAGTTACTTTTTTCTTTTTATAAGTTTCTCTATGATTGTCTCCTTTCCAGGGAATGAGCACTGAGATTAAGTGTGAATGTCTTGACATACTATGTGATGTTCTTCACAAGTACGGGAATTTGATGGACACTGACCATGAGTCATTGTTAACTTCGTTATTGCCCCAGCTGAGTTCCAATCAAGCTAGTGTCAGGAAGAAGACCGTTTCATGTATAGGTAACTTTGTTATCAGCTTCTCTCTGATTGTATGTGCTTTAAATTGTGAATGGAGAGTGTAGTTACTTAAAACAGTGTTTGTTTGTTTGATTGATGGCTTGGTAATAGATGCTTTGTGAGATAGCAACTGCAATTTCCTTTCAGACACGGAACATGGGTTAATAAGATTTCTTATACTATCATGTACTGTTGGACTAGTGGCCAAGCTTTCAACCTTTCTTGCAGTAAATTCAGTTTAACCTTTTTCCTATACAGCATCTCTGTCTTCGAGTTTGTCGGATGATTTGCTGGCGAAGGCTACAGTTGAAGTTGTTCGCCTTTTGAGCAATAAGAGCTCAAAATCAGAGATGATACGGACTAACATTCAGATGATTGGGGCCTTAAGGTAGCAAATTCCGAATTTAAATTGATGCTTGCATTTTGTCCTATCAAGTGTCACATAATTTTGATATACTTGTTTGTGTACTGGAGATGTACATAGGTGGATAAACACGAAGTATGTTCAGTATGTAAACTATGGTTATTTGGCCTTGTCTTCCTGTTGGTTAGTTCTAGAACTGCTAACTTGTATGAAGTGAAACAAATGAGGGCCAAGTGAATTGTATCTTGGTGCCCTCTGCTGCAGATGAGTGTTTAGTGTTTGACACTTCTAAATGGAATCTGAACTTAAATAACGTGAAATAGAAAAGACTAAGGTGTCAAACTGACACATGCATGCTCACTCCTGACTGCCCCTTTTCCATTTATAATCCTCTATCTTTTCCTTGTGAGATGGAGTGCTTCCTTTTGTGGAGACCTTTCCTCTTTTACTATCTATCTGTTTTGTTGACTAATTTTTAATTAAGCTGTCTAACTGTGGTTCCAGCCGTGCTGTTGGCTATCGTTTTGGTCCTCACCTCGGAGACACAGTTCCATTGCTAATTAACTACTGTACAAGTGCATCTGAAAATGATGAGGAGCTTCGTGAATATAGTCTGCAGGTGTTATATTAATTGATTGTCTTTTTTTCTCTGTTCTTGTTTACTCTCCCCACTGGATGCAGTCTTGGTTTTGAAGTATTTTTCATTTCCAGGCACTTGAGAGCTTTTTGCTAAGGTGTCCCCGGGATATTTCTTCATACTGTGATGAAATTTTGCATCTCACCCTGGAATATCTCAGCTATGATCCCAACTTCACTGACAATATGGAGGAAGATATTGATGAGGAAATTCTCGAGGAAGATGAAGATGAGTATGTTTTCTTGTGCTCTGGAGCTTGCTAGGACCCATTAGGATTATACTTTGCCGACTTCTTTACTAGTCTATTCACTTGTCAATTTTTGTTGTAGTGAGAGTGCTAATGAATACACGGATGATGAAGATGTCAGTTGGAAGGTTAGAAGAGCTGCTGCCAAATGCTTAGCTGCATTGGTAGTTACTCGGCCTGAGATGCTATCGAAGCTGTACGAGCAGGTATGACTAGAGAGTGTGACCTATTTTGGCTTACTTTAAGCTATTTTATATTTAAAGTTTGATATAGTGTTTACCCTCTATTTGATTACATGTTCCTTTCAAGTGTGTTGCTTAGATGTAGCTCTGCATTCTTAATGAAGTTGAAATGTTTCTGTATACTGTGACTGTCCATTTGTCTCATAGTCATAATAAGCTAATAATGCCGGCTTTAACCTTGTGCAGGCTTGTCCAAAGTTGATTGACAGGTTTAAAGAAAGGGAAGAGAATGTTAAGGTAAATTTGAAATGTCTTTTGAATTTCTAAACGAACTGGTCTTAATCGTCTCTATACTTTCTCAACAGATGGATGTGTTTAGTACATTCACTGAATTGTTGCGACAAACAGGAAATGTTACAAAGGGACATACTGATCTGAATGAATCAAGGTAAGGTCATTGCTTTTGCTTCTTTGTATACCTTTACTTGTCTTATTTTGTGTTTTCTGTTATTATTTTACGTCAACTGTGGAGGACTGTTATTTTTGGGAACACCTGTTTCACTTTAGAAGACTAGAATCTAAATACATGCAATTTTTAATGTGAACTTGAGCCCGGACAGTGTAGTGCAGAAATAAAAGCAGTAAGAGCAACGATGGAAAGGATGTTGGGTATATAAAAGTTCCAAAAACCAAAATTGGGTGCATTTTACATGGATTTATTTTTAATAGCAAAAATGGGAATATACTAATTATTTGTAAGTATACTTTTGACGGCGCTTTTGTGGTGCTATATCAATAAATACACCTACCTTTTCTCCAAAAAAGAAAATTCCTAAAAGTTGTAGCTATTTTGTGCCAGAAGGAGATTGCTAATAATCAAACAAAAGCTTTCTTGTTCTTTAGATGTGCTATGCAGTTGTTAATTCTCTGCTTTTTAAGGAATGATAAACTCTTCATTGAGTTTCCCATCATGGTCAATAATTTTTTCCTCCCCTTCTCCCCAAAAATAAATCTTCTTCCTCTATGAACACAATGCACTAAATTGAACCCTCATTAAGTTCGTGGAGTCTCGAGCCTAGAGCTATTTGTTAGCATGGAAACAGAAAGGAAACAAAAGCTCTTTTTGATTTTTTCCTTTGATAAGTAGAAAAACTCTTGTTGAATTAAACTAAAATAATACAAAAGGGCTCCTTGTGTAGGATTTCTGTACAAGAAATAAGAAATTTTTCCTAACACTGCGCTTATGGTGTCTGTAACTTCAATTTTCAAGTGTTCTTACATGAAAAAAATTTAATGTTTCCTAACACTGCTTTTATGATGCATGTGACTAGCATCGAATGTTGTAGATTCTGCAGTGACTTCACATGCTAACTGCTATAGTCGAGGTCTAAGAAAATATGTGTTTGGAAAGTAAGATCAGTACAATGAGACCATAGGGAGGGAGCTTTAGTATTTTCGTAGAACTACAACATCAGTTGTTTATAACATATCAAGAAGAAAATGTTGGTCTTTCTGTACAATGAATTGCGTTGGTATTCTTTTTGATTGGTAAAAGAAATTTAATTAATATGCAGCAGAGTGCTGCAAGCATTTACAAGCTGGTAGCTACATCAGAGAATATTAACGAGCTCAAAAAATCTATCTTGACTTCTAATCTAATCTTTCATTCGCTATTGCCACGTTACACCAAAAAAAAAAAGTAGAGAATGCATCTATACGTGGTGCTAATTACTGAGTACCTTTCTGAAAAAAAATATAACGTGGATTGGGAGATTCCTAATTCTTACTTCTTACTGGCATAGCCAGTTCGGTGACGGTCTCAATATGTTTTATCTGGGATAGTCAAATAAATGATGATCTGAATGGTAACTTTTATTGTATCATTCAGTCCTAGATGGCTATTGAAGCGAGAAGTGCCCAAGATTGTTAGATCATTAAATAAGCAGCTTCGGGAGAAGTCTGTCAAGACAAAGGTATGTGTCTACTGCTTACTGCAATCCTTGCTGCTATTTACGTGTTTGTTGGCTTTACATTTCTTGAGTTTCCATCTTTTTAGGTTGGCGCCTTCTCAGTTTTGAAAGAACTTGTGGTTGTCCTGCCTGATTGCCTTGCAGAGCACATTGGATCCCTTATTCCTGGAATTGAGAAGGCATTATGTGTAAGTTGTCTTTTTACTGCTTGTATTTGTGCTTTATTTTGTGATTTTTCCTGGAGTTGTTTCTTCTTTTGTATTAAATGTTGTGATTGGTGTGCTTTACAGGAAAAATCTTCCACATCGAATTTAAAGATTGAGGCCCTCATATTTACAAGATTAGTGTTAGCATCACATTCACCACCTGTTTTCCACCCACATATTAAGGTAAGACATTTTGTTGCTTATTTGCTTAATACAGTTTTAGCAGATGAAATACATACCTGGATTGGTGCAAGCTTATAATACTGTGTCCTTAAAAGCTTAGAAAAATTATGGGAGTCCTTACTTTTGCTCCTACTCTTTTGTAACTACTTTGCATCATCTTGATGCCAGAAATGGAATCCTTTACTTCATCAAAAAAAAAAAAAATCAAAGAAGGAAAACTTCATTTATTGATTGAGAAGCGGTAGTAATCTTGCATAAATATGAGTGTATACCTGGACTGGTGTGTACTTATAGCACTATGTCAAAGCTTGTAAAATCTATGGGTGACCTACTTTCACATAGTAAAGTGAAAAACAAACAAACATAATTCCTTTATTGAAAAATGGTTTGCATAATACGAGTTTAACCTCAAAGATGCAAGAAACCCATGATATTTTAAAAAGGAAAAGATAGTTAACACTAAACAGGAGTGTTCAGGGCAGTTGTATGGTTTCATTCCTTGACTGATCAATGATGAGATGATCTAATAATGTTATATCTTTCCATTATATCTTTGCAAAATCTCTCTCCTTTTTTTCCCCGTGATTTTGAAAATTTTTTAGAATTTATTTTCTGTGATTTACAGCTTTCAAATAAATGATCATACAGTAGAAATCATCTTAATCTGACAAGCCTGTATGTCCAAGGATTTGTCTTTGACTAATACTCTCTGCTTTGTTAACTAGGCTATTACTAGTCCTGTTATATCTGCTGTTGGTGAGCGGTATTACAAAGTTACTGCAGATGCATTAAGAGTTTGCGGTGAGCTTGTCCGGGTATTGCGGCCGAATATTAAGGTTAGATTTCTTTTACTTTGCCAGTCAACAACTTGTATTAGTTAGCTCCGAAGCACTGATTATGTTGCTTTTTAGGGTTCAAACTTTGATTTCAAACCCTATGTTCTTCCAATATATAATGCCATCATGGTGCGTTTGACAAACCAAGATCAGGATCAGGTTAGTTGCTTGCTTGAGAAATGAGGATTTTTTTCTTATGTAAATTGATGTTTACGTAAACTGTGCTCGACTTTCAGGAGGTCAAGGAGTGTGCAATTACTTGCATGGGGCTTGTAGTTTCAACATTTGGTGATCACCTGCATGCTGAATTATCTGCATGTCTTCCAGTTCTGGTGGATCGAATGGGCAATGAAATAACTAGACTGACAGCTGTTAAGGTTTGTTCGACGTTAACTGCTTGGGATATGAAATCTATCTATGACTAGGTTGTCTTGAGCTTTTGGCATCTCTTTTCTCATCAGGCAGAACTGAATCACAAAATTGAATATAAATTGGAAAAAAGGTACAAGTACTTGGAGATAAAGGGTTGCTCTTTTTGTTAAAAAGAACAATTCAACAATTTTACTTGTACATCAGGAACTACAGGATCTATGAAAATGTTCATCTTAAGATGTACACTTTTGCATCTTCTTGATGCTTCATTAATGAAACTTATTACTTTAATTTTAAAAAAGAAGAGAAAATGAACATTTAAGATTTTGGCTCATGAGCACCCAAGGGTGTGGCCTAGTGTCAATGAAGTGGGTGAGAACCATGAGGTGTCAGGTTCAAACCTCAGCAGAGACAAAAAACACTAGGTGATTTCTTCCCATCTGTCCTAGCCTTGGTGGACAGAGTTACCTGGTACCTATTCCTGGTGGGAGGTGGCAGGTATCCCGTGGAATTAGTCGAGGTGCGCGCAAGCTGGCCCGGACATCACGGTTTTGAAAAAAAAAGATTTTGGCTCAGTTGATATGACCAGAAAAGATATCCCTTGTGTAATTGTATTATAGAAGTACTTTACCGCTCCTCTACTCTCCATTTTCAAGGCAGGACTTTTGACCTTCAGTTACTGCCAATATTCTTGCTCTTCCCACATCAAGTGGTTTAAATTACTTGCTGCTTTGGTTGCATTGATTTGATTGAAATTTCCTCAGAGTGCATTCTTTATTTGCAGGCTTTTGCTATCATAGCTGCTTCTCCATTGCACCTAGACCTCTCATGTGTCATCGAGCAAGTGATTTCTGAGTTAACTGCATTCTTACGCAAGGTGAAACTAGATGTTTTCAAATGTTAACTTCTTAGGAGAAAATTCACTGCATTTTATATTATGAGGAAGTCTCAACAATTTTGCCACTTTTGGAGAGTAGGCCAATCGAGCTCTCAGACAAGCTACTCTAGGGACCTTGAACACCCTCATTGTCGCTTATGGTGATAAAATCGGATCTGCTGCGTATGAAGTTATTGTTATGGAACTTTCTACGCTAATAAGGTTTATTTATGATTCATTTGATTGACCTTTCACATGTTAGATGTTCCTACAATATTTCAATCTTAAATTGTGACATCAATATCTTCTTACTTTTTGATCCGTTTGGACTTTAGTGACTCAGACTTGCACATGACTGCCCTTGCGCTGGAGCTTTGCTGTACGTTAATGGCTGATAGAAGGTCAAATGCAAATGTGGGTTTGACTGTGAGAAGCAAAGTTCTTCCTCAAGCCTTGACGCTAGTGAGAAGTTCACTGCTTCAGGGGCAAGCCCTTCTGGTACTTCCTTATTTCTGTTAGTTTCGGTTTTGATCTAGGCTGTTTTCTATAAAACACTGACTTCTATTAATATGGCAGGCTCTTCAAAACTTCTTCGCTGCATTGGTTTACTCTGCCAATACAAGCTTCGATTCTCTGCTGGATTCTCTACTTTCAACTGCTAAACCATCTCCTCAGTCTGGAGGTGTTACCAAACAAGCTTTGTTTTCCATTGCTCAATGTGTGGCAGTTCTTTGTCTTGCCGCTGGTGATCAGAAGTGTTCTTCTACAGTAAACATGTTGACAGATAGCCTGAAAGATGATAGTAGTACTAATTCGGTAGGCCCTTTATTTATTTGTATCTTGGATAAGTTGTTTGTTGCTGTTGAATTGTATGCCAATCTCATCTAAAGACTTGAGTTGTTAGAGTAGTCCACTCGTATGATTACTTAATTGTGTCTTCAACATGCTAATATTCCCCCTCACTTGATTTGTGGGGCAAGCATGCTACAACTTTTGTGAATATAGTGGGTGGCGGTAAGACTTGAATCCAAGACCTTTTGCCTGCTTTGATACCATTTTAAGAAAATACACTTTGGGTCTAACTCTGAAGTTGCCTCATCATCATGAGGAATTAAGGATTACTCAAGACCATGTTAGGAGGTAATAGCCCATTCTTCTACCAAGTGTAGCAGTCTTATCCACTAGTGATATTGTCCACTATGCATTAAAAGCTTTGTGGGCTTTAAAAAGGTTTCAAAGCTTACTTTTTTATATACCTAGCATCTCTCTCATGTTTTGCCAATGTGAGATTTGCTTAGTGTGTAACAAACTCCCCCTATAGCGACTAGTGTAATGCTATCGCCTATTTTTGCACTGGATTGGCTCTGATACCATACTAAAAGGAAAAAATGGATCTTGGCCTTAACTTAATTCAAAAGCTAGCTTATGAAGTGAGATTGTCTAAGGCACCCCATAAGGGGACAAGAAGATATATCCTCAACCAATATTTGACACTCTAATAGGAGATAGCCCACACACCTAGCACTGAAGATCTGAACCGTGGATAACAAGGGTGCCCCACACACTAATGGCATATGTTAACATGCCATTTTAAGAAAATGAACATTAAACACTTAAAGTTAGTTGGTGAAGGAGTGTTCGAAACCAAACAAGGAAACAGATATGATGGCATTTTCTCCTTTTCATTAGCTTTAGTATTTTGTAAGTAGTTGTGGCAAACTATCGATGCATATAATAACAAAACAAATTTTCTGAGCTTGGACTGCCTCTTGAGATAGAACGCAAATTAAGAAAACAGATCTGCGATCGAGCATTGTAAATTTACATGACATTGTTTGTTTCTTCTGCTTTCTTCAAATGGTATTAATAACTGTAAGAGAACCCTGCTTTTCTGAGTTCGACTATCCTTTTCAGGCCAAGCAACATCTTGCCTTGCTATGTTTAGGGGAAATTGGAAGAAGGAAGGATTTAAGTTCACATGCCCATATCGAAAATATTGTCATTGAGTCCTTCCAATCTCCTTTTGAAGAGATAAAGTCAGCTGCCTCTTATGCTCTAGGAAACATTGCTGTGGGTAATCTACCAAAGTATTTACCTTTTATCTTAGACAAAATTGACAATCAGCAGAAGAAGCAGTACCTACTGCTCCATTCTTTGAAAGAGGTATGTATATTTTAGATTTCTTTTATGTCAGGATTTCTTTTCCCTCTGAGGTAATTGCTTTCTGGACTCATATCCTGATATGTCATTGCGAACAGGTCATAGTGAGACAGTCTGTGGATAATGCTGAATTCCAGGATTCAAGTGTAGATAAAATACTTAATTTGCTCTTTAATCATTGTGAAAGTGATGAAGAGGGCGTTCGGAATGTCGTAGCTGAGTGCCTGGGAAAAATTGCACTTATTGAACCTGGCAAGCTTGTTCCAGCATTGAAGGTACGACTAATGATATGTTTCTTAGCTGTAAATCATTTTATTTGGGAATTATTGTTCTGTGTGCAAAATTTTAACTATTTATTTTTGTGTAGGATCGGATTAGTAATCCAGCTGCGTTCACCAGAGCGACTGTCGTAATCGCTGTGAAATATTCCATAGTTGAGCGGCCAGAAAAGATAGATGAAATCTTGTCTCATGAAATTTCATCTTTTTTGTTGCTTATTAAGGATAAAGACCGGGTATTCCGAATTTGATGTTCAAGAACTTTTTGCATTGCAGAACCAATTTCCTGCAACCCCCCCTCCCCAAACCCCAAGACACACACACAAACACATACACACACAAAAAAAAAAAAGCGCCCCCAGCCCAGTAGTTATTCTGTTTACTTTTATACTGATTGTCTCTTTGTATTTCTGCTATCAGTCATATCTGTAGCAGTCCTTCATTGTGTTCTCCTTATTTAACTTCTCATCACATGCTTTGTTGATTATGCAGCACGTTAGGCGTGCAGCTGTCCTGGCCTTGAGTACTGCAGCTCATAACAAGCCTAACCTGATAAAGGGCCTTCTACCTGAACTCTTGCCACTTCTCTATGATCAGACAATAATTAAGGTGTAAAATATCTCTTTAAAATTTAATCCATTTTTTTGTGTATTTTAGTTTATGCTGTATTTCAAGGCACTTGAAACTGGGGCACACCAACTTCATTGTGTAAACATAGGTTCGTACCTGAGTTTGGCACCATTTATCAGTACATGCATTCCAGATCTCCAACTGTTGGTTCTTTGAGATATGTATTTGATTGCTGTCCTAAGCTGCGGGGCGCAATGATAACACTATAGCCTCCTGAATATTCTTATGCCTTATTAGTAGGATAATTGGATGCAACTTTTAAAGCAAGAACCTATAATGCATTGATGAAGCACATCAGTTCTCTTTGTACTTGTGTATTTTTACTTAGTTGAAGCTAATCATGTGGATCAGAGATGGATAGCTAGAGATTGAACTTTGGTTAGATGATGGTATGTATGAAATAATAGCTCATTTCTTCTCCCACGAGCATAATGCCGTCATATTCCCAATCTCCAGGTAATTGACCAAGACAACCATTAGATATTATCAGCTAGCATGTCAATAGCACAACTCACTAAACTATGACCAATTCACACATGTCCGATATACATTGGTATAAATTGTAACGTCGAAGATACAATTAAGTAAATTCATACCCTCTCCAACAGCTGGAATGGGCCAGACTTTGCCTTTGAGCTTATTGCTAATCTTTATATGCACAATTTTGTGAACATGATCATCTTATGGCCACCTGTCTTAAGTTAATAAGGACTAGGATATGTTGGTTATCAGAAAAAAAAATAAGGACTAGGATATGTTTGTGCCCGTATAAAATCATATATAGTATGGCATTCACCTTATTAGAGGTTTGCTTGTTGCTTTTGTTTAGCAGCCTCATTTGACATCCCATGTTGGTTAATTCTTTTCAAATTCAGAACCCTCCCCTCATCTGTGGACAATTATCTTAAGAACAAAGAGTACCTTTACTGATCCTACTCATGGAAACTTCCACCTCATATCATTTAGGACGGTGTATATGTGTGATTGCTGACTAAAAGATAGATTAATTGTATGTCTCATAATTGAAAGATAGTAAGGACATATAATTATTCATAACATAACCTTGTACTCTAGGAGTGTTACTATAATGGTTGATTGGTGTCATTCTCCATTATGATTATGCTTCTTCCCTCTTGCAGAAAGAATTGATAAGGACGGTTGATCTAGGTCCCTTCAAGCATACAGTTGATGATGGACTTGAACTGAGGAAGGCAGCTTTTGAATGTGTAGACACTTTGCTGGATACTTGTCTTGATCAAGTGAATCCCTCATCTTTCATTGTTCCATATCTTCAATCTGGTCTGGATGGTAAGTTGATAGCTTGTGATAGACCTGATTCTTTTTCTGTTATCTCTGTTTTTTTTTTATTTAAAAGTGTTGTTCTGGTTCTTGATTGGATTTTTACTGATGTCTGCAAATTTTCCCTGTTCTCTTGGGGATTGGAGTGGGGGTGGCATCATTAGACATGTCACTGCTCACATGCAAGAATTTTACTGCTGAACTGAATGTTTTGCCTCCTCTCGCAGATCATTATGACGTTAAAATGCCATGCCATCTTATCCTTTCTAAACTTGCTGACAAGTGTCCTTCTGCGGTATTAGCAGGTATAGTATGTTTGCTGTTTTTCTTCTTTTCTAATGAACTAATTTGGGTTTTACTTCTTCAGAAGTTATGCTTACAATTCTATTGCTTTGCAGTTCTGGACTCTTTGGTGGATCCTCTGCAGAAAACGATAAATTTCAGGCCAAAACAGGATGCTGTCAAGCAAGAAGTTGATCGCAATGAGGACATGATTCGAAGTGCCCTTCGGGCAATTGCAGCTTTAAATCGTATCAGGTATGCATCTTTAGTTTTCCCTTGAAATGATATGCACTTTCGTAGACACGTTATC
Organism: Datura wrightii; assembly: GCA_035772735.1. Classification (NCBI taxonomy): domain Eukaryota; kingdom Viridiplantae; phylum Streptophyta; class Magnoliopsida; order Solanales; family Solanaceae; genus Datura; species Datura wrightii. Next base: position 41,398,167 of record JASDFA010000014.1, read on the forward strand.
TTGAATCAAGAATATAGGTGGGAACTGGGAAGTACCTTCTTATCCTTTTCGTATATTCTTGTTCTCTGAAAATGGAAGATTTCTATTTCTTTCTTACTGTAGCATCTATTTCAGAAATTTCATGACCAAAATGACGTTGTGAGTCATCAGCATTGTGAAAATTGAAGCTAAAATTTTACAGATCATTGAACTTCTCTTCCACTGCTACTTTTGATTAGTACTGCATTTTGTGCAATATACAAGTGTGTATGAAAGGAATATTCTTGTTGCTATTTGATACTTCTGTTTCCTTTCCTTTCCTTTCCTCTTCTTCTTTTTCTCAATCTTCCTTGTTTGCCCGATCTTAGTGTGGTGATGTATTCGTTGCTCCCATTGTTTGCAGTGGAGGAGACTACAGCCACAAGTTCAAGAATCTAATGGGTGAAACTGGGAAGTCACAAACACTGTGGGAGAAGTATTGTTCCATCAGGAATGAGTGACGCTCCTAGCCTTCACGCCCCATGATACAGAATTTTCAAACAAGGTTCCTCAGATTCCAGTTGTGTACAAGTTTGGACAATTATAATTTTACAGCAAGTAATGTGAATGCGCTTTTGCGATAGAATATGGGCTCGTAGAGATTCATTTAGGGATGCTACTTGAATCAATGCTACCATGGATATTTAACGCTCTTTACCTTGTATAGGTTTAGTCTTAGCATTTTGGTTTGTCAAATATGCATTGCGCATTGTAATTTGGGTCCTTATTTTGACTAATTGGTTTTGGGTTCATGGATGTTCAATTGAGTTTTCTTGTACGGAAGTCTCAGCCTATTCTAGAGTAATTTATGAGACATTTATCCTGTTTTAGTGTTTTTGAAACACCTATTATTTAGTAACTGCATGTTTTTGGATTCTCTTAAATTCTTATACTGTTGGATTTCCTGGCTTATAGTAGGAGAGCCATAAGGGTTTGATTACAAAAAAAAAAAAAAAAGAAAGAAAAATATAGCGTGTATTTGCAGTGTGATTGAATAGGTCATATTATTTTAGTGCCTTTGCAAATCTGTTTTTACTTTATTCTTTCTCATAGTTTGGCAATCTGGTTCTCCAATTTTATTACTGCTGTTTTTTATACTTCACTTTGACTATTTTTATCTTTTCTGTTTTCTTTCATATTTTTATCATAGCTTTTAACTTTTTTTAAGTCAGGTGGATGTATAGACTATATATGAAAAGTGAACTGGACTTCTGAACACATGCTCCACCAACATGCTGTAGTTGGTATTGAAGGAAGTTAAATTCAATTAAAGCTAATGATGATAAGTTGGTATCAAAGTGGAAATAAATTGCTGGAACTCAATACTTTTATCAAGATAAAAAGATTTATTGCGTGATTGGTCAACTAAGACAAGTTATTGATGAAAGAGAGTCTGATCAAGGCTTAACATATCAAGTGCAAGATATGTTATTTAATAGTATGATGAAGCATAAGTTGAGACTCAAATTCACTTACTCTCAGAATGCAAATGGTTTTGCGGATTTGAGAGACGAAATAAGAAAGTGTTTAGGAATAAAGACAAAGACACAGTTTTGTATTTTCTTTTGAACATATCTGCATATGGAAGGTGGGTTAGTATGATATAATTGAGATGTTTCTTGAAAAGACAAAGTCATAATTTTTTATCATATGAGTATGTATATGTTAAAGTCAAATAAATTATGGTTACTGACTTACCGTACTGCAAAATATTGAATTGAACTAAAAAAATACCGAATCATACCAAATGTATGATATAATGTTTTAAAAATCGAAAATCAAAATTATAGAAATGAGGTTTTAATACCGTACCATGTCCATCCCTAATCATGTCAGGGATCGAGCAATGACAACAAGGAGGTAGACTTGGAAGCAACCATCCTTTGAAAAAAGCGTAATAGCTCACTGATTTATAGCTCCATGGGACTGAAAATATATGAGGGCTCAAGTGATTCCCAAAGAGATGAGACCTTGAAAACTGCTTTGTCAAGTGTAGTAGCGAAATATTCTGTCGATGGGGGAAGGTTTTGGTGACAAGACCTGGAGATATCGAAAGTGAGAATGCTGATATGAGTGACGAAAAATCTTGTGAAAAACACGCCCACCTGCCAGTGGAAGGATTTCTATGTTCAGTCAATCTATGAAAAGTAAATCAGTTCCTAAGGAACCCGGATAGAGATTTAACACAAAAGAGAACAATTCCACTTTATGATGTCAACAACAACAACAACATATCTAGTGTAATTCGACTCCGCGAGTAATGTTTAAAATTATAGGGTAATGTGAAAAATAAAGTTAAAAACTGTAAGGTGTCGAAATGCAAATATTTGAAATTTAACTTAAAAGGTTGCACCCACCGTGACTTTCAAAATATATACATGAAGAACCAGGCGGAACTGACAATACCCGAAAGTTTGGGATTCAATTGACCTGATAAATATCGGACCCTAGGTTTCTTCCTCTCTCTCTTTCTCTCTCCGGCGTACACCGCGAAAGCGAATTTATTACCGGAAAATCCTGAAATTCTTCGTAGTTCTGTGCAATAAACAAAAAGAGAAAAGATGCAAAGTGGAGATGAAGTTAGCATTGAAGAATTGGCTTCGAATCTCTCTACCTATAAAGATCAACTTCAGCAGGTAAAACCCTAATTTGTTACCTCTGCTCTTTCTGAATTGTAATTTTTGAAGATTTTTCTTCCTCAATTTCGTTTAGTTTTGCCATGCTCAGCTTGATAGCCCTTTTATCTTTTCTTGTTTTTGATAAGTTTTTGTGTTCTTGAAGTCAAACGGTTACTGTATTGATCATCTTGCGTTAATTCCAAGAGTTTGTTTGAACAAGCTAAACTCAGAGCGTATGTACACACACACATCATTGCATTGGTGTCAACTGTCAAGTTGCAATTAGGTGGTTCGAGTAAGGGTACTAGAAAAAATAGGATTTTGGGGTGGGTTGTCCTCTTCTTTTGCTTTTAGAAGATAAAATCCTTAGGTGTTACTTTCTGGTGTGTTATAAACTCAACTTTTTGAAGATAGAAATAGCTTAGGCTAATTTCATTAGTGTTTGAGTTGAAGGAGCCTCAGTCAGCTTGGTGATCCAACTCATGTAGACACCACAACTCATGCCAAAAAATTCCTAGAGTTGCATTAAAATTATCTTTGTTTAAGGACAATTTTATTTGATAGAAGGCATAAGAGATGGAGTGTCCCAGTTGATAATGCGCTATGTCTGATTTTTGGTTGTATTATAGATATGAAGTTGACTTGAAAACGTTAGAACGTTAAGAGACTTCACTGTACTTTGGAGGCTCCGTCTGAGGATGGGACCAGAAGCAAAGTGAATGGTCTCTGTAGTTTTTTCTGAAAGTGTTAATCAACTGGTAGCAATGAAAACATCCAAATATTGTGGAGAGGAGATACAGTTATGTTATTCCTAGTTGCACACTCTTTTCGCTTCAAGTATATCTCGTTTCTAAAATGTTGCAGCTCCTGCGCTTCAAATTTACAAATTTTCCTTCATTTATATACCAGGTGCAACAACTGTTACATGATGAACCAGACAACTCCGAATATATTGACATGGAGAAAGAGCTTGTTGAGGTGACATTTTGCACTTGTTTTTAGGTTATCCACATTCTATTTTAAATGTTTTATTTTAGAGAAAATTTGTTTCTTGTGTTTTCATAATAGTATCTCCCCTTAGCTATTACCACTATCCCATCTTTTTTCTGAGAAATCCATTAGCTCAAAAAGTTAAGTCTTCTTTGTAGATAATTATTAACTCTCTTTTCTGAATTAATTACAAGTATCACTTTCTTCTCTCTTTTTCTTACACGAACATTATATTGCCGATAAACAAGCAGTGTGAAGGAACTATTTGTGACTGAAGAAACATAAGTTTATCATTTGATTTTAAAGGTGAGGATTTTATTTCATAGAGTAAATTACCCCGTTGCTATTGAGGCCTGTGGCGATTGTAAAATTTTGGAGCGAGCAACTTTCTCAAGGTGTCCATCACTTTCGTGTCTTGATTCCATTGCAGGTCTGCGATATGTGATGGTGGCCAGCGTACCTCTATCCCATGATTTCAGATGTCTCTCTGTGAATCTACCTTTGGCATTAAAAAATTAATTTGTTTCTTTGCTCTTGCAAATCAAATAGTACTAAACCAGGATAACTTTCTGGATTGCAGGTGATTGCCTTAACCGAAGAGCTCCTTGTAACTGCAAAACAAAGTGAAGATGGGATGGGTACCGGGACCAGTGCTGGTGCATCTCATGGTTTCTACCATTCTGAGAATTCTAATGTGGTATACATAAAGATTACTTTGTCAAGAGTTATATTTTCATCGTTTGGTGGATATTCCTCTCCTTATAATTCTTGAAAAGCATCAAGTTTTAATTGGAAAAGAAGGAATTATCTTGTGCTGTTAATGATATTATGATTATGACTATATATCTAAAGTGGTGTCTGGCTAATTTCTACCTAAGAAAGGCTTCCTTCCTCAATGTTAGTTTGTAAAAATGGTGTAATTCCCAACCCTTTTTAGTTAAGGAGCCTCCATGGAAGTAAGTTTGCAAGGCTTTATCTACTTTTTTTTTTTTTGGATGGGGTGGGGGGAAGTTTCTGTTGGCAGGAGGTCATGGGTTCTTCAGCTTTTTAAGGAATTAGAAGTTGCAAATAATAAATATATTATCTTAAGGAGCCTGACATTATTGCCTAAATCATAAGCATAATAAATTTATTCTACTCTTCAGCAGCAACTACTACGCCTCAATCCCAAGCTAGTTTGGCTCGATTGTATGTATCCTCAATACATAAATACTCTGTTTGGGTCAATGTAAAATATTGGTTTTCTTTCCTTTTGATGGATATAGATTTATTACACAGTAAGCACGATTAAATTGGCATCTTCATTCTTCTGTCATGCGTATTATTGATTTGATCTTTTTTTGTTAATGACCATAAATGTTTTGTTCAAAGGGAGAATCTTTTCATTTATTTATGCCTATACCCCCATAGAGGTGTTCCAAGAGAGGGGGAGGGGGGGGGGGATGAAGTCCTTGTTGTTTTGTTTCGTTCCTAACTTCCTCTGTCCGCAGGAATCGGGATCAATATTGGACCATGCCAATAAGTTTCCTGTGGGCACTAAAGTACAAGCTGTTTATAGTGAAGACGGGGAGTGGTGAGTAAAAACTGCTGTGGTGATTGCTCTTTCTTCTTTTTCAAATTTTGAAGATTTTATACTCTCTCCAATTGTTCTTTACCTTTACTCTCTCTTTCTTATTGTTGATTTAGTTGATTTTCCAGGTATGATGCCACCATTCATGCACACACTCCAAATGGCTATTATGTCTGTTATAATGAATGGGGTAACAAGGAAGAGGTATTGCCTTCTTCTTTATGCTTTTATGGGAAGTGTCTTGATTGGCTTCAAAACTTGTTCCATTTCTAGCGGTGTTCTATTTTTTTCCTTTTCTTTTAACTACTTATTTATGTTGTTAAATAATTTGTGATCTTGTTACTCCTGCTAACTAGGCTAGACCTTTTCTCTTTTCCAGCTTCTCTGTTGCCTTTGGTCTAAACTAAAGTGCCAGCAACAGAACACCGAAATAGGATCACTTTTTATGTCTAGTAATCCCATTGACTGAAGTCTTGCCTGGAGTTAGATCCTTTATTTTAAATGATGTTACCTTGCTCTTTAATACCAGCATATTTACTGTTGTTGTCGCCACCAGATATCAAGAGGATTGATCTTGCTTATGTCAGAAGATAGCCAAATAAGTGGACTAAATTGTTGAGTGCTGATGCTTTTTTGTTACGATGCTCAAATTTCATTGTTAATCAATAAAAAAACTGTGTTTGCAATGGGGGTTGTGGCCAAATAATATGTCCAATTATTATTCTTACACTCTGGAATATGAAATCAGTTCTTTGGTGATCAACCAAGGGTTAAAAATCTAAAATTTCTAACCAATCAAAAAAAGAAACTATAAAATTTTCTTTATCTTTTAAATTGAGCATGTGTTATGAGGGACTGTTTATTTAACTATGTGATCATAAGTAATGCTTGGGCATTGTTAGTTTTGCTTCATTAACCGTGTGCAGTTGTTGTCATGGTTGCTGACTTCCAGGTTCTACTCCTACCATGACTGCTGCTTTTCCTAGAGTCTGTTCTCGGGTTCAGGAATTAGGGCTATCTTTAGTTGTTGATTGAAATTAAGAAAGGATTGCTTCCCTTTTTGGTATTCCTTAATATTCTGTTCTAGGCCTCTCCGGATTATGATTTTTTAAAATTTTGCCCTTGTTTTTGCTCTGATATACAAATGAAGAAAAACAATGTGTCAAATATTCAGGTTTAGTGTATTTGTGTTTGTTCCAAGACTTTGGAGAATAGATTGTTCGAGTGAATGTTTAGGTTTATCGTGTAAATTTTCTGAAAGAGAATAATCAAATAATTTTTTCTTGTGGTGGAATGAAATCTCTCATATGCCCCCGAATAGATTCTTTTTTTTTTTCCCTTTCTGATTGGGATGTTATATGTTTTGATGGGTGCACTAATCCCTTGTAGTAACATTCTCTTTCGGGCCTTTCATATGGATGTTGAAAGTACAGTGAGATGTGTAATAATATGCCAATGTCACACTGACGCACACACACGGATAAATAGGATGCCTCCTAGGTCGAGGGTCAGAATTAATTTGATACTAAGTAACGTCAACAACTTGTAATTTCAGGTGGATCATGCTAATGTTAGACCATTTCAAGAGGCATCTGTCAACCCTTTGGTTGAAGCAGAAAAGATAGCTGAGGCCACGAAACAAGCTCTCAAACGAAAGATAGCTCAAGCTGCAGCTAGTGATATCCAATCTCGGAGTTTGCCAGCAAAGCTTCTCATTGATCCTAATGATCCAGAAGATGTGGTATGTTAAATGCCAATTTTAGAGTTAAGGGTAGGGAAAATGATATTTAAAAACAAACTTGGTATTTCCTCCATGTTGTCTGTTGTATTTTGCCTCATCAATTTACTTGATATGTAGATAGCACAGGCTATATGCTTGGGTCCAAATTTGCTTAAAGTAATCCTAATTTTCTTGCAAGAGATCAGCTCTGCTCCATTTGCAGACTCGCCTAGGTACTATTATTCAAAACAGTTGCAAGTAATCCAGCATTACTGAAAAGTAAAGTTAAAGGCTTCATCAGAGCAGGGGCTAGTTGGTTTTTTACTTGGTTACTTGTCCACCTTTACTTGCTTTCACCTCTTGCCTTCTCTGTTTTCTTGATGTATAGCAATTGTCTGTTTTTGTTTTTATCCCTGCTTGTGACCTCATCTTTATTCTTTATAGAAAGCTGCCAAAAAGAAAAAGATTCATGCTTTCAAGTCTAAGGTGCGGATAGAGCAACTTGAGGTTGCCCAAAACAAGAGGCAAAATGCTTGGCAACAATTTCAGTCAACTAAAGGCCAGACTAAGAAGGTATGTTGGTTGGTTATTCTCAGATTTACCAAACCTAATGTATGAATCACGATTTTAATAGTCTGTGCTTACTATGTCATATAATAATTTTAGAGTAAGTACTATGCAATATGATAATGGCTCATTGTCAATCAATCTGCTGCATTACATAACATCAAGGGGTATGATTAGTTGAGATCGTCTTGTGTTATAATATATACTTTCTACTGCCAACTTCCTGTTGGGTTTATTGATCTGCGACCCACTAAAATAGCAGAAAAACTGTTGAAATAAAAGGCCACTCCAAGAATCCTTGAACTGTTTCGTGCAGTTACCTTTAAGAAATACTCTCACTGCTAACTCTTGAAATTCAAATATATTACGGGGTCTAACAATACAAAAGGCCGAGTAGTGATTGCAACTTAGACAAGAAGCTGAGTGCAAGGTGGTGTTTGTAGGGGGTATTGATCAGGCAAAAACTTTTGATGTTTTGAGATCGGTATTGTTTATATGGCGTGAATCTTCTTGTTTATCATTGCTTCTTTTTTGGGAACAAAGAATTATGATTATGCCTTTAGTGAAAACAGTGGATACTCTGTTACCACAGAGTTAAAGTTTTCAGTTTCAACCAAAAAAAACTTTATCACAGAGCTCTTATACCGCCTTGCCCTGTCTAATATATTTCTCACTTCTATGTTATAAAAAAAAATTATATTGATCACTTCTATCAAATGCTTTTTTGGTAACTAATTGTTTATTACCAAGTGCATAATTACAGCTCAAAGGAAACAAAACAGTTATCACCCTTTTGGACAGGCCCAGATTGTGATCTACTCGAACACCTCATCAAAGGCTTTAAAAAAGAACTCAAACAAGCTAACTGTGACAGTGATTAAACCTTTCCAGCCCCCTAGTTAGTTTCCTGTTCATATTAGCTCTAACAAAACCTCTTGGACAATCATCTTGACTTCAACATGACGGTTCTTCCTCTTGCTCTGAAAAACTTGGTTTCTTTCCATCACACATGATAGTCAGTTGCAGCTAGTGTTAACCTGAACAGTGTAGCAGCAAAATTCTTACCATTACATCTTGTTGTGCACCATTGTACTTCATCAGACCATTTCATAGGCTGCCTACTGTATCCAAGCCATTTTAATATTTTGTTCCATGTAGCAGCTGACATTATTCCAGTGTTATCAAAAAGTGAAAAGCGCAAAAAAGCTCTAAGGTCTGTTGGGGATTTAATTGCAAAGAGCAAATAAAGCAGGATATGATAGGAATCTGAAGTCTAGGATGTGATTTTACCTAGCGTTTTGTCAATTAGAGGTTGGCACTGAATAGTGGACAACCTCATTGTACTTGGGGGTACCCCTATACTTTATGGCCAGCTCTCTTTTAGGAATCTTCAAAATATCCAGGGATTTAGTGTGAACTAGCAAGTTTACCCCAAATAGATTGAGCATTTCTGTAAATTAGCATGAATTCCAGAAGCCTGGAAGAACTGAGAGATGCATTGGAATAACATCTGGATTGATTGAGCATCTCCTCTGCTAAATAAAAGCAAGTCATCAGGTAAACTAAGTTGAATGATTCTCATCTTTGCACATCTAGGATGGAAATGAAATTTCTTCTGTGTGTGCAATGTTTTCAGCAGTCTGTTGAGATATCCCATGGCAGTAAAAAGTAAAAAGGGAGACATGGGGTCTCCTTGCTTCAAGCCCCTCTTAGCATCAAAAGGAGTAGTAGGTACACCATTGAGTACAATAGAGTAAGTCACTATAGTTAAGCAAGTCTGATCCATTTTATTAAAAACTCGGGGAAGTGAGATTGACCAGCACATGCTCCAAATATACCCATTCTATAGAATCATAGGCCTTTTGGAGGTCTATCTTTAACATACATCTTGGAGATATTTCCCTCATAGTATACCCTTTTACCAGTTCATGGCTTAGCACAGTATTATCATAAATGAGCCTACCAGGAACAAAAGCCGCCTGACTACCATCTATAAGATCTTCAATTACTCCACTCATTCTTTTTAGATATAATCTTGTACAACACATTGCACCAGGATATAGGTAACTTTGATAGTATCAGGTGTTCTACTTTGGGAATTAAAGTAACTGAGTTACAATTGACTGACTTATTAAAGATGTACTGGAAGAAGTCTACAACAGCCTCCAAAATATCATCTCCAATAGTCTCCCATGTGTTCTTGTAAAAGTGCGCATTGTACCCATCACTTCTTGGTGCCCTTCATCATCAATACTCTTGACTTTCCAGTTACTTCATTCCTGGAAATAGGGTCTATAAGATCTAGCTGTTGTCTAAACAGTACTCTACCTTGTTGCATCACCTCCCCGTTGACACTAGGTAATTGTCTAGCTGCTCTCTCTAGAAGCTGTGTACAGAACCCAATGACTTCATCCTGTACCTCTTCATCTCTTTGTAGTAACCTTCCATGAATACTGGTAAGATTCCTAATGTGATTTTATGACACATTATTCCTTGTAGCAGTGTTGGAATCTCCTAGCTTTAGCCGGTTGATCCTAGCTAGCCTTCTGTTTAAGTGCAGTTTACTAGATCAAATGCCATTTTTCCAATTCCAATTTTAAGTTGATTAGTTCCTCAAAGAGCAGCTGGTGGTTATGAGTCTGGTCCATTTGTTTCTGGATATTCTTTAGTCTGCCGTATCTTATCCTCCACACCTTGAACTTTTTGGAATTCAGCCTCATCAAATCTTTCTTCAGATTCTGTATATTCCTCTACACATCTTCTTATCTTCCTCCAGACATCTTCTAAGGGTCTGCAACCTGTCTTTATGTCCCAGACTTTCTTTACAATCTGTTGAAAGTCAGGATGTACAGCTAAGCAATTAAAGAATTTGAAAGATTTAGAGGCAAGCCAAATTTTGTCACCCAGGGACACACACAAGGGAGAGTGGTCTGAAAACTCAGGTGATCACTATAACTTCCAGAGTGGGCAACATCTGTATCCATGTTGGGTTTACCAGTCCTCTATCAATTCTACTGAACACACGGTTGTTTCTCCATGTGAAGTCTCTTCCAATGGATCTTAAATCCATCATGCTCGCAGAGGTCATAAAATTGGAGAAGTCAGAGAGCCCACTACTGTCTTCTATAAAAAGTACAACATTGAAATCACCCCTAACCAACCAAGGTAGTGTCATCCCATTGGCAATAATCAACAGTGCATTCTGAAGAGGCTCTCCATCTTGTATGGTATGCATTCCATAAACAGCGGTAAAATAAAATGTTCTATTGGTATGATACACTCTCACCATCCCATGGATATAGTGATCATGCAGCTTCACCACAGTCAAATCACAGCATCTGGGTTCCACAACAGCCATATTCTCCCTTTTTCAGTATTCAAGTAATTCACTGGTAACTTTTGCCACTATTTCTGGGAGCAGCTCTGTTGAGCATTTTATGCTCCATTATTGCTATAATATCTGCTCTATTCTCTACTAGGAACTTTTTAAATTCCTTTTGCTTGTAAACTTTATTAAAACCTTTAATATTCCAGGTTATCAGCTTCATTTAGACAGAGCGGGAAGTTGTGGAATTCTTGTACCCCCTGAGCTACTCTGCCCCATCTCAGTGTCAAGTCCTCTATCCATGAGCTCTTTGTTGATTTCTGACATCAAAGGACTAAACATGCTAGTTATTCCCACTGCCTCATTCCCCCACTGCTTTGGTCTAGCAGTTATTCCCACACCATTATCTGCCTGAATTCCAGTGCAACTCTGAGGAGGGCGTTGTACCCTAAGAGGGACCATTATCCTAAGTTAATGCTCTGGACATTGTTGTGGTTTTTGACCCCTTGAGTTTGCTGAACTGGAGCAGGTGGTTGAGCATGTGCTACTGTGCTTGATCGTCCTTTGTATTCTTCACCCACATTTTAACTGTCTTTGGGTTAACTGCTTTCCCTTTGTCTGCTGTCTGTTTTTTTGGGGTGCCTGAAATGTGTGTCCAATCTTCAAGCATTTGGGACAACACCTAGGCTCCAGTCATACTGTATCTCTTGTCCGAAAAATTTCCCTTCTGGATCCTGTATTTCACCTGTTGTGGAAGTCCCCTGGTTACATCCATCTCCACAGGAATTCTAGCATAAGAGATTCTCTCTACACTAGTTGTACATTCATCAGCATAAATTGGGCAGCCCAACACACTTCCGATACGATTGATTCATTGGTAGATTAGGGGACCTATTCCACAATAGTATAGTTCTTCTCACCTCCTCACCAAAATTCAAATCAGGGTTCCATGCCCTTACAATAATTGGTTTGCTATTAATGGTGTAAGGCCCTGAGTAAAGCAAAACTTCCTTATCCTCGATGCTATTCAATAGCACTACAAAATATCCCTCATTTGGATGTGAAGCTCCAATTGGATGCTATGAGCCTTTTGAATTAGTTCCAATGGATGGGGAATCTCCTACCACATATAATATAATTGTTTGTTTCCATTTATGCATCTCTTCTTCAATTTCATCATCATGGATTTGGGCAATTTTTTCACCCTTAACTATTATTGGTTCAATGAAAGTATGATTCATACCATGGGTACTAAGCTTGTTACCTGCAAAGAGTTTTGACCAGTTCTTCTCCTTGTCCCCATTTGCTTCAGTCCCTTTCTGTTTGTCAGTCATTATGTTAGGGTTCTTAGTTATTCATAGTTTTGTTTGCGGTCTCAAAGTAGTAGACAGATCTGTGTGGCACTACACTTGGATCAGCCTTTTTAGAGCCTTTTAAGCTGCTCTTTCTTACGCATATTATTTATTTTTCAGGTGGGTTTTTTCTCTGGTCGAAAGCGTGAGAGTATCTTCAAGTCTCCGGAAGATCCTCATGGTAAGGTTGGTGTAACCGGAAGTGGCAAAGGTTTGACAGATTTTCAAAAGAGAGAAAAACATTTGCATCTGAAAGGCGCAAATGCTGAGGCTTCCGATGAGTAGAATATTTGGTCCCCATATCATTGTTCGTTCATCCGCAGGCTGCCTTATGTTTAGAGTTGTCCTATATGTAAACTGATGTTTCTCCCTAGCACAGAGTTCTCGGTGACTCTTCCAGGATTTTTCTTTCACTTTATTTTTATTTTTCATTTTTTTTTTGTGTATCAACCAAGTGATTTTAGTTCCTGGCTTTATTGCCTCGACTGGGTTGATTTATTCTGATAGTAGTCTTAACCTATAATTTTGTCATGTTCTCGCGGACATTGGAGGAACTCAAGATTGGCTACAGGCAAATCCTCAACTATGTCGTTTGCAACTTTCTTATTTAAAACCTCTTCGGAAGCTACGTGCCATGGAGAGTTGCTCCACTCTCATTTGTGGTGTGAGTTAAAAATTAGGCCATTAAGCAATCATGTAGTCCTCGAAAGAAATTCATATAATGTTAAGGCAACAGTAACACAAAATAAATAAATCAATAAGCAATAGATTCAATTGCAGACTATGACTAAAATTTGTCAATAAGTTAAGAGGAGGCAGTCTTTTGGATGTTCTTTTAAGTCGAGGGTTTATCAAAAACAGTCTTTCTATCTTTTCAAAGGTAGAAGAGTTTGCGTGCATCTTACACTCTTCAGGTCTCATTTTTGGGATTTCACAGGGTTATTGTAGAGGCAATCTTTCAGATGTGACACAGCAACCACACAGGTGCTAAGTAGAATGGTCAATCACTCACCTGATGATAATTCTTCACACAGTTAATTAGCTTCCCTGTCTGAGGAAGCTGAAAGATGCCCTTTGATGGGACATTTAATGCCATATAGACTACCAAGTATATCATAATCATAGAAATACACTTACATCCATCTACATAATATAGGTTAGGCTTATCCAATTCCATCAAGGAAAGAGAATAAGAGTAATAATTGAAATGAGTTGTCTATACTGATTCCAATTGTAATTGCTGGAAGCTATGATACATCCGATGACCAAAAGGATGGAACCACAATTTTAAGAATAATGCTTTCGAGGGGCCATTCGCGACACTTTTAGTTAACATACTAATGACCATTGAATTTGAAACAGTGTTAATTTTTAGAGAATATAAGAAGGGGGAGTAGGGGCCTAGCTGAAGCTCCAACACAAAAAACATGTCTCAGACATGTTTCTTTTCAGAAGACTAAATGATTGAGGGAAACAACAGTAAAATTGAGGACATCATCTTCATATATAGGCATAGAGTAAGCTTACTAGATTTTCCATTGAAGTATCTTTATATGTTTCCCCTTTTCCCCTTCCTACCTAAAAAATTAAAGCCCCACCTTGCCCATCTCACTTACATCTCTTTTTGACTTTATGTATGTATGCTCTCATTATGTTCCATGAATATTCATCACATAGGAGTTGTTATATTTGCTTTAGAGGAGCCAAAAAACTACACTGCAAAAAAAGAAAAAAGAAAAAGAAGGTAAACTTTCTTTTTATATAATATATATAAAGTGATTGATTTTATTTTTGACATGAAGCTTCTTGGGAGCAGCATATTGTTCAAAAGTTAGTCTTAGATCACAAAATTGAATCTTAGGTGTGACATTCTTATTTTTATTTATATGAACTTTTTTTGTACAATTCCTTCAAGTAACTGAAAGCTAAGGATCCTGATTAGGGATGTCAAATAAGTAGGTAGAGCTGAATTTAAGTGGATCAAAATAAGTTGAGTGAATAAATGGATGGGATCTATCATAATGCCGTAAAAATGTAAAGTATTTATATGAGACTACTTTATTATTTCGATGCCTCCAAAAATAATTATACAAAATACTCTTTTTTTTGGGCTGACGTCATGCTGAAGTCAGCATTGTAGTTTTTTGTTTATTGTCTCTTAGCTATTATTATTATGGTATTATTCTTTTTGTCCTTTTTTTAATTTCTTTGTTCCTTTTAAAGTTAGTTTAAGTTTTTATTACTATTTTTTTTGCTTTTCTTTTTATTCTTTATTTTATTTTTAAATATAGTAGCTAATTATCTTTAGACTAATATATACAATGATGGTATCATTAAGGTCTACTCAGTACTTCAATGAAACTCTCTTTAGTCCTTGCTAATACCATCATATTATATCTATATGCAGTCATAATATCATTGAGGTTTGTTTCAGTCCTCATTGATATCATCACAACATATCTATATACTGTATGGTATCATTGTGATCTACATTAGTCTTTTAGCGAGACACTCCTCATTCTTTCATAATATCATCACAGTATAACTGACATGATATCATTGAGGTCTGCTTCAATCCTTCAGTGAGTCATTCCTCAGTCTTCTATAATACCATCACAATATATCTATATATTATTATGATATTATTGAGGTCTATTTTAATGAGGCACATTTTAGCCTTCTGTATACCTATATGATAATATCATATACTAATACAGTGTCATAGAAATAGATTTTAAAAAGTAAGACGTTAAACGACACAAAAAAGAAGTTAACAAGGTAAAAATAAAAACAGCAAAGGAGCCAAAAGCAGAAAAATAAAGTAAGAGAAAAAATAATAAAAGGACAATAACATTAACTGCTGGAAAAAAAAAAAAGGAAACAAAAACTTATAGTCTAATTATTTATTTTTTATCTTTTATCGGTTTAAAAATTATTAATTAATATGCTTATTTTAAAAAATAAAAATAGAAAATGGCACCAAAAAAATTTTTAAAAAAGAAAAATAAATAAAAATTATAAAATGAGCACTAAGTTGAATAACATTCCAAAAACAAATATTTGTGCACTGCACCCAATGTCACTCCCCCTACCTAGACCTATAGTATTTTCTTTTTAATTTTGTCAGTCAAAAGAAAGTGAATATATAGGTCAAAATACTTTGCATGATCGAGGAAGTGATAACTGATAATGATGTACCAGAGAAATTAAGATACATTGAATCTTGTAAATGGAAAATCCTACCTAAATTCTATGGAAGACCGACTAAAACAACCCTTTTCCATAAAAAAACATTTTATATATATAACTTTTTTAATAAGTACTTTTTTTAATTAAATGCATATTTTATACATTCACGATATTCCAATATTTATATAATCATGTAATTTTTAGGTACGTACAAGTAAAATTTTAAATTATATTGATAATGTAAAAAAAAAAAAAAAGTACATTTAAATTTAAAGAAAGTTTAATATAACCAACCAATAACATAATACCTCCATAATTAGCGGACTTTTATAGACATTAATTTTACATTATATATATATATTCCAATATTACCTAAGTAGTAGTACTAGAGTTAATTATATGTATCCCCCTAATTGCCATAGGCACCTTAAGAGACAATTAATTATTCCCCTAGCTAGCTAGAAATTAAGTACATAGTAATATTCCACTAAACTACACCATCATCTCCAACAACTTTGGAATTGAATTCTTGATTTGTTGTTGCTGCTGATGCTGATGATGAAGATCCATTTTTCGAATACCATTTAGCCCAAAATAAATAGTTGAGGAAATTGAGGAAACTCAGAATTGCTAGCAACCAATAGAAAAGATCAAGCCTGTCTTTGTTGAGATTGTTGTCACTAAGCCAGCCACCACCATGATGAGATGAATTTGAAGTGATTTTGTTCACTAAAGAAACAAGAAGTGAGCTCAGATAAAACCCAAATGAGTATGAACAATATGTTATGGCTGTTAAAAATGATTGCATCGACCCTTTTAAGGACTGTTTGTAGAAGAACTCAATTAGTCCAACTGCTGTGAACATTTCTGATATTCCAAATATCAAGAATTGTGGGGTTATCCAAAATATCGATAGGGTTTCGTTCGATTCCACCGCGGAAATTCTTCGTTTGTTTTCCATCAAGGCTGCTGATACCATGGAGAAAGTCGCGAAGAATAGGCCAACACCTATACGCTGTAGAGGGGCGATGCCTGTTGAGACGTAACATAAATAATTTAATTAGTAATCAGAATCAGAGACGGATATAGTCCTTCTACCAATCAGTTCATCTGAACCCATAATTTTAACAGTTTCTATGCAAAGATGGGTCCTTTTTAAGTTTGAATGTTGGATCCCCAATTTTGATTAGAGCTATATATATACTCTCTTTAATATATAGTTTAAGCATTTTAATGATACAGTCACGGACTCCAACGTACCTGAATCATGACGGGTGAATTTTCTGGCGAAAGGGACAAAGAATGTGTCATAGAGAGGGACTAGGAAGATTAACATTATGTAAGGGATTGATTGAAGTGAAGCTGGAGGGATATGGAAGTTTTTAGTTAGTTTAGTGTTCATAGCACTTCCTTGTTGGACTGAAAATGTCTGAAGTTGTGCTAAAATGGTATTGAAAATTATAGTGCAAGCAAATATGGGAAGGACTGAAATTAGGATCTTCACTTGCTCTACTTGTGTTACTGTGCAAAGTCTCCATCGACTAATCTCTTTTGTCGTATTTCCTTCTTGTATTTTTATGCAAGCCTTGTCCAAGAACCTTAAAAAATAAATAAATAAATAAACATCACTTAAATAATTTGATAATACAAAAAATATTTATATTAATGAACATTATGATTATAATATTAAATTCGATATCAAATTAAAACCGGACCGACCTGAATCGATTGGTGTGGAGAAGGATGGTGGGATTTGTATTAGGAGGAGCCTTGGTGGTGTGGGTCCCATGAAGCATACGTGCATCTGATGGAGAAACACGCTTTCTATTTAAGAATGCTGCCACCAAAACCTGCCATTATTACATAACCACAAAAATTGTATAAGAAATAGTTAAGAGCACTTCTTCAATATAGTACTTAGTGCTCAAATAGATTTTTTACTTTAAGTGACATATATTATAAATAATATTTACATAAATAGATTATTTATTAGGTAAAAATTGCATATCAATATTTAGTTATACTGTAAAATAAGTTTTACAAATAAAAAATATAGTATATAGGAAGTCAAACAGCATATATAGGGAAGATGCCACGTCATCCGACAGATGTATTAATTATGTATAATATGAATGACTTAATTAATAATGATGACATAGCTGTTTCCTAGAATATGCATGAATCAGAAGACGACAACTTACATAGGTTTATTTGGATTTAATTAAGTTAAAATTTACTTAATTGAGAATTAAATAGAGGGATTAGTTTACTGTTGTCATCGAAAGAGAACAAAATTGCATCCATAATCAAATAAGATTAATATTAATATATTAAAGATTGACGAAAAGAAGAAAAAAAAAAAAAGGAGCATTAGCAAACAGAAATGGCAGCCAACCCAATTCCAGATGGGTCATTATTACACATCCTAGTAATAATGTAATATTAAAAGTAGAATAAAAGTCAAACATAAAAGAAGAAATATAAAAATACCAAAAAGAAAAACAAAAGATTGTGTCTTATCCTAAAAGACCTTAACTAACAATACACACATAATGTGCTCCTTAGTACGCGGGATGTGAATCATGAGTTTGTTATTTGTTACTCCACAAAATAAGTGCGAGATAAAATAATTTTATATTATATTTAAAAATTATTATTTTTTAATCAATCAAACTTGTGTAACAGTGACCTGATGATAGATTGGTTGAAAATAAATCAAAATGACAGAGAAAAAAGGAAAAAAATTGACCTGTGCAATGGGAGTGAAAATGCTTCCTTGAGGAGGTTTATTTCTGTAAAAAAGAGTGCCACAAACCAAGCTGATTAATCCCAAAGCCATAGCAGCAGCTGAGACACCAAATCCAACATCCATTCCAGAATGTGTTTGCACATAAACAAGTATTGTAAGTGCAATTAGTTCACCCATTGAAAATGCAAAATAAGCAGCATTGAAGTATCTTGAAAGTTGCTTTGATTGCTTTGAATTTTCTTGATTAAATTGGTCAGCACCATGGGCTATCATGTTTGGCTTCACACACCCACTCCCTAATGCCACCAAATACAATGCCACAAAGAATATTAAGGCTTTGAAACCTTTTGCCTCCACACATTGGTCTCCATCTGTTACCATGTTGCACTTTGGTGGTTTTAGCTGTGGTAGATGAGCTTGTACTGATAGTAATATGAAACCCTACGTACAAGTGAAGAAAAGAATTATGTTACATGCAGGCAGCCGGAGGCGCATGTGGATTTTAAAATTTAAATTTATTAGTTTAATTTTTGACATTCTAACAGCTATGAGTTCAGAAACCTATACTATTTGTTGCAATTTTAGTGAAGTATTATATGTAAATTATGAATCTAATTTTCAAGGTTAAAACTACTAGTTTCATATGAACCCGGTGTCTGCATGTTGCATCCCTCGTTACTGATTACAAGTTAAGTTAACTTACAACAATAAGATACGTAAGTTTTCATATCAAGCGTTATATGGTAATCTAGAAAATAGAATAATAATACGTTATAATCTGTTAAATTGCACGGACGAATGTAAGTTTAGTATGTATAATTTAAACTCAAAAATTAAATCTTTTTTATTTTTTATTTTTAGAGAAAATGAATTCATGGGTATCCATAGGGTGGGGGATGGGGGATGAGCTCTTTGTTTCAAGAATATTTCTTTTTTCTCATTTTAATTTCTTCTGAGGTGGTGACCAATATATTCAACCTAACCAAATACTAAATAAAAGTTTTTAGAGTACCCTTATTTTGACTTCCTTTTCAGAACATGATAGTGACAAGCAAAATAAAACCATTGTTCATGTTTTTATTGCAGAGAAAACACATTCAATTAAGCATAGTAATATGTCTTTTTCAGTATTGTCAAATTAAGGACCACCTAGCTAAGTGTTTGCATGATATTGAAATTTGGATAGGAGTTTTGAACAAACTATATGGGATTTAAGTTAAGAAAGGTAATGGGATAGAAATAGACAAAAGAGAGGGATCGGAAAGGAAAGAATACAAAAGGGGAAGCGTCTAAACTTTAATTTACACTATCAAATCATGTTTAACAGTAATAGTTGGTAACCTGTCTTATTTAGAAAAATATTAATGGAGGTATAAAACTAAAAATCGATGAGGGGTGAAAAAGACATAAAGTTGTACGTACCGAAAGTTCGATAAAGCCAAAGATGAGGATGGTCCAGAAGGAACCAAGATAAGAGTCGGAGAGATAGCCTCCAAGCAATGCAAGGATAAAAATAGTGCCTATAAAGTTTGTCACTATGTTTGCTGATTCTGACAATGAAAAGTGCATCTCATTTATCACATATGTTATCAGGTTGTTCCCAACTGCTGCTATTCCCATTATCTCAAATCCTTGCAGCCCTGCATTAATTAACTACAAATATCAGAAATTAACTACTTTTATTAAACATCTCCTCTGTATATATGTTATTGTTGTTATTTTTTATAGTCAAGACATATAAATTGAGCTCATATATATAGTATGTATAAGTAGAACAACAACATATTCATATAATCCCATCAAGTGAGGTCTGTGGAGGATAAAGTACCATATGCGAACGTTACTTCTACCAAGGTTATTTCCGATAGACCTCGGCTCAAGGATAAACAAATCAAAGCAATTCAAAAAAGAAAATAACGGATGGAACAAAGTATGTCAAACGTCACGTGAAGTAAAAGTAATACAATACATAAGGTTCAAAAAACAATAGATAATGTCAGAACTCTATTAGTATGGATGAATTTGACAAACAACGTAACACTCTATTCCCTGCTAATCTATCCTCGAAAACCTCCCACGTAGGGCCATCATAATATGTATCAGTAGAAGAGGGTAAATGAAAAATAGCTAGCTAGCTAGTGACATTTTGGGAAACACAACAAAGATGAGATAATAATTGATAGATTGAGAACACACATGAAAGAACAAAAAGAGATAAGGCACAAAAACAAGTAGAAGAAAGAGAGGGAGTTAAGGATGAAAAATTAGTACCAAGAACAAAGGCAGCAGCTTTCATTCCACCATGTTTAATGGGGTTTGAAGGTTTTCCTCTCCAATCAACACTACTTGTAATACTCATCTCTTCACTAATATTGTTGTTGTTGTTGTGATCTCCTTTTTCTCCTCTGCCTGCTGCCTCCATCTCCATTGTATGTAGTCTAGCTAGGCTTCCTATACACAAATCTAATCTAATTAATTAAAGAGAAAAGACACTTTCTAATTGCTAGGAATTTTGGGAGAATTAGAGGGCGTGGGGTGTGTGTGAAAGTTGTCTTATGCTCTCTATTTGTGCTGAAAATGAGGCAAGTGGCCTCTCCTATTTATATTAATAAAAATAATATCTACACCCTTGGTTGGATATTGAGACAAACAGACACCACTCTGGAGTTACTATATATCTAGTCCCCACTCCCCCTTTTCTTATCCCGTGAATTCCACCTTCAACTTCTAATTCCGCGTTTCATTTTATGTGACGGTGTTATTATAAGTTGAGTCATCAAATAATTTACTTTTTTCAGCTTTTATTTTTTTTAAAATATTTTAGATCACTGTAGGCACACTAATTTTTAATATTTTTTATAAAAATATTAATCATGCTTATCCTCAAATAATTTCATTTTTGCATAGTAGTGCACTTTCCATTCAAAGTGTGTACATAAACAAATAGTACCTTTTAGTGATATATATGTTGCGCAAAAAGGAGTCTCCATTTTTCTAATTATATAATATATTTTGTATGGTGAAGGTCAACCTATTATGCTATTCGTCTCACTTTCATGAAGCATCTTTTTTAGAAAGTACTCTTCACATGCCAAACAAAATTAAATAAATAAAAGTGTAAAAATGTGGGACTCATAACTTTTCATCTACTTTCCACACCAAATATGGGCTTGAATGTTTTAGCCACTTTTCTTTGGGGCTTTTGCAGGTCGTGGTATACTCGGATGAACGGTAAAAAATATATTTAGAATATTTTGACCAACTAGGTAGATGAATTTTCTATTTTAACTATCATAAAATATTTTTCGAAATACAACTTAGTTATTAATTGTGTTTTTTTTTCTTACCTAAATGGCGGTAATATTAGGTAAGAAAATGGAATAACTAATAGTTGAGGTGTGATTCAATAAATATTTAGTAATAGTTCAGATCGAAAACTCAAGAAATTGAAATACTTCAAATATGTTTTCTTTACCAATAACTATTAAAAACTATAGTTCAGTTTTATACGTTTAAAATAATTTAGGATCACACTATTATATACTACTAGTCTATGCGTACGCGTCTCGCGCGTGTCCCTCATATTAATAAGAATAAATATATAAAAATTACATAAATTATATTTAAAAGATTTGTTTGTATAACAATAAAAGAATTTAGAAAAAAATTTATGAATTTTAAATTAATAAATGATTATTTTTAAGAGTGATCCAATCTAATAGTTCTTTCTTCAGTTCGTTCTAATACGTGTTTCAACGAATAAAAACATCATATAAATAGCTTTTGATAGAAATGTAAAAAATTGTTCACCTTTACATGAGCACTTACATATATATATATATATTAGCATTTTCTATATATTTAAAAAAAAGAAACAATTTAATACATAACTTATATCTACAAAAGATATTTTGTTAAGTAAATAGGAGTAGAATATTATGCATATATTGAATGTTAGACTAGTTAATGAAATCTATTGTTCTACCAAAAGATTGTATTGCATTTTCAAATAAAATAAAATTGTTTGAAAAAATATTAATAGAAAATGTGTAGGAGTCCAAAATTAAATCTTTTTTAATTTATGAATCCTATTTTTTGTCTATTTTAAAATGCTTCTGTAAAAAAAAAAAGTTACAATTCCAAGGTATTCTTCACCAACTTTGTCCTAGTTTTATCTCAATCTCCAGCAATTTTCAGCTTTGTTATTTTTTTTTCAGTAAATAATGAGATTTTGATTATCCTATTTTTATTTTTATGAGCTTTTTTTGTTTCCAGGTCTTCTTCAAAAAATTTGTCTAATATTCTCTTTTGTAAATTTAATTTTTTTGCACTTCAATTCGATGTGAAACTAAAAATATATGGATTATTCATATTAAATTATGATGAAGAGCAGTTAACCTCTTCGTCAACTAATGCTATATTCATTCATGTGTCTTCCTTTGTTCACTTTTTATACTCTTTCACTAATCCAACCTAATTATTAAGACTTTTACTATCCATTGAGAATCATATCGTCTTAAGTTGTTAATTGGCATAGTTTTGTTCACGAAACCCTTTTCAGATTCCATTGCAATATTATCTAAATTAAATTGTACACAAGAGTTATAATTATAATAATTTATAATTTTATAAAAAAATATTTTATGAGATAAAGATATAATTTTACCTGAATAGATGATACTTGTGGATGTATGAGTACATGAAGAACGTTAGTTACAAATAACACAAAATTCTAAATCACATAATATCAATATAAGACTCAATTAAAGGAGATAATATAGTATCAATATTAGATTCAACTAAAGGAGACAAACTAAGTTAAATTATTTTGAATACAAACAAGTTGGCATAATTCAAATCCACAAGATTAAAAAAATTCATAGCATGAAAAAAAGAAGAAGAGAAATTAACACGAAAACATATAAGGTTGGAGATTGAATTAAAGGTGTTGATGTAGGAGAGTTGATGAATTAAATTGCGCAATTATAAATCCTTTTATAAAAGTAGAAGAATTATAAATAATAAAAAAAAGTAAAAAAATATTAGAACATTACGATTAAAAAGAATTTTTTCTTAATCAAAAAAGGAAAAAAAAAATTGTGACTGTGAAAGAGGAAAAAAAAAAACTTTTCTAAAAATTCCTACCATAAAAAAGGAAAAAAAGAGTTTTCAAATCAAAAAGGAAAAAAAAAAAGACTCGTGGAAGTGCTTTTATTTTTTATTAGTTTAATTTTTATTTTTATTTTTTTAAAAAAATTTTAAGATTTACACTATAAAATAAAGTTATGCCATTAATAGAGTAGTAAAGTAAAAATAAATTTGTGACTATTAAAAAGGGCAAAAAGTTAATTTAAATTTTTTTATATTTTTGGATTTACACCATAAATTGAGTTATGCCATAAATGAAAAATCTAATATGATAAAATACAGTTATGAAAATAATTAAAAATAATAATTTTAAATAATAATTATATAAAATAGTAAATGATAATTTTATCTATTGTGATAATTTTTAATGAAGGACAAAAAGTTCAATCAATATTGTAAGAGTCTTCACACTTTTAATATAATATAGATTAAAATATACTAACATGTGACTTGTATTATCCCGAAGATATATAACGGTGCCCATGCTCGGCGTTTTTAAAATTGTTTTCCCTAATTAAAGTGTAATATTAGCTTAAATAAATATTTTGAGATAATTATTTTTAATTATACGAAGATTTACATTAATTTCCTTTTTATCTTTTTTTTTTTTGGTCGACTCATTGCATATGTTACATGTTATATTTTGAATTGGAAGTCAAGAATAACGTCTGGAGATTATAGCATAAGATCATATCTTACTGACCCAATAAAGTTTTTGCAACGTCAAATTCTAACAGTTAATTAAGAGTAACTTATTTTTCGAACTAAAAATTCGGTAGTTAGGTTAAAGATTTAGTTTTTTTGTCTTTCAACACATAAGATTTATAAATAAAATAGGGAAGATCGGTCTTGTGGAGTCGTATCAAATAAAAAATCATTTTCTTTTCAAGAAAAATAATTTTTTAGACATAATTTTGTTATGAACTATCATTTTCAGGGGAAACAACAGGTGGGTACTACAAAACTTTGGTACTAGGAAATTAGGATCAATTTTGAGAGAGAGCAAAAAAAAAAGGATCAATTTTGATTCATATTTCTTTCAATTTTATGTGGGTGACTGCATATTATTAGTAAAATTTTAGTGCCTTTGTCGACGTAGAGTGTTCTTATCCAAGCTTTTTTTATTTCACTATATATTTGAGAGGAAGTATCTGGCCACCTTTATATAATAGTGTACTATTTAACTGTACAAATAGGATTGTGCACATGTAGATTGATCAATTCAGAATAAATAATGCATATAATTTTTGGTCAATATCATTCTCAATTGGTTTATTCTTTAAGTCTTTCTTCTCTTAAAAGGGTGTCCAGATCTTATGGATCTTGCTTGGTACAATGATTTTACTTTTTAAGAATCGCATAAATTTGTCTATGATTATACCATCGTTTGCCTAGATATTTTTTTATTTCTTTAGCAAAATATTATTATAAAAAATATATAATATGATAACATGATATAAAAATTCAATTTCAAAAAAGAAAAAAATTAATTGTTATAATAAAATACTATTATAAAAATTATTTATTACAAAAAGATCCGACTATATATATGCATATCTTAGTGAATAGTTACTTTACTTGGCTGATTTTCCATAACGTTAGAAAGTGCAAAGGGTAGCTAAGGTTTGGATTGCTATGCACATGAAATGTCTAGAAAAATATTCTAAAATTATTTATACCTCCATCGAAGAAGTATATATATATGTTAGGGTTTGTCTTAAATATTTACTTAAGTTTTTTGTGGAAAAGAATTTTATCATAGCTATCCTTTTTATTAGAGGAGAAGGTTTAGAATTTTATAAATAGAAGATCTCATTCTTCTCATACACAACACAATAGCATCCACAATGTAGTCGTTTAAAGAGTCTTGTTTAGAGAGAGATTATTTTCTCAATAGTTTTATAATTCTTACATTAACTTTCTCAATATGTACGTCACTTAACCTAATCATATTAAATATTATACTTCTATTATTATAGTTTTATTTGTCATCTGATTTATTGTCTACCGTATTATCTTCCACATGATGCTCTACTTTTTCGATCCAACAGTATAAGGGATATATATATAAATTATTGTGTGTGTTAAAAAAAAAAATCTTTGAACTTTCTAAACCACAAAAATAATTAACAAGCTAAATGATGATAACTAAGTCCTAATCTCCAATTAATCTTGATTTTAGATCAAAGTAGTGTTAGTTGCTTCTTATAATTCAGCTGGTGGTATGTTAAAATTAGCCTATGAGCCCTAATATAATCCAGTAAAAATGGTGACGAATTTGATATCACAAATTAAATTAAAATTTTATTGATAATATAAATAAATTTTTACACTATCGATAGGTGTAACTTAAATTCTGGTGATGATATGTCAAGTTCACATCCATTTATATTGTTTTCCTTCCCTCTTATCAAGGAACAGATGGGATCTTCAACATGGAAATTAATGTTACAAAAGAAATATTCTTAGTGTAGTACAAAGTAATAGTGATGTTCCATCTAACACACAAGGTGAGGTTGAAGTGAAAGCATAGGTTTTGAGTACATTTTGTTGTCCCTTTTAAAACCAAAGTTTAAAAAAAAAAAAGAATGAAGTAAGCCAATATATGATGTTCTCCCTGTTCAATTTTACTTGTTCATTATATTAAAAATGGATGTCCACTTTTACTTATCTAATTTGACATTAAAATTAAGTGATAATTCATCATTTTATATCTATTGTATCCTTACCATTAAGAGGTAATTATTTTCAATTGATTTCAAAATGAGTAATGAGATGACTTATGCTCCCTCAGTTTCATATTATTTGTCCACATTACTAAAATATTTATCCCATATTACTTATCAATTTACAAAATCAAAGTAGAATTATTTTTTTAAAATTAATTTACCCTTAAAATTTAATTCTTTTTTGAAGTATAAATATTGTAAATTTCCAAATAAAAGCACTATTTCATTTACTATTTTTATGAAATATGTGAAATAAAACATGAACAAGTAAAGACGTAGTAAGTGATTTTTATGGACTTTGGGGTTGTCCTTTGTTCCACTCTCAGAAGTTGTTCTTCAATTCATATCCACCACATTATTTGCCACTTCATGGATTGGCCATTGCTTTCTTGGTTGCAATTCCAATCTTTAAATTCAAATATTGTACTAGTAAAAATTCAGAGTGACATTAAGACCTTCTTTTGACTTTTAACATTTTCTTTCTTTTTTCTTGTTCCAAATTAATGCAAGTCTGACTTAAATATAAAATATTATTTATTTTCGATCAATTGATACTTATAAGGGTATGCTAGTTCATGAATATATTAACGTAATCTTTTTTCGTATGATATGACATAAAAATCTTGATTGGATTATGCAATAAATAAAACAAATCCCAGATATGAAGAGATTATAAGTCTACTCATCAGCAATATATATATGTATATATTATAAAAGGCCACTACTGAAGAACCCCATAAATACACAAGTTACCGTAAATTAAATGCCAAAAAAGAAATGATGAAAACCATATGTAGTTCAGGTACAACAAGATTTGCACTATGTACAAATCCCAGAAACGACGAGATCGATCTAAGGTCTATTCAGAATATTCACTGATTCTCAAGACCACAAATCGTTACAGTGAAATAATGATGAAATGCATATAATAGTGCAGGAATTATTATATACTCTCTTTACGTCTCAAATTAAATATTGCTTTAATTTATTTTATACTTATTAAAAAAAGCAATAAATACAAAATATATTAGATATTTCATAAAAATTAAGCACTATAAAAAAAGACAATTTGAATATTATCTTAAATTATTATTAAATTTTATTTTTAATTAAAATGACACTTATTTTTAGACGTGGAAGGATCGAAATAAGATGAATAATGAAAAAAGTTTGCGTATATATGGTGTCCACGTGTGTGTGCTCCTTTATTTATTCCGCAAATATTTTGGTCAATGTCAACGTATCATTGTCGGCAAATATTGAGAAAAAGTAAGTAGTGTTAGATTATATATCTTAATTCCATTAATTAAGTTTTTGATGAATGTAGAGAAAATCCCATTCATTTAAAATATTATTGGAGCCTTATCATATATATCACACTAGGAAAACTGTTTTATATTAATTAGTGGCACTTTAGCTTATGGACTTTGTAATTGTAATGATTACTACTGCTATACAAGCAATTAGAGAAGCCTTCATTTTAAAGTAAATGCTTTTTCTATGTATAAAATATAAAATAATGGCTATAAAATGTAAATGCTTCAAATATTCAACAATTAAGTAGAAAAAGATGGAAGTGAGTGGAATGAGAACCAAAAAAAAATAAAGGGAGAATTTTTTCCTTTTTTTTTGAGGGGGGGGTTTATCCGTTATCTGATATTTATTTTGAGATCTGATTAATTTTAATTTACACTTAT
This sequence comes from Datura wrightii, assembly GCA_035772735.1. NCBI lineage: Eukaryota > Viridiplantae > Streptophyta > Magnoliopsida > Solanales > Solanaceae > Datura > Datura wrightii. The sequence continues at coordinate 41,425,839 of JASDFA010000014.1, forward strand.
GATGAAAAGTCTTGCTTTGAAAGTAAAGCACACTTAATAGCCTTTTGGACATGCGATATCATCTTGTGATTTAAAATTATGAGATGAAATCAGAGTTTGGACATGCAATTTCATTTTATGATTTCAAATCATGAGATGAAATCCGAAATTCTCAAAAAACCTTGATTTGAAATTTCAAATCATGAAATGGACTTTTTAAAATATAAAATTTAATGCACAAGTTTATATATTGTAAAAAAATCCATCATTTTATATATACCAACAAACGGCTCAAAGTAACAATGTCAATTCACCTTCTTGGTCATTTGATCGAGAAATGCATGCTCAATGTGAGGAGATTGTTTGTACTATGTAGGAGAATTATATTAAAGAATAATACAGTATAACAACTAATATTCAATTTTACACAATAACAACTAATATTCAATTTTACTTTTTATTGAACTAAAGTTTGATTAATAAATATTATATTTTTTTAAAGAGTACCTTTGTGATAGTGTATTGGAGACATTTTGATAGTTTTCACAACTTATGAAATTTTTGTATTCATATTTCAACTTAAGAACTTCAAATTGCATGTCCAAACAAAACTTCAATTTCAGCTCATATGATTTCATATCATGATTTTATATCATAATTTCATTTCGCATGACCAATTAAATTTTTTTTTAAAAATAATTTTATTTTTAAAAATCAAACTTGAAATTTCTAATGGAAGATAGAAAGAATACTTATTACATGATAAAAAGCCATTGACCTCTTGAAAAAGGAGGGAATTTGATGTGTTATATATGTTGAGTGCTTACATAACTAACCAATTAACTTAACCTTTTGACAATTTTCTAGGTCCAAAGAGCAATATGTGGATCTAATATGAAAAGGATTGATTGAATTGATTAAAACTCATTTGCTAAAAAAGAAAAAAAAAAATCTTCCTTTTCCTAAAAGAAAAAAAAAAGAAAAAAAGAAAAGAAAAAATGAATCTACCAAAGTTGACTCATTGTTGTATGGTGCTAATGGAATCCAAGAAAGCATCTCTTATCCAGTAATCCTTTGTTTTTCTGGCAACATCAAGTCACAAGACATGTCTTTTATCTTATTTTCTTTTATTTTTTAAATGTGGCAGGTGGTTTTTGATTTTTTATTTTTATTTTTGCAACCATATATAATAATTCGATTCAGGTTTCCTTTTTTTTTTTTCTTTTGAAAAATAATTATGTTTGTGCAAGAATATTTTTTTTATAATCTTTCCACTGTAAAGAGGTGTGGCCTGTTTGGCTTGTGCTACTTTTTATGTCTATGTCAAATCAGAGAAAAGATAATAATTGACTCTGAAATTGGTTATGCACGGTCTCTTTTAATTTCTTTTTTGATTAATTTTAACTTGATATAAAATTTAAGAAAAAATATTAACTCTTCTAATCTTAAATTAAAGATATGTAAAATATATAAAAAATACTCTTTAATCTTGTGATTTTAAATTATTATTTTTTCAAATGAATTTCTTTTTAAAAAAATAAGGAGGACAAATTCAAGAAACACTTTTGGACTATACAAGAATTTTGAGCAACAAAGAAAAAAGAAAATTTTAATTTTTTAAAAATTCTTGAGATTCCTAAATTATTATACTAGCTAAGACACATACAATAAAAAAGAAAAAACTAAAAACTCACGTTGTTAATAAAATCTCTAATCTTCAAACGATATTGCTATTGTTAATTACATTTACGAAACCAGCCATTATTCTGAAGAGGTTACTCTACATTTTTCCGCACACGATGTTTTACATTGAATTTAGAAATTTAACTTGAAGTAAGAATACATATCACTTAATTATGATTAAGCAATATGTATTTGTATAAAAAAAAAGATACTCGTATTTTACCTCCATTGAATACGAATAAACTTTTACATATTGATGATACGTACGTAGTAATATTATTTGGGAGTAGTCATTGAAAAGTAAATTAAAAAGTAAAGACGTATGCAGAGTAGTCTTACATAAGAGAAGGGAATAGATAGAAGCCTAAATGGCTAAAAAGTAAGTGGGGGATCTACAGACACTACCTAAAATTCAAAAGCAATGTCTCTTGCTTGTCTCCCACATTGTCCACATTACACCAGTTTCTCCAACATTGTACTGCTGCATCATCATCATCCAATACCATTAAAAGTTTTCTCAAATACTTAAAAACAATATAGGATTATATGTTGATTACTACTTTTGGCCGACGATCCAATTGTTTATTGACAGATGTTAGAAAGAAGCTTTAATTTGTGTAGGGGCTGATTTGTAATAGCCTGTATTGCCGCCAACTCTCAATTTATTCACTCAACTTATAGTATGGGATATGTATGGAAGAACTTCATTGAATAAGTTTATGTATAACTATCTTAATATTTTGTTTCTCACATCCTAAAGAGCTTGAATTCTATACACTAGAAATTATAGCCCTCGTTGCGTATTTAAACCTACCTTGCGAAGATAGAGAAACTATTTCTAATAAATCATCGACTCAAATAAAGAATATACCATCTTTCTTTTCACACTTACTGGTTAAATCGAGACTAAATTGCCTTGCTAGGAATTAAATTTCAATCTATATATTTGAAGTGCAGGTCAAATTCCCAGCACCAAAAGCAAAAGAAAAATGCTAACATTTTACGCTCAAAGGAAAGATCTAGAAGTAAGTGTTTAAATAAAAAACCATATTAATACCTCACCTATATAGGAATATCAATTCAATTTGCATCAAACGGCATAGAGACATGAATATGCACTTATTCGGTTTAAGCTTTAGTTACACAATAATTGGCACCAAAATTGACACTTTACCAACGAATCCGGTCTAAATTACTATTGCCAGCAAGAGAATGGGAACGAAGAAACCGCCATGTGTTGTTTCTTCAAGACAATGTTCTCTTGTTGAAAGATTCTACAGTTAAATTGGCTGTGAATGCAGGAATTGAATTCATCCTTCGAATGAAAATGTCAACCTGCAAAACAGAATACCCCAAATACTTATACAAGGTTGAATACTCCTCCCGCTACCCATCTTTATGCAGCTAAAAATGATAAAAGCTAGAGAACACTAACTGCTCAAAATGAAAGCAAACATAGACAGATTCATCTAACACAATTGCAGCAAACTGGAAGAATGACAATGATACTAAAAATTAGCTTTGCACAAAGGCTTTTCTAGAAATCATTGTTGAATACCTGTTGAGATATCTCAGGGTGAGAGGTGTACTTGTTCGTCTGAAAGATGAAAAAGAAGGAAAGTTTATTATCATGCTTCTTCAAAAGTAAGAACTCAAAGGCCACCGATGCGTTTAGTTACATACTATGCTCGCAATATGCTGAACTAAAGTACAAAGGCATTGCATGAATGTTGAAATTGACAGTAACAAGTCTGTCTCACGCTTCAACCACAAAATTAAAACATGGCATCTTACCAAAATGTTTGTGTTCCCTGATTCATATTCAAATTCAAGCTTTTCATCATCACTTTGAGCATAAATTGATTGAAGCATAAACCGTGTAACCGGTATGCCATCTGGACGCTGGTGATCATCCATCACAATCTGACAACATAATTCCGATTATTGTTCATTGAGCAAAAAAGTGCTAAAATGGTAAAATGGTGCTAGCTTAAAAGCTAGAAGCTTCTGCAATGCATACTATAGACATTAACTCGGTGCTTTCAGGTGACATTTAACTCAAATACATCTCTCTCTTGTGGCATAAGAAAAGAACCCACAAGCCACAGAAATGCTTTTCATGAAACAATCTACCTTTTCAACCGATATTATAGTAGCAGAAAATTATTGATGAAGATTCACCGTGCACTTAATGAAAGATGCTTTTGAAGAAATGCCAACAAGATAACCCACCCCACCTCCACTCACAACCCCCAAACTTATGTTCAAACTAGTGGAATTATAACACATTGGTTGAGATACCAACTAGACCCCGGACAATATTTTCTAGTGGCAAGATATATTAGTTCGAAATATAGTCATAACCCACGAAGCATATAATACCTTATACCCAAAAAGTTCACAACATGCCCTTCTGAAAACAGAGATCCTATCAGCAAAAACTGTCTTGTACCTGAAGAATGATTAAACTTAGTTTCCGACACGAACAAAAAATCATTGACAATACAAATGCCGAGAAATCCTGAAATCTTTACCTCTCCTCGCGCTTTTCTAATGTTGCTATTTGCTCTTTCAACTGCATAATCTTTCCAGAAATATAAGAATCAACCAGTGTACCCGCATCAGCTGCATAATTGAGAGGTAATGAATTAGAAACAATAAAATATGACAAAAAGGACTTTAAAAACTGATATATTCCGATTGACACTTCTAGTGTTGCTATTTGCTCTTTCATTTTGAAACTGTAGCCCCTAGTTGCCATTTACCATTATAGTTCTGAATATAAGATATTATGTAAACTTTAGATTTTTTATTTTTTTTTTTGTTAACAGGATGTAAGCTTCTTTAGATATTAAGCAGTAAATCCTACTGGAAATAACCTAAAAACAGGCTGTTACCAACTTCCTATAGAACAAAAGGCCTAATGTGTTAGATTTTCTCCATTATATTTCTTCCTATCAATGAAACAATGTATATAACTCAACTGGTGATGATATTTGCAAACATCAAATAACAATTCTTAGGGATCATATAAAATCATGCTGAAGAAAGAAGTAAATATTTTGTTATCCAAAGACAAAAGAATTAGATTTTGTCGTCTTGTTTTCTTTTTCCTCTTTTTTAATCCTACATACATCTTTTGTATTTCAGACGCACTCAAAATTTTCTAACTGATATAGATTATTGGATGTCATTCACACACTACAACAATGGCAAGTACATTCCTAGGTTTATCTCTTTTTTTCTGAAATGACCTCTCCCACTCATTGACAAACTACTTGGTCTGCTATAAATGTCCTCAATATCCATTTCACTTGATTTGAACCTATTTCATTATAGTAATCATTAATTTATACCTTTCTTTTTTAATAAAGACCAGATAATTTATCTTGGGACAAATTAGGGTCCTCTAATACTAGAGGTCTCTAAATTTTCTCCAGATATACAAACTCTGTAAACAAACAAAATGACTTCTAACAAACTCCTGATCTAATGTAAGCATACCAGCACAATTATGTCTTACTCACAACCAGTGTCCTAAAAGGCACGAGCGCGAGGCATTTTACATAACAAGGGGTGAGGCGTAAGCTTTGAGGCGCTGGGGCGTAAGCTCCGTGGATCTTTAATTTTTAATATTTTATAAATTAATTAATAAAAATAAATGATAAAAAAGATAAAAATTACATAGAAATTATAGAAAATTCAAAAAATATAAAATAAGTTGGAAATATACATAAAATTGATTCATCTTAAAACGTCAATCAAAGTCAACAATTGACCTAAAAAAAAATAATCAGAACTGCTCATCTCAAAAAACTAGTTAGACTTTTTTTAAAAATTGAGTAATAAATTTATAAATTAACTTATAAAAAAGAAAGGCGAAGAAGGAACCTACAATCAGAAGCATCAAACCAAAGCAAGTAATGAAGGATGATGCGTTTTTGCTTTGTAGTTTGCACGTTGAACATTTTTCCCCTTTACCCAGTGAAATACAAAGTGAAAGAATAAAAATAAGGCTAAAAATAAAACATATTTAGATTTTTAAGCTTTTTAACTACTTAAAATTTAATAACAAGTTGAATTTTATGTTTTTTTGGTATTAATTTAAGGACTTGTTTAGAAATTTTAATTTTAAGAGAGGTTTTCTGAGCTAACACCCCAAAACAAAAACTCGCCCAACATCTAAGGGTACATCCAGACTAATGAGGCTTACACCTTACTATACTTTCGCCCCCACAGATCGTCCCGATACATTTTTACTACATCCAACCCCGAGGCTCGCCCCAAAAATACCTTTTAAAACACTGCTCACAACTAGCTTATAGATCCTAATCGGATCTTTTGCTTCCATCCTGTTTTGTTCTCAGCTAAGTCCACATGGATTTGGAAATATTATGTCTTGAGACAACTCCACATGCAAGTCTAGGTCCATTTCATCTCTTATGTGACACCTACTGATCAATGCGTTTGGAGAGACAGCCAACCATCTCAGACGAAATTCTCTCATTTTCGCGCTCCAAGTGCACTACCTATATTTTCTTTCGCCGGTGATGATTTCTAATCTTACATAATGCATATTCATCTTAACATCTACATTTTTACAAAATTCATCTTGTAAATAATGTTCAGCCTTGGAATGCCTAAAACTCACTAACAGAAACTGGTGTTATCAAGATACAGATATATTCTACCTCTACTTATAATTGAAAAGTAATAAACATCATCATACGAAGAGTTTTAGGAGTCAACCAGCTTAAACCAGCCAAAGTAGATATATGATTTGAAAATTCATTTTCGAGTTCCACAGTACAAAATAAAAGATGAATCTTTTAGAGGGAAAACCCACTCCAAATTTTTGGAGAATTTCTTAATCAAGAATAGATATTAATCTTTATAACAATGTCGAATAATAGAGCAAAGTCTCAACCAAAATGAGAGCCAGGGAACACAAGACTAGAATAGTTGTAACATAAACTCAATTGCAGTCTATTTAACAATAGGAAAAGACACTGAATGACAACAAATTACAGGCGTACATGTACTTAAAATTGAAGTTATGTGCACCTGACTGCCCTTTCAACTCTTGAACAGCCAGTAACTGCTCTTTTGTCTTCTGCAACTCATTCTGAAGAGCCTCTATTGTTTGTTTTGCCTCATTTTCAACTCCCAGGGTGTTGACCATTCGCAAGACTTTAGTATTGGCAGATGAATAGTCCCCATGGCCTAACTGCAAGGGGACAAAAAGTAACCTAAGGATAAATATGGGTTACAGACTTATAACATTAAAATTACACTCTCACTGAAACTATGATCTACCGCACCAATAATGTTTCACTTCTAGTAAGAGACATACATGTGTGCATTCAACAACAACATACTCAGTGCAATCCCACATGTGTGCATTCCATAACGGCATAAGAAATAGAAAAAAATACATTCTCCAAAAATAAGAACAGAAAAGAAAGTAATTTCTGCAGCATATTGCATCCTCATTGACATTAAAATTTCATCACGTAGATAACAATAAATGCAAATAGATACAAGCAAGCATGGTACTCAAAAGCAATCTTCGCATAGACATACATTACATAATTTTTCATCAAGCAAAAATTTCACTTAGCAGTCAAGTAGTTTGACCTATAGAGCATATCAAGGGAACATAGCAGAAATGTCACTCCATCTTCAATGAAAGAGGCAAAACAAAGGGTACAATATCAGCATTATTAATGGGATTTAGCATATGATAAGATGCATATAAGAAAAAAAGGAAAAACGAGACATGAAATTTCTAAAATTATATAGCAAAAAAGATTATATTCTAACTTGCTCGAGTATATTGAGAAGTCATAAGCTGCATAACCACCAAATGCATGTACCAGAATCTCAAAAGGTCTTTAACAGACATGTAGAACATGAAATTCTTATGTTTTATGGATGAACAGTATCGCATTAGCATTTCCTGCCAGGGCTTTGTCACTTGTCTGAAATATATATTTTAAGAAAAATAAAAAATACAACAGTCCAACAGAAATAACCTTGGACTCCAAGAGAGCTATCTGAGAACGTAAGCCGTCACCCTCCCTCTCCAAAGATTTTATTCTTCTAGCTTCATTATTTAGTTTCTCATTGAGAAACTTTATTTCATTGAGCTGACGAATATTAACATCTTTTTGTTCAGATAAATAGCTCTCCAGTTCCTTTATACAGTTCTCTTTCTTGGCAAGAGATGCTTCAAGCTCCTGTAGTCAGGATACAACTGCCACAATTAGGTAAAGCACAATGATAAGGTAATTTGTCAAAAGGACAAAAGGGCAGGGATTATAACCTGAAGAATAGCTCCACTGACCACTTCATGACCACTTTCAACACTCTTCTGCTTCCTGAAGTCCTCAATGACATTTTTTAAACAGTCCCTTTCCTCCATAACAGAAGCAAGCTACAAAGAATTTTGAGATGAAATACATAACATGTTAAAAAGCAGACAGAAGGCCAGGAAAAGGTAAACTCTGAAACTAGAGGCATAACATTATCAAAAGAAGGTAGCCATAATTTTTATACATGCATTCCACTGATTGGGTAGAGTAATATCAACACGAATCCTAAAAAGGACTCGGTCTATAAGAACCAACTTACCTAGACTTCAAATCTACTTTTTATGGCATACTTCCCAAGCTAGGAATCAAGAAGCAACAGAGACCACGAGGAAGAGGCAAAAACAATTATACAGTAACTAATTTCTGAAGCAGCAGATGCAAAACATGCTAACCTTCAAATGAATCCTCGTGATTTCTGACTTTGAAGATTCTGCCTTCTCCTTTGCGAGTACAGCCTCATTCTCTGCATTCCTTTTCTCAAGCTCAGCAGCGTCGAGAGCCACCTCCATTTGTTTAAGTCGAGCCTGGATCTCACCCACCTTCGTCATGCTATCAAGCACTTCTCTGGGGAAACAAAAACTCTCGAATACCAATTAGTTAGGGACGAAAGCGAGGCAAGAAAATCATGCAATTTCCAACCCGACGCATCTGAGAGAAAGGGGATAGAAATTATTTTCATCCTTTCCCCTAGTTCCTTTTTAGAATAAGTCAAATTTCACATAAAGCAGTTGTATCTCTCAATACTAACTACTGTAACAAAAGACAAAAGATAAGTGTAGGAAATCAAGAAACTTAATTTATCTTTTTAACGTATGAAAGATATGCATCATCTTATAAATTTAACATGCACGAAATATATAGGTACACTTCCTATAATTACATCTATGAATGTTTCTACTCAATATACGTTAATAGGTGTCAATTTGCAGGATAGTGCACATTATACTACTCAAGCGAAAAGAACAATGATTACCCAAAGAAAAGAAAAGAACTGGCAGAATTCGCTGTGGATTAGAATCAAACAATTAAGAGGAAGTAGTTAGGCAAAAGCTTTCCACATTAAAGTCAATCATTAAATCAACAAAAGAAACTCCTAAATGGACCTACTCTTAAACATAAATGAAGGCATGAAGTTAGAAACAGAGCTAATCAGTGAACAAACTTGCTTCAGAATGAGAAAAATTTTAGTACGCACCAAAATGAAGGGAAAAACTGAATCAACACGTTACCTCTGCAGAGCCGCAAACTTAGGAGGCACATCAGCAGCACTTGATGCACCAGGAATGTCTTTAATCATTGATTTCCAAGCATTTAGTTCATCCTCTAACTTCTCCATATCTCCCTGAAGCACTGCTAGTCTTAGCAGCTCCGACTCTGCCCTCTCTCTCCGGCCTTTTTCCTCAAGTATCTTTTCCTTCAATAACTCAGTGTTTTCATGAGACGACTTCAGCTTTCTTGCTTCACGCACTTCAGCCTCCTGATGAGGAATCAAGATATATCAATCAAACATTTGCTAACCCAAAGTTAAATTTTTTTTTTTTTAAGTTAATACCTAAAAGAAAATTAAACCATCCATGTTTTGCAAGTTTAATACTCAAATTATGGGGTGTTGATGTTACCCCTCTGAACAATAACATTTTATATCAAAAAAAAAAAAAAAAAAAACTGTAGCGACAAGTGGCATGGAGAGTGACTTCACTTTCTTTGTAGTGTGTACAGCCAAAAAAGCACCATGTGCCATTTTACATTTATTTTTTAAATTAATTATTCTTATTTCTTATTTGCTATTGTCTTCCTTTTTTCTTTTCTTATTCAATTCTTTTCTTCCTCAAAAGTTTACATCATTTGCTAACAGTAAACTAGTAATTTCATAACCCTTAGAATGAACACCCAAACTAATTTAATAAAAGAAATGATAAACCAGTTGCAAATTACAACTAAATTTTATCAATAACGATAGACACAGTAACAAAGGCGTAACTATACCACGCACAACATTCATTTTAAGTACGTTTAATATTCAATCTTTTTCAATTGGGTTCATCATTATTGAGTAAATATAGTTGTTCTTATATGCAATTAGGTTTACTGTTATTGGTTAATTTTGTTTGTTTTACTGTTATTTTAAGAATGAGGTTTCAACTGATTGCATATGGTATTCATTAACCTAGTAAAACATAGGACACAGTCATTAGAGGGGTTCTATGGAAATGTTTGGAGGTTAGAGGGGTACATGTAGCTTACATTAAGCGATTAAGGACATATACGATGGAGCCAAAATCGAGTGAGGATAGTGGTAGGAGACTCGGAACACTTTCAAGTTGTGATGGGTTGCACCGGGGATCATCTCTTAGTCCGTTTCTTTTTCCTTGGTGATAGATGAACTGATGCGTCACATCCAAGGGGAGATGCCATGGTGTATGCTATTTACATATTACATAGTATTGATTGACGAGACTTGCAGAGGAGTCAATAATAGCCGGAGGTTTGGAGATAGACCCTGGAATCCAAAGGGTTCGGGTTGAGCAGGAAGAAGACCAAGTTCAGTGATGTAACTCACAAGGCAAATGTGGAAGTGAGGATTGATACGTTAATTATCTCCAAGTCCAAGAGAAGAAGTTTCAAGTATTTTGGGTCAATAATCCAAGGAAACAGAGAGATTGACAATGATGTTACACACGGTAAATGAGTGGGGTGGAAGAAATGGAGACTCCCATCCAATGTCTCACGTGATAAGAATGTACCACCAAGACTTAAAGGTAATTTTTTAAAATAGATGTCAAACCAACATGTTGTATAGGCAGAGTGTTGGCAGGTCAAGAATTTGCACATCGAGAAGATGAAAGTAGCGGAATAAGAATGTTGAGATGTGGACATATTATAAGAGATAAAATTAGAAACAAAGATATAGGGGACAATATGTGAGTGGCCCGTGGTGGACAAGAAAAAGGGAGGTGAGGCTGAGATGGCTCGGACATATGAAGAGGAGATGCCCGGTGAAGAAGTGCAAATGGTCGGCTATGGCAGGTATGAGGAGAGATAGAGGTAGGCTGAAGAAGTATTGGAAAGAGGTGATTAGACTGAATATGGCACACTTGCAGCTTACCAAGGACATCATGATGATGTATAAAAAACCATTTAATTGCACATTGGATTATTACGAATAAGGATGTAACTTACATAGCTCCTAAGTTCCTCCTGCAAATGTTTCACCAAAATGTTGTTGTCACTAGAACAACCTTCTTGAAATGTGAGATTTGACAGTTTCTTCTCTGCTTCAACTTTCTGCTGCATGCACTGGAAAAAAAAAACAAGAGAATTGTAAGTTCATTAATTTGTTAGAGTAGGTTAGAGTCCCACATTGGTTGGAGAGTGGACTGGTGGTTTGTTTATACGGACTTGGGCTATCCTCCCCTTATGAGCTAGCTTTTGGGGTTGAGTTAGACCCACGTGTCATATCTTTACATGATATCAGAGCCGGATCCATTTCCATTTGAACTCCCGGTCAACGCTCCAGTTGGGTCTGGACGTGAAGGGAGGTGTTAGAGTGGGTTAGAGTCCCACATTGATTGGAGAGTGGACTGGTGGTTTGTTTATATAGACTTGGGCAATCCTCCCCTCATGAGCTACCTTTTGGGGTTGAGTTAGGCCCAGGTGTCATATATTTACATAATTCAATATTGCCAAAAATGATAAACTAACAAACAAGAAATGATGCAAATGACAAAAAGAAGAATAGACAGAAGAAAACATGCAAGACCACACTCTGACACCGAAGATAATGTAATTTCTGCATGCATGCCCTTCAATTGTTAACCTCCACAGCAAATACAGTACTAACCAAATACTAGGGCAAAACTTACTGGGCTAGCAACTTACTATGCTATGGAATCAACATTGATACAGGGTAAATGCATATTTAGTATATAACTTCCATATCATCATGCAGACAACTCCAACAATTCTAGGAACTCTGCCACACTTGCAACATTTTTCCCCTGAACAGTTCTTACTCTTTAAGCTAGCCAATATTTTCCAAGCAAGAAAGACATGCACAACCGCAAAAACAAGAATCCACCATAACAATCAAGTACAAAAGACCAAGTTCATCCGATCCTTCCCACTCCATGCAAATCGAGAAGAATTATTTTCTAGAATAGTCATTCCATAACAGTTAACATCTATGTTTTTTGTAAAGGTCATTCCTGTCTCCAATTAGACCTCCACTTTTTAATGAAGCGGTAAATGTTACATTGCAAGTCCATAGAGGATCTCATTTAATGAAATTCAACAACTTATGCAATTATATTTTAAAATGTCAAAAGATCTTCATTAATAAAATCTAAAATTTGAAACAGAACAGATAAACCTCAACTCTCCTTGATCCAGCACTTGCTTGTGCAGACTCATAGGTGACATTTAAGACAAACAAAGCAGTAATTCTAGGATAGAAGATGCATTGACCTCATCAAGTCTCTTCCTTAGTTCTTCCAGCTGCTCCTTCAGCAGAACCGACTCTTTCTCAGCATTGGTAGCTCTGAATTCCATTCTTTCAAGCTGCATAAAAGCATATTATATATTGGATATAACAGTGTACATTTCATTGAACTTCACACAGAGCAGGCTATGTATTAGTTATAAAACTAGCACTTTTAGTTAATTTCACAGAACAAATTCTTACATTGTTACTTATTTTTGTGACAGAAAACTTGGATTCACTTTTTAGCTGCTCAAGCTCATTCCGCAGACGACTTCTCTCTCTTTCTATGCTTTCCGACACACTATTAAGCTTTCTCTCTAAAAGACTTGCTTTTTCTTCTGCTGCAGCAGCTGACATCTCGGCTTTTTTGCGAAGATTCATCTCGTTTTGGAACTTCACCTAGAAGAGAATGAGATGGTAGATAAATTATATCATAGATGGCAAGAAGGAGATAATTTAGAAAGTTATATAGATTAAGTACCTCAAGAATTGATAAAAGCTAACAAAGAAAGCCTCGAAACAAAAAATGAATAACTCGAGGTATGTCACCAACCATTCATTCAGCAGTTAAATGGAAATCTCCTGCTATGCATTTACACTCTGATGTAGACTATGTTGCTATAGATTGTTACTTAAAAAAGGAACTAACAGAAAAATCCTGTTTTCATTCTGCTTATACGTTTTGCCATACTTAAGCATTCCAATATTAGGACTTATGACCAAAGTATGACTTGTGTTGAGCATTGAGGACCAAGCCAGCACACCCCAATAAATGAGATAGACATACACATTATTAGTTACAATCGGCGCCATTATCATGATAACTTGAAAATTATGGTCTCTGCTACTTTATTTTTTCATTTGGAAAGAAAAAGTGTAATAAAGTTTGAGATTCAGTCTAATCAGATTAAGATAACGTCTGGCTCGCTTCTTACTGGGGCCATGTTCAGTCTTGGTTGGTTCCGCAACTTTGCAGGGTGATCCAGTGTTGTCAAAGACACGCTTACTTGAGATTCAGTCTAATCAGATTAAGATAACGTCTGGCTCGCTTCTTACTGGGGCCATGTTCAGTCTTGGTTGGTTCCGCAACTTTGCGGGGTGATCCAGTGTTGTCAAAGACACACTTACACCGTGAAGCGTGGCTCAAAATGTGTTGAGCGTTTCGCGTTGCTTAATGTGCATTTCAGTGTCTTCATCAAGGCTTTAAGATATACTTTTCCTTGCCAGTGAGCATTTTTAGAAGAGATGACACTAAACAGTTGATATTTCATTTTATCGTAATTCTTTTTTAATTTCTTTGATAATATATTTGTTATTCATGCTTATAATTATCATATATATTTGTATTTTTTCTCCACTTGCGCATTTTCTCATTAAACCCACACTTTATTTGTGTTTTGTACTTAAAGCTCCAACGAACCTTAGTTTTTTTGCGCTTTATGCTTTTATATTCAAAGTGATTGGTAAGTGAAAACTGCTTATCGTCCTCCAACTGTGATATTTTGTCTACAAACCAATAGAGTGAAAAAGCCCCCCCCCCCCCAAACCAAGGGGGTACTAACTAACAGTTGAGTTCTCTCCGAACAGCTGGAGATAGTTACCCAATCATTTGGCTCACCAACTTCACTTGTCTCTATGGGAGGTTCACTGCAGAGCGGTTCGGATCACTTACAATACACGGGCTCTACAAAGGAAGGGATTGAGTTAAGAGCGCTTCCAATATGATTCTTTTCCTATACTTGTTCGATGAAAAATGTGAGTCTGTTTTGTCAACTTTCTTCATCTCCCTCTACCAAAATGATCAAAAAGGAAGGTTAGCTTGCTTCATTTTCCCGTGTGTGATCTCTCCCATCTGTGTGCCTAAGAATTCCTTATTCAAAAAAGAGAGAGAAAGTCTGTCTTCCTAGGCAGAAATTATCACACTTACCAAATCAAATTGCCTTATATTTGAGTTAGATTTACATATTAGACCACAATGAACTTGTACATAGGCATAGAAACATGACGTGAACCAAAGAGGACCCATTGATCTTCTCAAGAATGTGACATGCAGATAATGGGATTTGACGATTAACATCTAGTACCTCAAGTTCACTGTACAACTGCAACTGTTTTCTGAGTCGTTCTTGAGAAACGTTGACCTCCTTCATTAGCTGGTCCTGCAGAGCCTCTTCGCGCCCTTTAGCAGCAGCTAGTTCTTGCTCCGCATTGAGGAATTGATCACGAAATTTCTTCCTTTCAGCATCTGCATATGTAATTTATGTCATCATGCGAATTAAAATCGATAAGAAACTGAAGTATACTTTCCAGAAAAGATGAATTTCAAACTTCAAAACAAATAGTCATTGCCCCTCCAATGGAGAAAAGGGTTAGTGGTCAACAGGGAAAAAAAAGAATTTAATAAATACAAAGGAAATTAACAAAATAGAAGAAAAAGCACGCTATAGTTGCTAAAGAGGAGTCAACACATGATTAGGAAACAAACAAATACCAAGGCAAATAATATCATTCCAAGTAAAGTCTGCTGCCCATAATAGTCTCAACTTCGAAATGAAAGCTACAAGTCCCCAGATTATGATTATACCTATCTTATGTAAAAGAAAATCTATAGTTAGCCAATTATAAAGCTTGTAACCGAACTTTTGGCATTTTAGGACAATATTAACATACGAATATTCTTATTGATCAGCAGAGAGTGATTTATACAAAAGGAAAAGCACTGCAGATGTGCTGGAGTTCCATGTAAAAAAAGGAATACATTCTAGAAGAGATGAAGCAAAATCTAACTCTTCACACCACCACCACCACCCAGCACTCTCCAAACGACAGATTGAGCCTAATGCAAAATTATTTCAGTATGTTGAAAATTCAGCCAAGACTCCAAAACATTTGCTATATAAACGCTAGATGATGCAGCATAAGATGCCCATTATTTTCTGCGTTCGAGATGTCGCCTAGTGATCAAAGTGGGTTGAGAAGCATGAGGTCTCAAGTTGAAATCCCAAAGAACGCAAAAGCACTAGGTGATTCCTCTCATCCAAGCTGTGGTGGACAGAGTACCTAAGTGGCAGGTATTCTATCAAATTAGTCGAGGAGCAGGCAAGCTATCTACAGGAAAAACGTGCCCATTATTTTCACCCTTGCCTATTGATTGTCACCCTGACACATGATGATAAACAAGATAGCACAGATGAAAGTATAACCCAGCACACTTCATTAGCTTCCTAGACTAGAAGGAGCTTTTTTCTCTTTTTTGCTAATCTGCTGTAAATATTCCTGCAGTCTTTGTTCAATAAGATCCAATGAAATTGAATCTTACTTCTCTAAAAATAAAAAGGCATAACCAACCACAATCTAGAAAGAGAGAAACGGGGACCAAACATCCCTTCAACAATGCAATGAAGAAAAAGGTCATTAACAGATTCTTCTTCGCAACCACGCATGTAAGTTATTGTTAGCTAACCTTCTATGTCTTCTTTGTAAATTAAATTATCCTGCGCCATAGTGTCAATAACTCCGTCCAACCCAACATGTCAAGGGGAAACAAAAGCATGAAACTGGTCAAACATATTTCACAGAATTGGATATTGATGACTCACCGGCTTTAAGATAATCACTGTTTAGTGCTTCAACTTTGGATTGGTTATCGCGAGCTTGCTTTTCTGCGGTGCTTAAGGCATCAAAAAACTCTGACTTCACCTGATAATATAATTATTTTTTTATGGATATAAGCAAACTCATGAAGGAAGTCAAAAGAACTGAGTACAATAAATAAACAGGGATCCATCGAACAGTCATTGATCAATATAAGAGACATAAGAATGCTAACTTGCAGGACTATATTTTATTTAGCTCAGAGGTCTTCCATCATCTTCTGTCATTCTATGTAATCAAGACCTGAAAGGAAAAACTGCATGTAGGACCCATCGTTCCGACTAACTTGGAAGTCACATTTATCCCTTAGCAGCAATACTCACACTATCCAAATGCGCTACTCAAGATTAGCTCAATTTGAATCCATCTAAGAAGCACTTATAAGTTTGTTTTTTAGTAAAGTAAGTAGATTTCAGTCATCAAAAAAGATAAAAGTAAGTAGATTATATCAATGGACGGCACAAAAGGCCTGTATCCAAGTAGTATAAGGGTAAGTAGAAAACAATGTTCTTATTAATTTATGAGGAAAGCTTTGCTTGTGATTAGTTCATTGTGAAGAAGCTCAGCCTCAAGTTGACTCAAGAATCAATTACGAGTTGGCATACACATCTAAAAGACCAAATTCACTCAACATATGAATGAAGCTTGAGTAAAAGCTCATTAAGGAATCAACCCAAGTTTGAAAGAGCATTTACCCGTGTTTTAAGACATTTAACATGAATTAATTAGCACCCCAATAGCAATAAAATCACAGAAATGTTCCTTCTATCCCATAAGAAAATCCCGGAAAACTTCATTCGGGGATAAAGCGAACAAACACCCACAGTTAAGGGTGTGGGTACACCTACTGTCGTTGGCTCAAGATATACATAAAAAGTTGAAATTTCCACTACCACACTCAATATGTCCGCATACACTGATTTAAAACCTTGTTGAGAAATTAATTCGACATTGGCGTTGTACTGAAGAGGGTGGGGAATGAAAGAATACCATTTGGCGGCATTGATAAGTGCAGAGCATTTGGTCGGAAGTTTCGGGATGATGGTGAGATGATTCCGGTAACGGTGTGTCCTCGTATATAACAAGCTGCCGATTGCCGGAGCTAGGACTGCCATCTTCCGGTTGCTTGCTCTGCGCCCTTCGCTTGAATGGTGGTGTTCTCAGGATCATGATTCTTCCTTTTTTTCCTTTCACGAGCTCAGCAAAATCCTAGGGTTTTGACAACCTCTAAAACTATTTGAATCAGGTGCTGCTTGTTTGTATAGCGATGATGATGATGATGATGATGATGATGATGATTGATGTATGTATATGTAGGTGGGCGGTGTTGCAGAGAAGCAGCTACTAGGAGTATTTCGAAAAGTGAGGCGCCAATTGGTGATTTAGTGGATCGGACCCAAATAGCGTAAGAGCTGACCCGAATCCCTTTGGACAAGTGCCGTGCTGGACTTGCAGTAACTGACTAACCAGAACGCGCATGGGATTAATTAATAAAAGCTATTAGGCACTTGCTCCATCACTCTCAAATTATCGGTTGATTTTTTAAAAAATAATTATTTTTTATATTATAATTTATTTATTCTACTTTTTAAAAATTTATTTGTAAAAGAATATTTTTTTCTTTCTTGACAACTCTTTAATTTAAATTTTTCGTGTGGCATATTTAAGATCATAAGATTAAAAGATATTTTACTACATTCTATATATCTTTAGTTTAATACTATAAGGTTCGAAAAAAATTTATTTTCTTAAACTCGATATCAAGTCAAAACTAAATAAACAAATTGAGACGCAGGGAGTATCTCAAATTATTTTGTCATTTTAGAAGTTTAAGACAATCCTCATTTTGCTCTTAGTATAGTTTTTCTTGAAGATTATAGAATTCTTTATTACGAGATACTAGTGAATTTATTCGTGCTTCGCGCGGTTGATTAAGTAAACTTAAAATATAATTATATAATAATTATTATTTATTTTTACTTATTGGTCAATTTATCTTTCTCTGTTCTTCAATTGCAGTACTATTATTATTTTAATTATATTTTCATGGTTGATAAAAAATAAGAAACAAAATTCAATACCAGATAAATGACCCTCCTTAATTTTAACTCTCTTATCTCAAACTATATTACAAGAATCATATGTCACTGATGTGACAAATGTGTAAAATTTTAATCTGGACGCATCTTAATATTTTCATAAATTTTTTAATTTAATGTTTTAAAATAAAAAGATTTTCTTTTGCTTGTATCCTCGTTACCTTCTTGGCATTTTTGAATTTTTGTTTTGGTTTCTTGGTTATCTACTCTTTTTTCTTCTTTTTTTCCATTTGAATAATTTTGTTATGTAATTTCATCCTTCACCTATTTACTTTTTTATTTTCTTACTTTTATTCATTTAATACGTCCAAAATAATCGGTAATTATTATTATCCTTTTTTAAAATATCAAATTAGTTTGCCTACCTCCTTCTATTAATTTTACAAAAAAAAAATTATTAATTAACTTTTTTCATATATTTTTCATAATTTACATGATATAATAAATACCAAGTAATAAAATTATAAATAATTTTATTTATAATTGATTATCTTCTTTACTTCCCATATTTATAAAAAAAACACATGCTAATAAAGTATATCAACCAATGTAATGTTTTTAAAAAGATACTTTTTGATAAACACTTTTATCAATGATTTCTCTTATAATTTTGTACATTTTTTTTTCATATCTACCTTATTTTTATGTATATTATTTAATTTGTATCATCTTTATAAATTAAAAAAAAAAATTATATATAGCATTATAAATTTAGAGAATTCAGAAAGTTAAAATTTTGTCATCCTCCTTGTCCATTCAATAAAAATAATCGTGAAATATCTGTGGAGTTTAAGTAGCATCAATTATATATAGTTATAGATTTAATTGTTCTTTCAACCAAATATTATATTCTTTCTATTATTAAAAGATTTATAATCTAACCATCTATTATCTTAAATTAGGCGTATATAATTCTTCTTTAAGATATAATTTATATATTCATACAATAAGTTTATAATTGTTTACAAATTTATTTCTTTTTCATATATGTGCTTTTTAAGTTATTATCCTTTCTTGAATTATTAAATCAACTATCCTTCACCTCTTATTAATCATATGAAATATCCTAAAAATTAGTTTCTATTTTGACTAATTCCACATATCATTGCTCATTTTTTAATATCCACTATAGACATGTTTCAAATTATTATTTTTTGTTAATATGCCTTACCTTATTTTAACCAAAATAATAATAATTCAGTATCAGTACTAAAAATTTATTCCTTGAAAGTAAATGATGAATCAAGGTTCAAAAAAGAACAACAATTCCTCTCTTGATAAAGAAACTATAGATAGAGAGACAAATAACTTTACTAAAATTACTTTTATCCTAACCAAAATTTTTTGCGTTTTTCAAATAGTAAGTGTGAAGAGTTCATATCTAACAGACCATTGTAATATTCTCTGAAAACCTGACGAAAAAAACACTTGAGAACTTCTAACAACAAAAAAATAATAAAAAAATTTGAAGACTGCAATTTTACATATCAATAAATAACTTTCCTATGAAATAAACGATATTTGAAAAATAACAAATTAACTTTATATTCTCATGTTCTATCAGCACGCTTATTAAAAGTTGATCCATATGACTATGAAAGGATATATTCATACTTTTACGAGTAGCATGCCTGAATATGTTAGTTTTTTTTTATTTCCTATTTCTATTTTTAAAAATATCTTAACCCGAAAACACAATAAGTTAAACTTACCAACAACAAAAAAAAAAAGAGTCAACTAACCAAATTAAAAGAATGCTTAATTATGAGTTAAAGAGGAAAGAAGAAACGTATTATTAACATAACATAGTCAAATTCTCTGAAAACTACAAAGAAAAGTAAAGAGGAAAATCTAAATTAATTTTTTAAGGAATTCCTAATTCATTTGCTAAAAAATAAAACAAGAAATTCTTGATTCATATATATATCATCATGAATCGAAACAAATAATATTAAATATATGATTGCAATAGAGAAAGAGTTGTAATCATATTGGACATATCGAATCATTTTACCTCATAAAATCAAACTATGCAAGGATGTCTACCAATTTTTATTATAAATATCTCTCTTATAATCTGCAAAATCAAATCAAATAAGTCAAAACATTGACCAACCAAAGAAACAAAAGATGAAGAATAAGAAGAAAATTTCATTAATCATAAAGAAAATAATATAACAAAAACTTAGCACCTCAAAAAAAATAGAAGATAACCAACATATATAGATCAAAATAAATTTCTATTAGTGTAATTTTAAAGTATGATAAACTTGCATCTTAAATAATTGGTGGTTATGAATATGAAAAGTTTGAGACTTATGATTATTATTAATATTAATTAATAGTAGAATTTATGTAATTGAAGAGACATGAGTTAAGAAAATGATTTTACAAAATAAAATAATTGAAAAAAATAATAAAATATCAAAAAGGAGAAAAAAGATAAATAATTTTCTTGAGCATAAAGAGGTACCACATTATTTTCTTAAAACCTTCCTTTATTATATTTATAGATTATTACTTTTTGAAGTTGTTAATTTAATTTATTTCTAGGTGTTTATTTAAATTTTTTACTCTTTTATATTCATATGCTGACAAGATGACTTTAACAATTGCATACTCATCAGTGAAGATGATACATAAATTAAGTAAATATTTAATGAGGAGTGATCATAGTTTAAATATAAATAAAATCAAAGTAGTCAGAAATTTATGTTATAGAGAGAAAAAATGACATGTAATTTGAGAGGAAAAGGTGTTATGTATGATCTTGTTATATAGTATGTCTTTAAAAGAAACTACGTGATACACTTGAGATGGAAAAAATATTATGCTATTATTTTGAGGTGATTTTTAATTTTTGTCCCTCAAATTTGTGATTTCTAATTTTTTCTCTTCAACATTTTAAGTGATAAAAATGTGGTCTAAAATACCGCTAATAACAACAAAATAAATCGGTAGCCATAAGTTTTGACACAAGGTATGCCTCAGAGCATACGTTCACACGGGTTATACCTCGGGATATACATTCACACAGGTTATGCTTCAGGGCATAAGTTTAGTAGCACGAACTTGTGCCTCAAGATATAAATTCAGTAGCATGAACTTGTAGTAGGGGCAAAAATCAGTAACATGAATTTTTGCCTTGGGGAATAAGTTCAATAGCATGTCATAAGTCCAGTAGCATAAACTTGTGCTTACGGGCAGAAGTTTAGTAACATAAACATGTGTCCTTGAGGCAAAAATTTAGTAGCGTGAATTTGTGTCTTGGGGCAGAAGTTTAGCAGCATGAACTTGTGCCTTATAGGTAAGGGTGTTCATGGTTCGGTTTGGGTCAGTTTTTGATTAAAACCAAAATCAAATCAATTTTGTCGATTTTTAAATTTCTAAAACCAAACCAAACAAAATAAATAACCGTCGGTTTGGTTTGGTTTGGTTTGGTTTTTCAGTTTATAACTAGCTAAAACAACAGAGACATGAGATAATTATTTCAAGTGAATATTAGGAATCAACAAATTTCTCTCTACTATCACGAGATGAATGTATCTGAATCTTCTATTATTTTCAACACTATTCCAAAGTTTTAGCATATTTAAGTTATATAAATGTAGAGGTTTTTCCACTTCACATGTCTACAATATCCACACAGAAATAATTTATAATTTTATATAGAATGGTCAACCCTTCAAAAATCAAAGATGCAAACAATTGAAGAGTAGACGGATGTCTTAGAAAAAAAAAATAAAAAAATCGGCAATATGTCACACCACATATAAAAAATTAGACTTAGAGTATTGGATTTGGACATATTTTTTAAGCAATAGAATTTGAAAGTGTTGTAGTGCATGTGAAATAAAGTATACTAAAATCAAATTAATGATTAAAAGATGTAAAATATTCATAATTATTTATGAAAAACTACTAACATATATTCAAATAATTATAGAATTTATCGGTTTGGTGGTTATTTCTTTGATTTTTTTTTTAGTAAAACCAAAAACCAAACCAAATATCATCGATTTTTAAAATTTAAACCAAACCAAACCAGTCCAAACCAAATATCAATTTTTTTTAATCGGTTTGGTTTGGTTTGGTTTTTCACCAAACCGTGAACACCCCTACTTATAGGGATAGCTTGTGTCTGACCTTTTTTTTTTTTAATATTAAGAATAAAGATTTACCTTGCGAATTAAATAACACTTAACTTATGCTTCTAGACAAACATTCTCTAAAAAAGTTTATCTAACGAAATTAAGTTAATTAAATATCATCTATTGAAGGAGCAAAAATTAAAAAGACCATTCTAAAATAAAGACAAACAGAAAATATAAAATTCCGATTTATGCTCTTGTTAATATATATATCTTTAAAAGAAATTATGTGATACACTTGACATAATTTTTTGATGGCATCAAGATTGACTTGTCTATTTTACTCAACTTTATGTGAAGTATATCATCTAATATTCCTATAGACTAGTATTGATTATAGTTTTGAATAATCCTAAGTCCTAACAATGTAACTCAAAACTCATGGAATAGCGAAATACATTGAATTCCAAACAACACGCTTGAGTGAAAACTTCGAGGCCCGCCTTAAAATTTCATTTAAATTTGATAAATATAGTAAATTTAATTTTTGAAGCATCGTATTAATTCATCGTAATCAGTTTTTCTATTTTATTATTTGCCAAAATTCCATGTACATTTTTTAATTTATATATGGCATATTCTCGTAACTCTAACTAGCAAGCAAAACATCATGTCACAATGACAATTTGGTTCCTTTTACCAAATATCAAATTTATAACTCTTTTTTATTTTTAATATTTTTAAAGAATAATTTTAGAGATCTCTCATCAGGTTTTGCTTCATAAAATTAATTTTTTTTATGATTTATAAATATTATACTTATGTCTTTTATTTTTTTAATAACAATTCTTTTAATCTGCTTATTATTAATATTAAAAGATACATAATATGACTAATTTTCCTTATTAACGCACTCCTTTGTTTAATTAATTTTGTATTTTGATGAAAAAACTAAATATGTTGAAAAAGTATAACGAAGCACAAATATAACCTATTTTCTCTTTTTTCACTTCAACATTAAATGATTTTTTTTCCCAAAAATCAACCTAAAAATGTTATTCAAAACTCATACTCAAATATTTCCAACAATTTTACCTTGTCTGTTTCCATTATCCCTAAGGACCCGGGGAAAAAAAGAATTATAAAATTTTCTCATAATTTTATGTTTTTTAGTTGACTTTCAGCAAATATGATTCTAACATTTGAAAACTAGATATACGTGCGTAGAAATTTATGGAACAGAAAAAATATTTGAAATCTAATTTTGACCCACAATCAATAAAATAAGGAGGGGGGAAAGAAAAACAATCATCACTTTATAGAAAAACACATTGACTTATGAAAGCTAAATATATAGTTTGACAAAATTAGGTAATCTTAATTTCAATATATTTATGATTTGCAAAAATTGCAACATTGATTCTTCCTTCTTCCTTCCTCCTTCTCCCCCCCCCCCCCCCCCAAACAAACAAACAAAAAAAAATCATCCATCCAATTCACGCACGCACACGCACAAGCATGCAAACATATATTTATTTTGATGTTAATTGTTATTTCTCAATAATTTTATTTTTTTTATATGTGTTGATATTTTATACACATGCAACACACATATTAATTTAGTTAAATGAGGAATAATTAACACATATATATTAAAAATATGTGGATCAGAGTATCTAAAGAAAAAAATATTTAAAAAAAAAGAATTTTTTTTACATAATAATACATGTAATATTATTTACTGCATATAGTAATTTCTACATTACTATTTTTTATTAGCGTATTTTATCAATCTCTTTTTGTAATATTTGCACCTGAAAAAGTTATGTATCTTAATTTTATTTTTACAAATAAAATATATATTTTAAAATCTTAGTAGATTAAGATCTGATTTTTTATTATTACACATAATAGTGGAAGTTGTTTTCATATCATAATTTAAAAGAGTTATTGATGAGAATCGGGTTACTTGAAAGAACAAGAAAATAATGCAGAAGTGAAAATACAAAAATTAAAGATATGCGAATTTGTGAATAAAAACTTCCAAATTTCAAGATTAAGTGCTAAGAACTCTAATTGATTTTGGTATTCAAAATTAGCGGCGTAAGGCTAATTATGATATTAATAAAGTCAATTCAAGAACTTAAATCAAAGGATGATCTAGACCCCTAATCCAAGGAAATTAAACACATAAATTAGTAGAAAACTAATTACGTTCTTTAATTGATGAATAAAAAAGATGTGATCAAGTTACAAATTAATCTTTCAAATAGCCACATATAAAAGAGTAAAGAAGAAAAACTCTCAATTCATAATAATATTATCTCTTTCCCTTTATGAGTCCTGCCTTATCAGAAGGGTCTGGGAGTGGCCATCTTCCCTCTTCACCTCAAAGACAACATCTTCCAAATGAGAACCAACAACACACGCATTAGGTACCTTGGATGCAACTCACAGCAATCTCCTA
The DNA here is from genome assembly GCA_035772735.1 of Datura wrightii. NCBI lineage: Eukaryota > Viridiplantae > Streptophyta > Magnoliopsida > Solanales > Solanaceae > Datura > Datura wrightii. The sequence continues at coordinate 41,450,666 of JASDFA010000014.1, forward strand.
TCCGTTTGAAACTCTTTCTTGAAAACTGCTTCATTGCCGACAAAATAGAAAGGAAAACAGGTTTACCATATTTCGTTGTTACCTTTAAGGTTCCACTAAGGTTTACACATCTATGGACCATGATCATTGACCACCTTAGAAAAAAAATCTCCTTTAATTCTTCTAATGTCAGTTTGATGTGCTCATCTTTTCTCAAATGGTTACCATATTCGTCAAATGTCTCAATAGCGAGCTTCTTAATTATCATCCCGAAAACTAATTTCTTGCCAAAATTTACAGCATACAGAAGGACACATTAACATTGCAATGATCCTGGGCGCATAGAATAGCTACAAAAAGTGGATCCTCCTTTGAATATATATGTAATGTAGCTTCATAATTTGATCGAATCATATCCAATTCACTAACTTCAATAGTTACATTCTTAAACTTCATGGTCTATCACGTGTATTGCACTGATCGTAACAAAGCGGTTTTTTTGGGCATTAATTTAGCCCCAGGTTGAACAGCAATTCCAAGCCCTTTTGGGCTTGAAATTTAAGCAACTTTGTGCATGCAAATCAGCCTCTTTTTGGGCCTTCACGTGTCAATGAAAATTTAGTTTTTTCGGCCTCGTCTTTGGGATTTCATGTAGGCCTCAATCTTTCTCCTCTTAAGTTTGGACTTGGACCATGAAATACGTGTAGCATCAAATCCATTTGTTGTCATAATTCTTGAGCTTATTTTTTTTGTCTTTCTTTTACAGTAAACAATTTCTTGATTTTTCACTAAAGTCAGTCAACCTTAATGAATGTATGTCATCTTAAATGCCTTCTTATTTAATATTATTTTTATACGTCCTACTAAATAATCCCATAGTATTTAACTAGGCTAGCTTTAAGCACTTAAAAAATTAAGTTTGAATTATAAACATGATTATAACTTTACAAACGTGTTTTTGAACCCAAATAACGAGCAAAGATACATTTTAATTCAAATATTAATTTTATGGTCACTTCGACTAACAGTGAATTGGATAAATATCTATATGAACCGGGAATGTAATTTTTTAATTATTTATATACTTTTGAGGGTCGTTTTACGAAGATAACTAATGTAATGATTAGTAACACAGAGATTGTTAATATAAGAATTGTAATATTGGGATAATTTTTTATTAAGTGTTTGGTTAATTGTGTTAAAAACTAAATATACCACGTATTGTATTTGGTTTAAAACTATACAAAAATCTTCTTCACAATTATACACTTGAATTTTTATATAAAGATATTCAAGAAAAGGAATTGAAGGGTAATCTAGTCATTTAGGGATCTTATCCTTGTATTATTAAAACAAGAATTAGTAATTATTTATTTCCTTGGTATAAAATAATACACCTATGGTGTATAAGTAGTCCATATATTAGGTATGATTAAATTGAATTGAGTAATCAAATAATATATTGGCTTGGACTAAATTTTAATCCAAAGACTATTATAATTAGTACGGCTTACCAAACGACCTCTTAGTGTACTTTATCATTTCTTTTGTAATATTTATATGTAAAAAAAATTATATAACTTAATTTCATTTTTATAAGTAAAATATATACTTTAGAATTTTATTAGATTAATTTTTTTTATTATTATATAAAAGTAGAAACTATTTTTCGATCACAGTTTAAAAGGGTTATTTAATGATTTTAATATACTTATGATTTACAAAAATAGAAACATTGTCCATAATCCCACTCCCAACGCATGCACCCACGCTTCACAAATGGACTCACTCACTTGGCACGCTCGCTTGCACATGCACATAATGCGTGCACATATTTTTTTTACGTGGATTGTTATTTTTAATTATTTTTTTTATATATGTTAAATTTAATATATTGACGCGATACACACGTGCAATATATATACGTTAAAGAGTTAAAATGAGAAATAATTAACACACATATATTAAAGATATATATGAATCAAAGTATCTAAATGAAAAAAATATTTTAAAAAGACAAATTACATAATAATACATGTAATATTATTCACTGCATATACCGACTTTTACATTACTATTCATCACACAATAATTTTTGTATTATTATTCAGAGCACAAATAATTCATCCATTTATTATTTTAATATAATTAGCCTGCAAACCCAAGGTCCCTTAATATGCTCTTTTTAAATAGTCTGATTGTGTATGTGTTGTTATTCTTGTTAATTATATAAAAAGGTAAATTCAAAATAGTAGTACTCCCTCTAATCTTTTTTTTGTTATCATGTTTGTCCTTTACACATCTTTAAGAAGTTTTTTTAAAATAATTTATGTTGAGAAAATGAGCTTACATTATTTAAATATTTCATATACATTTTAATCATTTCAGATTGTATAGTAATTCATAATTAGGAGCTCAATTATAATTTGATAATTTGAATTGGTGCACTTTATTATTTGATGGATCTAGTAATGCGGCGAATGTATGCTTAATCCAATAAGGTCCGTAAATATGGAATGGGGCCATTAGGATTTCACTATTTATAACTAGGTCTCTATCTAACTATGTATATAACACATTTTGTCTTCTCTAATTAAATCATATTAAGAAAGTGTCAGATAAATGTGTGGTGGTTATCTTACTGCGTCACTATCTTAAGAAAGAAAAATATAGAGGAAAACTTAGTTCGTTCGACGGCCCGTTATGGCTCTATTTATTATGATCGACCACAATGTATTGCAATTATAGAAAAACACACTGACTTACGAAAGCTAAACATATAGTTTGACAAAATTAAGTAATATTATTAGAACACGTCTAAATTATTACAACACGATTAATGTATCAGATTAGTTCAATTGATTGACTATTAAAATAACATTATTTATGAGAGTTTGATATCTCATGTTATAATTTTCTTTCTTGTTTTTCCTTCTCTATCCCAATGCAACAAAAAGAAAAAGAAAAAAAAAAGAAATCAGACTAACTAATCTTTAGTGTTTAACAATCAGCGGCAATATTGAACTAGCTTTAAGCTCTTAAACAAATACGTTTGAATTATAAACATGATTATAATTTTAAAAATGTGTTTATGAACCCAAATTAACGAGTAAAAACACCTGTTAACTCAAATATTAATTCGATGATCACTTCAACTAACAGTGAATTGGATAATATGTATATAGATCGGAAATGTAATTTTTTTAATTATTAATATATTTTTAATATGTTTAATTTATTTTTTTTAATAATACTTGTATGTAAAAAAGTTATGTAGTTTAATTGTATTTTTTTAAGTAAAAAATATATTTTAGAATTATGACAGATTAAGATCTGATTTTATTATTATTATTATTATACATAAAAGTAAAAGCTATTTCGGTTAATAATTTACCTCCCCCCAAACCCCCGGGAAAAAAAAAATCACCCACCCACGCACACCGCACACATGCACGCATGCATGCGCACACATAATTATTTTGATGTTAATTCTTATTTTTGAATATTTTTATTTTTCTTGTATATGTTAAATTTAATATATTGACGCGATACACCCATGCAACGCACGTACGCTAAATTAATTTAGTTAAACAAGGGATAATTAGCACATGTATATTAAAAATATGTAGACCAGAGTATGATCTAAAGGAAAAAAATAATTTTAAAAGACCGATTTTTATATTACTATTTTATCAGTATATTTTATCAATCTCTTTTTATAATATTTGTACATAAAAACGTTAAGTAGCTTAATTTCATTTTTATAATGTGTATATATATATATATATAGAGAGAGAGAGAGAGAACTCAAAATGGATCAAAATCTACGGGACTCAAAATGACAGTTGATATTGCAATGGTCCAGGGAACATGGAATAGCTACAAAAAATGAATCCTCCTCCGAATAAATATATATTGTAGCTTCATAATTTGGCGAATCATATTCAATTCACTACCTTCAATGGTTACATTCTTAAACTTCATGGTATGTTTATCACACATATTACACCGATAGTAGCAAAGTGATATTTTTTTTGGGAATTAATTTAGCCCCACATTGGACAGCAATTTCAGCCCTTTTGGGCTTAAAATTTAAGCAACTTTATGCATGCAAATTAATCTCTTTTTGGGTCTTCACGTGTCAATGAAAATTTAGCTTCTTCGGCTTCTTCTTCGAGACTTCATGTAGGCCTCAATCTTCCTCCTCTTGAATTTGGATTTGGATCATAAAATATGTGTAGCACTAAGTCCATTCTTTATCATAATTTTGGGGCTTATTTTCTTATCTTTCTTTCACAGTAAATATTTCTTGATTTTTCATTAAAGTCTGTCAACCTTTAATAAAATCATGGATGTTTTCAGTTATATATTATTTTTATATATTCATGATTTGCAAAAGTTGCAACACTGTCCTCCCTCCCCCTCCCCTTCTCCCCCCCCCCCCCAAAAAAAATCCACTCACCTATGCTGCACGCACACATATTTATTTTCACATCAATTGTTATTTTCAATAATTTTACATTTTTTGTATATGCTAAATTTAATATATGGACGCAACACACATATACAACGCACGCACGCTAAACTAATTTAGTTAAACGAATGATGATTAGCATGTGTATATTAAAAATATGTGGATCAAAATACCTAAAGAAAAAAATATTTTAAAAAGGCCAATTTTTACATAATAATACATATAATAAATTCACTGCATATTTCAATTTTTACATTACTATTCATCACTCGATAATCTTTATTATTATTTAGAGCACAAATAATCCATCCATTTATAATTTCAATATAATTAGCCTTCAAACCCAACGGTCTCTTAGTATCCTCTTTTAGATAATCTAGTTCTATAAAGTGTTGTTATTTTTGTTAAAATCATATAAAAAGTAAATTCAAAATAGTAGTACTCCATTTGATCATTTTTAGTTATTATGTTTGCCCTTTACATATTTTTTCAGAATTTTTTATAAATAATTTATATTATAGAAATGGACTTATATTATTTAAAAATATTTTTATTTATATTTTTATTATTTCAGATTATATTGTAATTCGTAAATATGAGCTCAATTATAGTGGATAATTGAACTGATTATACATTTTATGTGTTGGGTGGGTCTAGTAAGAGGGTGAATATAGGCCTAATCCAATAAGGCCCGCAATGTAAAGGCTCATTAGAATTTTACTATTTATAACTAGGTCCTTCTCCAATTCTATATAAAATATATTTTTATCTTCTCTAATTATTATTATCATATCAAGAGAGTGACAGATAAATATATAATAGTTGTCTCTGTTTAAGTAATATATATATTTTAGAATCTTGACATATTAAAATTTGTTTTTTTTAATTATTACATAAAAATAAAAACTGTTTTTCAATCATAATTTAAAAAAGTTCTCTATTGATTTTCATATATTTGTGATTTGCAAAAGTAGCAGCATTGTCCGTCACCCCACTCCCAATCCATCCAACGCACGTGCACACGCCGCACACATATACTCACTCTACCTGCGCGCTTGCAAAAACACACATGTGCACACATTTATATTAGGTGAATATTATTTTTAATAATTTTAGTTTTTGATATATATTAAATTAATATATTAACGCGATATATATGTGCAACACACATACATTAAAAAGTTATATAAAAAATAATTAACATGTGTATATAAAAAATATGGGGATCAGAGTATCTCAATGAAAAGAATAACATTTTTAAAAAAATAATTTTTACATAATAATACATGCAATATTATTCACTGCATATTGACTTTATATTACTATTCTCCGTACAAAAAATTATATATTATTATTCAAAGCACAAATTATCCATCCATTTATAATATCAATATCAATATATTTAGCTATTAAAGGCAGCGGTCGCTTAATATCCTCTTTTAGATAATCTAATTATATACGTGTTGTTATTCTTGTTAATCACATAAACAGTAAATTCAAAATATTAGTACGCCTCCGATCCTTTTTAATTATTATATTTGCCCTTTACACATTTTTAAAGAATTTTTTATAAATAATTTATGTTGAAAAAATGGGCGTACATCATTTAAAATATTTTATTATATTTTAATCATTTTGAATTGTATAGTAATTCATAAATAAGAGCTCAATTATAGTATGATAATTGGTATTAAATCGTGCACTTTATGTGTTTGGTGACTCTAGTGAGGTGGTCAATATAGGCTTAATTCAATAAGGTCCGTAATAGAAAAGCTCATCAGAATTTCCCTATTTACAACTAGGTCACTCTTTAACCCTATCTAAAGCATATTTATGTCTTCTCTAATTATTATCATCATATCAAGAGAGTGAAGTGTGTGACAGTTGTCTCTAATTAAGTAAAATATATGTTTCAGAATCTTGACGGATTAAGATTTGATTTTTTATTATTATATAAAAGTAGAAACTGTTTTGCAATCATAATTTAAAAGTGTTATCTATTGATTTAATATATTTGTGATTTGTAATTAAGTTGTAACATTATCCGTAATCCCTATCCCAACACACGCACACATGTTGTACACATGTACTCACTCAATCAGCACGCGCGCTTGCACACACGTACATTTATTTTATGTGAATTGTTATTTTTAATAATTTTATTTTTGTATATATATTAAATTTAATATAGTGATGCGATGCACACGCGTTACGCACATATGTTAAAAAAATAAATGAGAAATAATTAGCACATATATATTAAAAATATATGAATCAAAATATCTAAATAAAATCAAATAAAAAAAATAACATTTACATAATAATACATGTAATATTATTCACTACATATACTGTACATTATTATTCATCGCACAATAATTTTTATATTAATATTTAGAGCACAAAAAATCCATCCATTTATAATTCTAATATAATTATCCTGCAAACCCAATGATCCCTTAATATCCTCTTTTAGATAATTCAATTGTATATACGTTGTTATTCTTGTTATATAATAATATAAAAAGTAGATTCAAAGTAGTAGTGCTCTCTCTGATCTTTTTCAGTTATTATGTTTGTCCTTTACACATTTAAAAAAAAAATTCTTATAAATAATTTATGATAACAAAATGAGTTTATATTATTTAAAATATTTTATTTATATTTTAATCATTTCAGGATGTATGTAATTCATAAATATGAGCTAAATTATAGAATGATAATTGATATTGGATGTGCACTTTATGTGTTCGTATTGTTTAATTACTATCATCATATCAAGAGAGTGACAGATAAGTGTGTAACAATTGTCTTATTGATGCTACTATATTTGAGGAAGGTAATATAGAGGAAGGCCTAATTCATTCTACATTCTGTTATGACTCAAACAAATAAATTGTTCAATCCTACTAATCATTGTTTATTTTATATCCCATTAACATATTTGGTCTAGTAATTTATTATGTTAAGAATCTAACATGTAGTGTCAGAGCTTGGAAAATATGATTTAGGATCAAAATTTCATATTAGTGCTTCCCAAAAAATGAGGCCACAAATATTTTTTTCGTTAATTCAGAAAAATCTATTTCTAAGAAAGTAAAAGATCATTTTGTTTTCATAAAATTTTTTTTTGCTAATTTAATCCTAGTAGGACAATGTTGAAATAATGGACTTACATTATTTAGAATATTTTATTTATATTTTAACTATTTCGAATTGTATGACAGTTCATAAATACGAGCTCAATTACAGTAGAATAATTGGTATTGGATCGTATATTTTATGTGCTTATGGGTCTAGCAAGGTGGCGAGTGTAGGCTTAATTCAATAAGGCCCATAATGGAAGGGCCCATTAAGGTTTCACTGTTTACGGCTAGGTCTCCGTTATAACCCTATATAAGACAACACTTTTGTCTTCTCTTACTATCATATCAAAATGCCGCCATCTCGAGGAAGAGTGATGGAGAGGAAGACCTAGTCTATTCTACGTATAACTCATTTTGGATCAAACAGGTACGTTGTTCGATGCTATTGATCTTCATTTATTTTATATCCTATTATCGTGTTCAATCCAAAATTTTATTATGTTAAGAATGTAATAATTTATCCTTATTAATATCCTTAATCTTTATCTATATAATCTCTCTTTAGTAAATTTTCACTTTATTTATGTGTAGTCTCGATCTATTCATATGTTTGTACTCTTCAAAATTGAATTTCGGTGTTATGTAGTTACCCCTTCCATAATATTATAACGACTGATCTAGCTATTTCATGCTCACTAAGAGAATAATACATACAAGATTTAGACCTTATTTGTTTTCATTAAAATTAAAACGTTCGAATCTGAATAATTAAGATGTTAACATTAGATATGAACACTAAATGTTTAGGACTGTTTGTTTTTCACCAATTGAATATGCATAATTAATTTATTTGTAAACATAATAACTATAAAATTTTAAAAGTAATTAATAATAAAAAAATATTTATATTCACTAGTGATGATGAAGATGATTTGTGGTGGTGATGGTAATGATTGGTCTTCATGTCTTGTAGTAGTGTGGTGATAATGGTGATAGTAGAGGTGGTTCGTGTTGTACTAGTGACGGTGGATGCAGTTGGTGTTGTACTAATTAGTGTGATGGTGGCGGTTGGTGGTTAACGATGTTGATAGTGGTGACTGAAGAATGTATGGTGATGATTACGATGTTGGTGGTGGTGACGGTGGTACTAGTTGAGATGGTAGAGATGGTTGGTAGTAGGGATCAATTGTAGTGATATCAGTGACTGATAGTAGTGGTGGAGGTGGCAGAGGCGATGACGGCATTGGTAATGACAGTAGATATAATTATAAGGATGGAGATGGTAGGTGTTATAACAACCGAAAATAGTGGTTGACAGTGGTAGTGGTTACCAGTAGTCATTGTGATGACATAAGTGGTTGATGACTGATGAGGTAATGATTGTGGTGGTTGTGATGACAAAGATGGTCAGTGGTCGGTGACGGTAGGGGTAGGCACGATGTAGATACTAAATAACATATCGAAATTAAAATTTTTGATATAGTAATTTCGATATTATGGTATTTGGCATGATTTTTAAAAATATTGGTATCCGACATGATATTCGATATTTATAAGAAAAATACTGAATTGCTAAAATAATGAATACCACACCAAAGTACATAGTTACTTTAAAATTTTCAAATCATATCGAATTAATTTGATATGATAATGGTATAATATTTTAAATTCAAAAATCAAAATTATTGAATAGAAATTTTCAATACCGTTTATATTGTACCATTTCCATTCTTGGGTGACGGTGATGGTGGTTGACAATAGTGGTGGTGGTTGTGATGGCAAAGGTGATTAGCGGCGACTGCTGGTGATTGTGGAGAGAGTGGTGGTGAAAAATATCTATATAAAAAGATACTTCTTAATGATATTAAGACTTTGTTCAAGATCTTAATAACATTAAGATGACATATTCAAACTAAATAAGTGTTTAAATCCTAACGCATGCAAATTAACTTAATAATAAATTCAAACCTTCATTAAATACAAACAAATGAAGCCTAAGAATATAATTTACCAAACTACTTTTATTTAGTAAAAGTAAATTAATTTCATCCTTTTAAATACTGTGGAGTTAAGGATATATTTAAAAATAACTATCGACTTTAATTTTGAATTTTTAAAATTATTATTATTTTATAAATTTTTAAAATTATTTTCAAATTAAAATAACAGTTAATTTGAAATCAAGGGAGAAATCTTTTTACTTAAAAAAATAATTAATGATAATAATAAAATAAAATAATTACATCTTTAATTTTTTAAAATAATAAATATTTTAAAAATCAAAATAATTTTAATGATCGTGACAACTAAAAAATGATCCAAGAAAAGAAACAAAAGAAATACAACGGAGACTCCAAAAAAGGCCCTTACAAGATTATACATATCCGTGCAAGATTGTCCACAAAAATGCAGCGCAAAATTAAAGATAGAGAATTCTATATTGGCCCGGCAATGTGGTACGTGGCAACTAACTGCGGTCGAAAACTATATATATCTTCTTCCTTTTTTTTTATTTATAGGAAATATCCTAAATGTGAAAGAAAACTACTTGTCTGTTCCTATTTAGCTGTAGGAACGGGTACATATGTATATTCCCCTACTCCAGTCAAGTCAGGGAATTTTAACCATGGTTATTATTATTATTATTTTTTTAAATGTCTGGGCTATTGTAGGTATAAAGTTACAAATGTGCCCTTCCAACAAACACATAAAAGTTTTGTCTAGTTTACTTTGGAAGTAGCTAAGGTTCTTCTAAAAGTTTAACCCAAACAAACATGTGGAGTTCATTTCACGGCTCCCCTTATTGGGCCACGATTCCATACTTTCACTTCCATTATTGCTTTCCCTGCATCTCCATCCTGTCCTGTCTCTCCCCTTTTTACTTATTTTTTTTCAATTTTTTTTTTTAAAAACAGATTCAAATTTTGAATTTATGAATTCTTATAGTAATTTTAAGTTAGGAGATATTATTAGTTTAGTTAACTGATTATAAGCGACAATTTAATTTTTCACTTTTTAATCTCCTCACCACTCTCCCACTAGTTAGTAATAAAAAAATATTTTTAAAAGATCCTCAATTTTCCATCTTTTTAATCTCCCTCTTCATTTCCTAATTAGGTAATAATAAGAAAAATTTTATTTAAAAAATTCTTAAATTAATATATAATATGAATTGATTATAATTATATATTTATTATTATTTAATATAATAATAATAATAACATATTCAGTATGATCTTACAACGTGAAATTTGAAAAGATTTTATTCTTATATCAAAAGTAGAGAGCTTATTTTCCATACATCTCAACTCAAGATAAACAATCGAAATTAATTTCAATAAAAATATCAAATAATAAACATTAAAAACTATATATAGAGAGAGATAAAAAAATTTATTAATATATCAAATCATATCTTATTTTCCTTTAAAAAATTATAAAATGTGATAAATTAATTTTTTATAACAAGATAAAATTTAAATAATAAAATAAAAATTTAAATAAACGAATTAATTGAGCTTCTAAATTTTTTCTAGCTATAAGTTGTTACGTGGATCCGCCAATTTTTTTTTCTTTTTTCTTTTTCACTTTTTTGTGGGTTGGCTTCACTGTTTGAGTGGGCTAAGCACTCAATTCCCCAACTATAGTGGGACCCTTTTCCCCATTTCTTCGTTCTCTTATTAGTTCGACACATTCCACTAAAATTTTGAAGAAAATGACAAAATTAGGTTCTTGATAATTATAACACCATTTCCACTAATTAATTCTTCTTAAAATAATTTATTATGGTGGTTTGAAGGACAGACAAAGGGTACGTAAACTCGGTGGGATGCATTAAATTTAGTAAATATTAACTAAAAGAATTATCTCTACCCACAAATTATTTTAAGATAATGAATAGTTTTGGTTAATTTTGAAGTGTTTTATTGAAAATTTATCCTTTTTAAAAAAATATGTTTTTGAGTAATTTAAGTATAAGTAAATAAGCGTTTTTATATTTAATTCGTGTGTTGAAGACACATTAGTTAACTGTGATTAATATTTGTATAAAAAGTGACATATATATCATAAACTAACAGATTATATATATTTAACAAGTTGAGAAATACAGTAACATACTCACTAACAGCAATATTAATGATTATGAAGATATAAAACAATACATAATATATTAAATGAAGTCCAAATAATGGGTTTGCAATTTCAACTGAAACTGCAATTGTATTATGTAAATTTATACATTTGTTTAACCACTAAAGTACACGTATTTTCTGGTGTCAGAATAGATATAAGTCGGAAACATATTATACATGTGTTAGACTACAAATCTTGTTGGGCAGTTGGTATCGTTTTAACAAAAATAATTATTCTGAAACAATTAAATATCGTTTTAAACATTTAATAGTAAGTAGAGAGGTGATTAAACAACACATGATTCGTCTACAGTTTATTGAAAATATAATTTTTTAAATAAAAAGATTAGTAGGTAGTCAAACATTGTGTAGTTTACTTATTATAAATATTATTACTCTCATGCTATTTGTTTTATTTAATTAGTAGCACTGCTTTATTATTTTCTTTATTTTTGAGTTATCGTATTATTTATTGTTGCTACTTGTTCTCTTCTTAATTGTTTTCTATATAGCTTATTTTTCATTATATTTGTCTTATATACTTGATTTTTAAATGCTTACTTGAACTGATGTTCTATCAAAAATAATTTTTTATGTCTTCACAAAGTAAAAGCAAGGTTATGTACACATAATCCTTTACAGACCCCACTTATAAATTTATATTGAATATATTAATTATTATTATTATAATATTAAAATTCACGTCTTTACATCTTTTTAATAGTTTTTAATTCTCAAAAAATATTTAACAAATAAGTGAATTCAATAGATTATATTTTATATTCGTTATTTTCGTTTAAATCTTGGTCGGTTGTAGATTAAAACAAAAGGGGTGGGGGTGTTAGGGGATGGAATCTCGTACTGAAATGGGTAATGGCCAATGAGGAGAGAGGAAGGGCAATTAATGAGGGGACAGAGATGTCATTAAAGCAGAAAATACGTGACATTAATGTCAAATCCCACAAAGCCATCATCAATAATGAAACACACCCACAACAATTAAGCAATTAAATAGACTAAACCCATTAAACAATTAAAAGCAAAACACTCTGTCAAGTTTAGTTTAATTCCCAATTAATTAAAAATAATAATAATAAATAAAAGAAAAATCCCACCCAATTCCCAATAGAGTTTGCTTTAACGCGCGTGGACACTGGACGGGAAACCTGTTGGCGTTTCGGGGCACGCTTTTCTTCTCTGTTTCTTCTTTATTTATTTACTCAACCCCCTCTATTATTATTCTTCCGCTGCCACCCCCCACCCCCACCCCATCAAAATCCAAAGATCGGATCTAATTATGAGTACAAATGAATCCACTCTTTTGACTTCATTTTATACATTTATCAATATCCACTCAAATAATTTTCACTCTAATATGGTAAAAAAATTCATTATATTAAACTATGTCATTTTTATTTTATTCTAGATAATTTTTATTTAAAGTTAAATATATATATTTTTAAAAATATTTACCCTTAGTCTATATTTTTGCTTAAAAAGAAATTATATTTAACACATAAGAGTCAGAATTAGAATTAGAAGTTTATGTTATTTAAAGTGTTTTCAAAGAGAGGATCTTGATGAAATAAGTGCGCGCGGATTCTAAACTCGACACGTAAGTGAAAGGGGCTTGCAATGATGAAAGGATTACGGGATTGGAGTATACTCGTATAAAAAGAATTTCTAACAAAATCAATTGAGGCAATAGATCCGTAAAGTAAGAGGCTTTTTTTTTCTTTTTCTGACATTGAACCTTATTTTAAAGTCTGAAAAATTTACAAAACATGTAATAGAGTGAAGCCTTATATGCTGATAGGATGGTTTAACGCCGGCCAAGAACATTATCTCTGAAAATTTATTAGGATAACTTAAAAACTAATTTGATTTTTTTTTTCACAAACGCATACGATTGAATTAGCTTTGAACTGTGAGAGAGCTTGATATCGGAATGAAAAATTTGTGAGAAAGAATCAATGGCCAATGATTCTACAATTGATTTCTATTCCTATGTCTATGAGTGGTCCAATCCATTGAAGTCTTCCTTCTAGTGGTCCTAAGAGCGGTCCGAACTCAAGGCTTAGATTCACTGAAGTTAGGTACAATTCTTTTTATTTAATAAAATAGCGGTCTACTCGATAATCTCAAAGGATTGTAATTTCTTTCCTATCAATTAGGACTCTTCCTTCATCATCTCCGTAAAAATAATCAACAGAGTTCATAATTATTTATTTTACTACAGATATTAATATTTTCAGCCAGCAAACTAAAAAATCTCACCAACTTAATCATAATTATTTGTAATCACCATCGATCTATACTCAAACTATAATAAATTTATAATCTAATAATTATATTGTTTATGAATTGCATATTAGTTACGATTAATAAAAATAAAATCATTTTAATTTTTTATTATTAGATTTGGCTCTACTTTTACTTATTTACAATAATTTTTTTTTTTTGGATTTATATGTGCAATCTTCAAATCCAATGAGCATTGTGCAGCTCCTATTATTATTACTATTTATTATTATTGCTGCTGTTCAAAGTCTAACTTGCTTGACAGTTGACACCATTGCTCCACACAGTCCAACATATATAAACCCAAAAGAAAAAAGGGAAAAAGAAAAAGAAATAAATAGAAAAATGCATACATATACAGATACATGAATATTTGTAGAGAGAGAAACAAAAGGAGTACTGTCGGCTTCAACCAGGCAAAGACCATCACCATTCTCTCTCTCTTCCTCCATAGCTTTACTCTCTCTTTCTATGTGTATGAAGAAGAGAAAACCCTAATTTCAGCTCTGTAGTTGTTCAACTAATCGATCAATTTATTCTTCGAGCTTTTTTCTGTGACAGTTTAAATATTTTCTGAAGCTTTTTGATTGTGCTCTACATGGAAATGAATGTATTTTCCGTGGATTATGATGAGAAATAGCGAAATCCAGGTGGATACTTAAGGTAATTTTTTTGGTGTGCTTTGAATTCTGTTTTTGTTCCTTTTTGATTCATTTCTTCTTGGCTTACCTAGAAAAGCACGCTGTTATATATAGAAACCTTTGAGTTTCCATATGGTGGGTCGTTTCTCTATGGATATGTAAATTTTAGCTGCCAGAGTTTGTTTTACTTTGGGTTAGATCTCAGAGTTGTCTCAAGTATTTCGATCTGTAGTTGGTTTCCATGTTTTTTGAGTACAACTTGTTAGATTTTTTCATGTTTTCCCCTTTGCCAGCAGTTGAAGTTTGTTTCTGTGCTAGACTTCATTTGTGTTGAGCTCTAGAATCTCCATTTTGGGATCTAATTAGGTCTTTACGTTATGCCTTTATATTTTTCAATTTGGGGGCTCTCACGTTGTACTCTGAAAGGGGCTCAAATATACATAGCAGGCGTTTGTGCCCAATTTTTAAAGTTATACAGATTATTTGATAGGGGGTAATAACTTTGTGCTTTTGGAGAGATTTGTTGCAGAAGAGCAAGAACAGTTTGAGGCTTTAGAGTTCACATCTGCATTTGTGCACTATTACTTGGTGTATTCTGATTCTCGTGGGTTTTGTCAGTTGGATCTGATTAATTTTGCCGGGAATTCTTTGAGAAGTATAGCCTTCTGAAGACAGATAATCACTAAAGGGTTGGTGACTTCAAATTGATTTTCTTATGGCACACCTTGCTGGAAATCACTTTGGTGGCGGGGCTCATCCAGGTTTGAGTTATTTCTTCATTCAATTCCAATACTTTTATGTTAATAATTTATAACTACTAGTTCATGCTTAATTATAGATATTGCTCACTTATTATTCCAAGTTCATGTACTATGATGTACCTATTGTGGATCAATGAACTCATCAAGCTGATAAGCTACCTGTAGGCTGTAAATGCTCTCTTTTCCCCTTTTTTGATTTTGCTTGGACTTCTCACAAAGTTGGTTTCTTTGTTCTTATTTATCTTCCTCATCTGACATGAACCAGTTATATGCCAGTTCTATTGAATTAATGCTCATCCTGGCTTGCTTCACATGAGTTTTTCATTTGGTCATTTTGCTTAATCATGATCTATAATATGCACATACCACTGTCCTATGTGCGTCTTCCTTAATGCATTAACATTTATTGCACTGTATGTCATTTGTATGCCTCACTGTGTAGTCCAATAAATGTATTAATTGTAAAAGTGAATAATTATATTTTTTGATCTTTCTGTAGGGGCTTCTCCAAATGATGCACTATACAAGGAACTCTGGCATGCCTGTGCTGGACCTCTTGTAACAGTTCCTCGTGAAGGGGAAAGAGTTTATTATTTCCCACAGGGTCACATGGAACAGGTATCTGTTTAATTACATTTTTCTTCCCTCTTTTATCTTTTCAGGATTTATGTGCACTTTTTGATTTTCTCTTGCAAACATGGACGATATATAAACCCTAAATCGAGGGGTGATGTTGCATACCGTCTTTCTTT
Organism: Datura wrightii; assembly: GCA_035772735.1. Taxonomy (NCBI): domain Eukaryota; kingdom Viridiplantae; phylum Streptophyta; class Magnoliopsida; order Solanales; family Solanaceae; genus Datura; species Datura wrightii. Next base: position 41,466,793 of record JASDFA010000014.1, read on the forward strand.
TCTTTCTGCGTTTTCTACAACAGTTTTAACAAACGGACATGTGATATCTAATGGTGCTTTTCTCTCTCTCTCTCTCTCTCTCACACACACACACATACATTATGATTCTATGTGATTACAATTTGTTTCCAGCTTGAAGCATCGACACACCAGGGACTAGACCAACAGCTTCCTTCTTTCAATTTGCCAGCTAAAATTTTATGCAAAGTGATGAATGTTCAACTTCGGGTAAGTGCGATAATGGCTTTTTTTTTTTTTGAAATTTGATTCTCCCTTCCTATGGTTGAATTATGGTAATAAGTACCATTTTTAATTTTAGGCCGAGTCAGAGACAGATGAGGTGTATGCACAGATAACTCTGCTCCCTGAACAAGATGTGAGTGCCGCCCTTTAAATCTTCGAGGTTCTTTATCACTTCCACAACAAACTTTTTTCCCTTGACATCCTGCATTCTCCTTTTGTCTTCTGTGGATTTAGCAAGGCAAGATCATAAACCCTGATCCTCCTCTCTCTGAACCCCAAAAGTGCACTGTCCATTCGTTTTGCAAGACTCTTACTGCATCTGATACTAGCACCCATGGTGGGTTTTCTGTTCTCCGAAGACATGCAGATGAATGTTTGCCTCAACTAGTAAGCTTATATTTCATAATTATGCCTGGTCTTGGCTTCACCCTTCTGAACTTCTCTACCTTTATCCATTTATTCTTCTAATTAATTTCTTGGTACATATTCAGGATATGACGCAACAACCACCGTGGCAGGAATTGGTCGCTAGTGATCTACATGGCAATGAATGGCACTTTCGCCACATTTTTCGAGGTTATATATCGATTATTTTGGTTCTTTTTTCCTGTTGTTATAACTTGGAAGTTCAGATTAAAGTTATTGTTGAGTTGGGTCAGTAGAGTTGTTCGGACAGGGAGCGAGGAGGGGAAGGAGAAGAATTACTTTCAATCTAGTTAGTGATACCTCTGTTAGGGTGCGATCTGTGAGTGGGAGACTTGACTCTTTTTGTGTTGGTCAGTCCTTAGTAGACGTCAGGGAAAGATCCTTTTTTTGCTTGGATATTTCGAAGATAGGCCTTTAAGCTTTGTTGTGCTGCATTTTATTGGTGTTCCTTAAATCAGATATAAGACAAGACCTGTATTTTAGTCGTGTTTTGTCGTCTTAGAGTGCAAAACCTATGGTTATGGCATTCAGACTATTTATTCGTTATGTATAATCTTTTGTTAGTTCTCATATTAAGTGTTGACTCCACATTAGGTCAACCTAGGCGCCACTTGCTCACAACTGGGTGGAGTGTTTTTGTCAGTGCAAAGAAACTGGTTGCTGGAGATGCTTTCATCTTTCTGAGGCAAGTTTATGAGTAACATATCTAGCCATATTTTACTGGCAATGTTTATAAAATTTCTCTTTCGTAACCCTTGCATCATTTCATTTACCTCTGCAGGGGAGAGAATGGGGAGCTTCGAGTTGGTGTTAGGAGACTCATGAGACAGCTAAATAATATGCCATCTTCTGTTATTTCAAGTCACAGTATGCATCTGGGTGTTCTTGCAACTGCGTCTCATGCCATCTCGACTGGGACCCTCTTCTCGGTGTTCTATAAGCCTAGGTAGTTCCTTTTTACCCTTTCCATCTTAGGAATTTATCTCTTATTTTATGGGATGAAGCTTCTTCTCTCTGTATGTCAATGTTTTTTTGCTTTAGGCTTATTGTTGGGTTCCTGTTCTACCAAAGGTGATGCTAGTCCGATTTCATCGAGATTGGCGACGCCAAAAATTGCATGTAGTAATTACTTGTACAGTGAGCTTTAAGTTTCTCCAGTTCAATCTCTTTTAATTCTTGTATACAAGCTCTATGGTATAAGAAATTTGTATTTTTTTATTTTGTAGGTTGGTATAATATTAGCTAGCATTAATAATGATTGATCTAAGCTTTTAAGTTACTTGAGTAGCGTCATTCAGTTTTTCTATTCCTGTACGCATGTTTGATACTTGGTTTTTATTGTCTTGGCAGTCATTTCAACATTTTCTTTCTTCTGAATCTAGTTATTTCACTTGCCATGTGGATTTAACTGTACTAAAACTGCTGATTTGCAGGACTAGTCAGTCAGAATTCATTGTCAGTGTGAACAAATATCTTGAAGCACGAAACCACAAGCTTTCTGTTGGGATGAGGTTTAAGATGAGATTTGAGGGTGAGGAAGTTCCAGAAAGAAGGTAAAACTTCAGAATATAGTAACCTTCAGGTCTTTGAGATCTGTGTTAGATTCCGCTCAAATTACTTAAAGGACTAAGGGGCTGAAACTCAATTAACCCTTGGGTACTTTGTCTGTTTTATAGGTTTAGTGGAACAATTGTTGGTGTTGGTGATAACACATCATCTAGATGGCCTGATTCTGAATGGAGATCCTTAAAGGTACCTTTTTTTAATGTTCTTGTTTATGTGCCCTAGATAGAAAGGAGAGCAACCCGTCTAGTTTTTAAGTATTTGGTAGCTCTACATGTGATCATTGTGGTCTGCAATATCTACTTAAATAGCAGATATCTACTTAGATATTACTACAATGTGGTTTACCAAGGATTATAGAATTTTTCAAATTGAGTTGTCATCTGTTGCTGTAACCGTGTTTTTACCTTCCTTTCCATTTTCTTTGCCACATTATCTTGTGGACAATAGCTAGCTAAAAAACCCGCTTTGTGCATTTGACTTGTTCAGGTTCACTGGGATGAGCCATCGTCAATTTTACGTCCAGATAGGGTTTCTCCATGGGAAATGGAACCGCTTGTCACAGCAACACCTACAAACACCCAGCCTCCTCAAAGAAATAAACGTGCTCGACCGGCAGTTTTACCGTCGCCAGTGCAAGAACTTCCTGCTTTAGGTATGGAATCTTTCTCCCGTGCTGTATCATTGTTACTTGTAATGTACACATTCTCATTGACAACTCTCATTTTTGTAGGAATGTGGAAGTCTCCTGTAGATTCTCCCTCATCATTCTCATACTGTGATCCGTCTCGTGGGCGAGATCTCTACCCTTCACCCAAACTTTCTTCTGCTGCAAAGGGCCTTGGTTATGGTGAGAATGGTTCCATGCCTCTTTCTACCAGAACGATGTACTGGTCAAGTCAATCGGAGACATGTACAGAGTCTGTTGCACCTCCTAGTGAAAAGAGATCAGCTAATGGATATAGGTTATTCGGAATTGAGTTGCTGGATCGCCCAACCATAGGCGAAACTTCATCGCTGGCTTTGCCAAATGCTGTAATGGAGGATCAGCCAGCTCCATCTGTAGATGTTGATTCTGACCAAAACTCAGAACCATCAAATCCAATTCCTTCAGTAAGTTGTGAGCCTGAAAAGTCATCTCTGAGGTATACCTACGAGTCTCAAAGCAAGCAAATCCGGAGTTGCACTAAGGTACTCTAACCTTGGTCTATTTTGTTCTGTTCGGACTTCTTTCTTTCACAAGTAAATGATTATCTGGACAATGTTTTTTCAAAAAGAATTTGGTGTATACCTTGTTCAAATAAAAAACAAGGAATTTGGTGTACAAAGGTTTCCCCCCATATAAGCCTACTCACTGCAATTGCATCACTAATTGTCTTTCTTTCGAAGAAGAAGACCTGTTTAGTGGTGTCCTTGTGTTGCCAAATTGGAGTTCATTGTTTTAGTTGAGCTTCTTGGTATTCTTCTTAGGTGCATATGCAAGGGAAGGCAGTTGGTAGAGCAGTTGATCTCACAAGATTAGATAGTTACGAAGATCTGCTTAAGAAATTGGAGGATATGTTCGAGATTGAAGGTGAACTTCGTGGATCAACCAAGAAATGGCAGGTAGTCTACACAGATGATGAGGACGACATGATGATGGTTGGAGATGATCCATGGCAGTAAGTCTGACAACCTTAGTTATGTTTTCATTGTTCTTTTTCGTGCTTTAATCATTCAATATTCCTTACATAGAGATAGCTACTTGCATTTTCCGAGTAATGTAGATCATAGACAATAATCAGTATCATCAGTGGTCTTTCATATTTCAATCCGCAGAGATCTTACTTTCATGCTTCTTAAAATTATATTTACTCAGTTGGGATTACAGAAAATGATTGTTGGAGTATGATTTTTTGTGATTCTGTTGTGTCTTTGCCATCAAGATTTTGACTAGCTGTCAGTTTCTAAGAAATGGTTAATCAGTAATTTGACCAATGACAAGTCCGGCTGGCACAGAGATGAAGGACAATGATGATTGAAAACTATACAGTAGTTTCCCTTTTTCAGAAACATCATTTCCTCTCAGGCAAAAAAAAAAAAAGAGAGAACGGAAATTGCCTTCTGTTCTTGAATTAGTTGTTTTATGTAGTAGTTAGACGAGATATAGTTTCTTATGTCGTACTGACTTCGATTCTTTTGGTGTCATGGAAATGTGGTACAGTGAATTCTGCAGCATGGTTAGAAAAATTTTCGTCTATACAGCTGAGGAAGCCAAAAGACTTTCACCAAAGATAAAACTTCCTGTTGACGAGGTGAAACCAGGCAAACCAGTTTCAGATGCAACTATTAGCAATGAGGAGAAAGCATAGGAAGTGGGTCCAGTTACTTAATACCCATAATGTGTAGAGGAGTGGGGAAAGATGGATGGATCTGACATCAGTGATAGGTTTGGTTTTTTGGGGAAGGATGCAAGTGATGCTGTGCTTGACAATTAGCCCATACCAGCATGGCAGGTTCAGTTAAGGATGCTGGCTGGCAAAGACAAAAAGGGTCCGGCTTTTTATTTATTTATTTTAATGTAATTTCTGGGGAGAGTGATGCCATAACAGATAGGATTCTCCATCCTAGTATTATCTTATTGTTATGATATTTCGTCAAGAAAGGGGAATCTTATGATGCTTTGCTTGTTTGGACCTCAGATAGACAGGAAAAGTTTGTCTGCACCCCAATCTCTAATGGGAGATGTGGGGGAGATAGATACTATGGTCTTACTTTCTGTTGCATTTCTTTATCTTTTTGGTCCCTTTTTAAGGCTTTTTGTTTAAATATATAAAAGTCATGTCATGACAAGGTTGGCTTCTGTATATATTACTATAAAATATAGCCTTATGCAAATTACATTCTGGATCTGATTAATTGTCATTTTGTATATTTAGGTATATATATATATATATATATATTTTTTTTTTTTTTCATGATATAGGGATATAATTTTATGCAGAAGTTCATTCGTCGGGCCATATGTTTAACTGACGTGCCCCTTCTTTTGACGAAGAGACGTCTCTTGCAGGTTAAATTAACACACGTGTTATTCTGAGAGTCACAAATGGACTCAAAGTGGAATTACAACGTAACTCCCCTGTTATCATTCAATATACAAGGTGAAATTAATTAACGTAGAATTTAGTCACAGATTCTTCAATTATTTGAAATTAAAATTTATATAAATAGCAATTGCCGATGGTATATCAAAAACAGTCTCTCTGCTTCTGAGGTTGTGATAAAACCTACATACATTCTTCCCTCTCCAGATTTCACCGGTGGAATTACATTTGGGCTGCTGTTGTTGTATAATTAACAATTAAAAAAAATTCATGTTAAAATGAAAATATTCTTTCCTGAAACCCTCATTTCTCTAGGATGGGTTCTCTACTCTAGGATCTCGTTGAAATACTGTAATGCTACGAAATAGCGATTTGACTTGGTATTACATTTTTGCTTTTAATATTTTGGTAGTTGTAACTGAACATAGACTAATTCAGTAAGGTAAATAGAATACTTTCGTTTACCACGTGGACGTGGTTGATAAAACATGAGTCATGAAATGATGGATTTGAGAAAAAAAAAGATGGTACGAGTAATGGGAAATATTCAGAGAATAAAGGGTGTTTATACAAGTCACATCTCACCAACTTGCAAAAAAATAAGTAAGCAAGTAAGACTAGATGTCGGCTCCGGTTTCATCACTTCACTACTAAAAGTATATCCATGATTCACATTCACATAATCCACCTCCACTTTGAATACAAACTTCCCTTTTATTTTAGCTGATACCACGTACAATATGAATCTTGAGACTTAAAGTTTATAAGTTTCTATAATAGTTTCGAGCTAATATATAATAATAATTAAATTTATAGTTAAATATTTTTATTTTTATTTTTATTTTTTTACTATAAATATAATATTTGAACAAACGTTATTGATTCAGATAAACTCATATTTTATATACTAAATTCGTCCCTAATATGATGACATATTTCAAAAGCTTTTTATTTTATATATAAAATTTTATGCAAAATCAAACTAAGACAAAGAAGTGACAACCTAGTATTGTAAAAGGAATTATGCCATTGAGATTCTTGGTATATTCAAAGGATTTTTATGGTTTCCGCGTCAATATGGCCGTGTAGGGGGGAGTTAGCGTGAAAGAGAAGGAAGTAGAAAAGGATGACACATGGCGTGTTCAGTGCACATATTAAGCTGCTTTTTCTTTTTTTGTTTAAAATTTTCTTCTTTAATGTTATGATTTATTGCCATAATTTGATTTTTATAAATAGGTTTCAGTATAAGGTTTTGGGGTTTTAAGGCTCTAGCTCTTTTCGGATTTCATGTTTTAATTATATTATATTTTAAGCAATTGCAATCTCTGATATATGATATATGAAAGACATTAGTCGAATTAGCGATTTCGATTTATATATTATTTTATATAGTGATTTTTTCAAATTTTTTCTATCGCATATATTTATTTAGTATATATATCTGTGTATTTAAATACTCAATTCACTATTATCTCCACATATATTCATTATTAACATGATTCGAAATAAATTTTTGACTGATTAAGAATTAAGGCCTTACCTTTTAGAAGAGGGTGAATTCATGATTTTTCAGTTTATGAGTTTTTACAAATTTAATATTATATAATAATAACTTGATTCTGAGTCAAATATTTATAATTATTTAATAATTTTTTTTATTATAAATACAGAATCTGCATAAAAATTACTGAATTCACGTGAATTCGTAATGACACTCTAGCACTTCCCACGTAAAAATCCCAAAAATACATACTTAGGCCGTTGGTTGAACCCATTATTTGGATTGGGCCATGCAATGTAAGCTCAGTCCACAAGGAATGGGCCTTCGTATGTCAACTTGATCCATAATTATTTAATGGGAAATTTGGTATAGTTTGTTGCCCGATCGTGTGATAGGTACCAAAGCTGGTTTAAATTTGCTTAGATAAAACTTGCAATAAATTGACAATTAGCATTAATTAGTCAATTTTTGATGAATTTTCTACAATATAAAATACAACTGAGTATTTATATAGTAGACATCAATTTACTTGGAATAAAAGTACAATTATTGTTATTTATGATATTTGTCAATGTGCTTGTAGGAGAAAAATTGTTTTCACTTTCTTAATTTAAAAAAGAAAAACAAATAAAACATATTTCTTTCTTTCTTCTCTTGGTAATCTTATTTATACCCAAACAAAGTAGAGATCAGTTCCTACTCGATGATCTTATTGAAAGAGACCACTACTGGTAAAAAATTATGATACGTTTGTGGTGAAAGTTATAATCTTTTTCAATACTCCCTCTGTTTATTTTTATTTGTTTAAACCTTAATTTATTACTTATTATTAGATTTTAGATTGTTAGATTAGTTAGTAATTAGATATTAGTATTAGACGAGATTTTATGAAAAAATTATTTTTGTATTTCTTTATAGGAAAGGAGAAATCTCTGTTTTTCAACGTAGAATCGAGAATGAAGTTTTCATTCTGTACATGCCAGATCATGAATTAGTAACTGCTTCCAATTTCTAAAAAAAATTCCAATTGTGTTGAACTTTCCATTTTTGGAATAGTTACGGAATCTCCCTATATTAAATATATAATTTATTTTTTATTTATTCAGTTTGAAAATCAAAAAATAATTTATCATTTTATATCTATTTTACACTTACTATTAAGTGCTAAATCATCTCTCATTCATTTCCGAGTAAATATATCAAAAGGTCACTCAGCTACGAGAAATTATGTAGCAAAATCATTCAACTTTATTTAATATAAAAAAATAACTCAACTTTGAGATTTTTTAAATAAAATCATTCGATTAAATTTGTTATTTTAAAAAAAAATTTGACATGATAACATAAATTAATTTTTTTGGGTATACACACATGATTTATAAATAAAATAAAATTAAACAAGACTCATATCTTATATTTGTACTCCAATACCTATAATTGTAACTTTTTGAAAGGAGAGTAATTCTTTTTTAGAATCACCGTAGAAAAGAAAGACTAAAAGAAAAGAAGAAAAATATATTAAAGATTGAGATTTAAGGGAAAGCTATTCATTTCTAGAGTTATAATTTATTTTGAAAATGGAAAACTGAGATATATAGATAGATATGAAAGAGAGGAAAAAAGGAAAAAAAATTAAAGAAGAAAAATCAAATGAAATAAATAAATGAAAAAGCGTTCAACTTCCCACTTATTTGTTTTGTTCTTTTTCCTTTTTGTGTGTTTAGTTTCAATACTTATCATTTATGAAAAAATGTAGGTTAATTTTTTATTTAAAAAATTAAGTTTCTCTCTCTCTCTCTCTCTATATATATATAATTATTTTTAATAAAATTGATATTTGAAGGTTGATTCTTTTCATGAAAAAAAATAAATTTGAAGAAATTGTAACACCTCGTAAATTGTTACGCTTATAAATTTGACAATTACAGGACTTTTCGGTGGTTTGGATGTATTTAATTTTATTTTATTTGTGGGGTTCATATCTACATGACATAAAAATTTAATTTATTTTATCATGTCAAATTTCTTTTAATAACAAATTTAGTTGAGTGATTATATAAAAGAAAATCTCAAAGTTGAGTGATTTTATTGAAGTAAAATAAAATTGAATGACTTTGCTACATAATTTCTCATAATTGAATAACACTTTAAGATATTTACTCTTCATTTTTTAATATTTAAATGACTTATAATAAAAAGAAATAATATAATAAAAATTATTATTTTATTTATTTAAAAAATGTCTCAAATCAAATATGAATAAATAAATATAAACGGAGGGAGTAACAGACAATAATATTCAGGATGGATCCAATTAATGTTTAAGTAGGAAATAGTGACTGATCCAAAGCAAGAAGACCCGGGTAATGGCCAGCAGCATATAATAGAGGACAGGGATCTCTAAGTTTCTAATGTTATAGTTGCCAATATCTATTTTTGGTGAAAGGGCTTGTTTGACGGGATATTAGAAAAAATAATGTATGTATTAATTTTATGTGTTAGTAATATTTTTTTCGTTTTAAAATAAATGGTGTTTTTAGTTTAAGCACGCTTCTTAAAAAATTGTTCATTTCTAAAAGGTAAAATGCATTTTTACTTACCATTAGTAAATACATTGAAAAAGATGTAGCTCTTTAGTAGTTTATAAATTTCTCTTCATTTAAATAAGGGTAAAATTAAAAGAATATCATTAATGTCTTATTTATAATGTGAAACACCACTTATTTCGAAATAAGATGACAAGACTAAAACACCACTTATTTTGAACGAAGGGTATTTTATTGGTTATATTTTTTCAATTTATATATAACTAGTGAATATGTACGCGCTTCGCGCGATTATGAAAATTATTTTTATCTTATAAATATAAAAATACTAAGTTTAATATTAGTTTAAAACATTCATTTCCATAAAAGATAAAATGAGAATTGGAAATGTAAATGTGTAAAAAAAAATTAAATAAATAACAACTATTTACCTCCCAATTAATTAAAAAAAAAAAGGAAAAAATAAAAATATATATACAATATAGGATGATATTAATATTAATAAAATTATTGCTGCAAAATGAATACTTTGTATAAATAACATTATTCAGATCTGAATAATTTTGTATTCCTTGTTATTTGGTTGCATCATTTTGTTTTGAACATCTAATTTCACCAAAATATGTATAATTATTTATTTTTTATTCCTTAATCTCAAACCTAAAATTTCTTATTTTCCTCTCTACTTTCTTGACCAGTACCCACACCTACAAAATAGATAAACAAATATATTATTATTATAGTTTTTGATTTATTATTTTAGTTGCATTACTTAGGTCCAAAATTCAATTTATCAAATATTTTTACTTTTTTATCTACCCCTCCTTACACCAAACCCCAAAAGATTAAAATAAAAATAAAAATAGATACAATAAAGTACTTATGTTTCTTGATTGGGGAAAAATTACAAACTTATGAGTGTAACCATCATACTATCAAACATACAAAATAATTAGAAAAACAAATGCCACATTAGTAAAGAATATTTATAACTTCTAATTCAATCTATTTTTTTTTATACGCCTCTTCGCCATTTTTACATATAATCAAAATCAGATAAATATTAGGAGCTCAAAAAAAAAAAATGAAGAAAAAGCAAATAGCACATAATTAATTAAAGGCACTATATCCTTAAAATTTTAAAAAACAAATAATCCACGTTCATATTTTTCAAATTCTCAATGCATTATATGAATTAATTGATTGTTCATAAAAAAAATCTGTATTAAGTACATAATGAGTAACTTTTTTCTTGTTCGTTTTCTTAAATGAAAAAATTATATCTTAAATGATAAAAAAATTTAAAAGTGAACAGAAACGATAATTAAGATATCATCTAACGATTGAAAAATTTGTACGATATCTTATATACAAGATATTTTCAATTTTTCGCCTAAGATCCAGACTTTAGGCTTTTGAATAAATATATAAGAAATTATCCCAATAATTCAAAAGGGGTTAAAATAAAATAGGTATCCTTTTGTTTTTTCAAAATTTGTTATTACGTGAAAAGTTTGTTAATTTTTGGGCTTTTCGGTTCATTTCTTTTTAAAGTATTATGGCCAGATGGGCCATATTTTATTATTTATAATGTAAGCAAATAGGTCCAGTTCATTGACTTGACCCGAAAGTGGTCCAGCCCAAATCAAAGGAAAAAAACAAAAGCAGTGAATAAGGAAAAGAAAGGCCGATCTAGTTTGGAAAGTTGTAGTCTTGCCTTGTGTCTGTCGGCTATGGTGTCTTCTTCCTCTTTAATTTTCAATCTTTCCAAAGAAGCCACAATGGTCATTATGGATGCCCTCCTCACAGCTCTTGATCAGATCAGGTGAATATCGGTGGCTTTTTCCAGCAAGCACAATCCTGCCCTCCGATTTTCTGGTCTTCGATCTGGCCATTTTCCTCTTTATGCGTGACTTGGTAGCTACTCTCTGTTAGAATTATAGTTCAGCTTTGATTAAAGAGGCTAGTGGCAGTTAACAAGTTAGTTAAAGTCAGTTAGAATTAGTTAGGGCCACTAGCTAGTTAGTTAAAGTTAGTTAGTTAGTTGAGAGTTAGTTATAACTAACTTTTTCCTTCTGATTTTCCCCTTCTTTTCCTTAGCATCAGATCATGTACAAGTATATATATCTCAAAGTAATCTACAATCAATCAAGTTTTCATTTCCAAATTTACATCACTATGTGTTAACTTTGCAAATCTGTTTTCTCTTCAGTTTTCTGCTTCCTGCTCTCTTCTTCCTTTTCTTCTTCTTCTTCTTCTCTGTTTCTCTGCTTGTCTGCTGCTCACAGGTTCCATTTCAACATGGTATCAGAGCAAGGTTACTAGATTCATCTCAAACTCAACTGAAGATCAATTAGTTTTACTTTCTTCATTTCTGTTTCTCTGGTCACTGATTTCCAGATTGTTTTGTGCAAAGTTGCTTGTGTTTTCTTTCATCTCACTCACAAATCCTAGCCATTCAACATAGTTTGATAATGGCAGACTCACAGGGAGTTTCAGATTCACATGGAGCTTCAAATTCAAGCTCTGGAAGTCAAGGTTTTCTGGACATGATGAATCCAATGTACATACACCCATCGGAAAGTGCAGGGTCTGCATTGATTCCGGTAAAATTTGATGGCACAGGCTACAGATCATGGAGGAGAGGCATTCTCAGGGCATTATCAGTGAAGAACAAGCTAGGATTTATCGATGGAAAATGCAAGAAGCCTGACCCTAACTCAGATAGCTGCACAATGTGGGAAAGGTGTGATGACATGGTTACTTCATGGATGTTGAATTCACTATCACCAGAATTAATGGACAGTTTGCAGTATGTGAATAATGCAAAGGAGCTTTGGGATGAGCTTGAGGAAAGGTATGACCAAACTAATGGAGCTAAGCTTTACCAGTTGCAAAGAGACATCAATGAGTTTGTTCAAGGTAATCTGGACATCACTGCCTATTACACAAAATTGAGGAAGCTTTGGGAAGAACTAAGTGCACTTGATCTGAATATGCATTGCACATGTTTGTGTGTTTGTGGAGGCAAAGCTGCTCTACCGAAAACTGAACAAGACAGGAGACTGATTCAGTTCTTAATGGGCCTAAATGAAGTTTATACTGTGGTCAGAGGCAACATCCTAATGATGAATCCACTACCTAGCATGGCTCAAGCATTTGCTATCTTGACACAGGAAGAAAAACAAAGGGCAGTTAAGCCTCAAGGTAGTCGACTTGGTTTTGAATCTACTTCACTTAATGTAGGTAGATTTGGAGACACACACTCTGGGACAAACTATAGGCAGTATAGTCAGCTGAAACATACCAGTGGAAGTAGTGCAGGTGGATCTGGACAGTCATTTAATAAGTCTGGTTTTTTTTGTGAACACTGCAAGAAGTCTGGCCACACTAAAGATAAATGCTATAGGTTACATGGTTTTCCACCAAATTTTAGATTCACAAAAGGAAGGAATGCAGGTGGAAGTGCATCACATGTTCATGGAAACTGTGTGACTGATAGTCAAGCAGGATCAACACAAACCAGTCCCAACTTGTCCAAGGATCAATATGAACATTTGGTAAGTCTTTTAACAAGGATGCAACATGGTCAGCCAGAAGATAGTGTGCACAACAATGCTTGTGGAGCTGTAAACCTTGCAGGTATCTTAGCTTGCTACTCCTCTATAACTGAAATAGGTAACTTGTCATGTAAATGTTTGAAGTTGCCTGCTGATTACTGGATAATTGACTCTGGTGCTACACATCACATGACCTTCAATAGAACACTCTTGTCACAGATTAGACTACTACCTTATCCCTTCCTAGTAAGCCTACCTAATGGATATAAAGTTAAAGTAACTGAAGTTGGTAATGCAGTTGTTGGACCAGATTTAATCCTCCATAGAGTCTTGTTTGTTCCTAGTTTCAAATTCAATCTGATTTCAGTCCATAGCCTGGCTTCACATCTTAAAGGTATTGTTAGTTTCAATGATGCTTTATGTATAATGCAGGGCCCTTCAATGAAGAGGCCACTGGAGATTGGTAAAGCTAGAGATGGACTCTACTTTCTTTGTTCAAAATGCCACACTGGACATTCTGCCTCATTCAAAACCTGCAATTCAGCTTCTGGTTTATTTTCTCCTACTTTGAAAGGATGTAATCCAAGCTCTGTAAACATTCATAGTTTGTCTTGTGAAGAGTTGAACACTAAATCTTCTGTATTGCCTGGAAATTCCTCTGTAATGACTCCTCATTCAATAAGAAATGTACCTTCTTTACTGTCTAGTAATTCATCTGTAGTGAATTCTCATTCAATGGAAAATGTTGATTCTTTGAATTCTATGTTTTGTGGAAACAGTGTTGATTACTTATGGCATAATAGACTAGGACATGTACCCTTTGTTAAAATGAGGTGTATTCCAACTATACCTGTCCAATTTGCACCTAAACAGCCTTTCCTATGCACAGTCTGCCCCATGGCTAGACAAACAAGAATGCCTTTCACACAAAGCACCATTAAATCCACCAAAATATTTGATGTTCTTCATGTGGATATTTGGGGACCATATCATACACCAACACATGATAATCACAAGTATTTCCTTACTCTGGTAGATGATTACAGCAGAGCTACTTGGATACAAATGCTGCAATGTAAAAGTGGTGCCATTCAGAGCATCAAAACCTTTGTATCTCTCATTGAAAATCAGTTCCAAAGTACACTTAAAACCATTAGAACAGACAATGGATCAGAATTCACCAGCAATGAAGCTCTATCTTTCTTTCAGTCTAAAGGAATCATACATCAAAAGACTTGCCCTTACACACCCCAGCAGAATGGAGTAGTTAAAAGAAAACACAAGCACCTTTTAGAGACTGCAAGAGCTTTGCTTTACCAATCCAAATTACCTTTGAAATATTGGGGAGAATGCCTTAAAACAGCAGTGTATATCATAAACAGGCTGCCTTCCACAATCCTCAACAACAAAACTCCTTTTGAACTCCTCTACCACAAGAAACCTACTTATTCTCACCTGAAAGCATTTGGATGCTTGTGCTTTCCAACTACACTCAAAACACACAAAGATAAGTTTGAGCCAAGAACAACACCACATATATTTGTTGGATATCCTTATGACACAAAAGGGTACAAGGTACTAGATCTAGCCACTAAGAAAATACATGTTTCTAGAGATGTAGTATTTCATGAATCTGTTTTTCCTTTTGCTGTAACTGCTGCTGGTTCTAATTTTGAATCTGTGTCAAAGTTTTTCTCACAAGGTTCCTCTGTTACATTTCCTAGAGTCATCACTTATGGTTGTCCTGTTAATGATAATGATCATTTCTCCAAACACTACATACCTACTGTAGTTGCTGATGAACTTCCATCTGAACAACATTGCACACCAACTGTGGTTACTGATGACTTTATACCTAGACATCCTTCACCTTCAACAACATCAGAAACTAACCAACATCTGTCACAGCCAAACACAAGTCAAGATACTACCCAAAACCTTCCTACTTCTCCTAATATTCACCCAGACTCACTACCTGCAAACCACTCCACTTCTCAAACTACAACACCACCACAAGTAATACCACCTGTTAGAAGATCCTCCAGACATCATAATGTACCAGGATACTTGCAAGATTATGCCTATACTTTGCCTAACCTACACACTACTTCTTTGCTGACCATGCCATCCAATCACCTGACCATGCCATCCAATCACCAAAAGGCCTTAACCATCTCATATCCAAACATTGAGCAGGCAACTCAACTTACACAGCATGATAGGGAACCTACTTCTTATGAGGAAGCATCTTTGAGCCCTGCTTGGCAGAAAGCTATGCAGCAGGAATTTGATGCTTTGTATGCCAATGATACATGGGATCTAGTACAGATTCCAATAGGAAAGAAGGCCATAGGATGCAAATGGGTGTATAAGATTAAGTATAAAGCTGATAGAAGTGTGGAAAGGTTCAAAGCTAGGCTTGTAGTAAAGGGATATACTCAAAAGGCTGGCATTGATTATACAGAAACCTTCTCACTAGTTGTCAAGATGACCACTGTAAGGGTTTTAGTGAGCCTGGCAGTGAAAAGAGGCTGGAACTTATACCAATTAGATGTTAACAATGCTTTTCTTCATGGTGAACTTTATGAAGAGGTGTATATGGAGGTTCCACAGGGACTGTTAGTTGAAGGCAGTAACATGGCTTGCAAGCTTAAAAAGTCCTTGTATGGTTTAAAACAAGCAAGTAGACAGTGGTATGACAAGCTATCCACCTCTCTTTGTTCAAGAGGATATGTTCATTCAGCAAGTGATTATTCTCTTTTTTATAAAAAATCTGGCAGTTCATGTGTGTTTGTTGCAGTGTATGTAGATGATGTAATCCTCACAGGGACAGATTCTAGTGAAATTCAGTCACTCAAATCATTCCTTCATGACAGATTCAAGATAAAAGACTTGGGCAGATTACACTATTTTTTAGGCTTGGAGTTCAAGTATAATGACAGTGGTGTGATGATTACTCAACAGAAATTTACTACTGATTTACTTTAGGAGTTTGACTGCTCAGGTTGTACAGCAGTTACTTCTCCCCTTGATTGCACTTTGAAACTCCAACTAGATGATGATTCTCCCACTATTGATGCTACTCAATACAGAAGACTGGTTGGTAAACTGAATTTTCTCACACATACCAGGTTGGACATTGCATATAGTGTGCAACACCTTAGTCAATTTCTGCAATCACCTAAGGAGTCTCATTTCAAGGCAGCACTGCATGTTCTGCAGTATCTCAAAGGTGATCCTGCACTTGGGATTTCACTGTCTAGCAAGCCAGATTACAACTTGTATGCATATTGTGATTCAGATTGGGCAACTTGTTCAATCACAAGGAAGTCAGTTAGTGGATACATTGTATTTTTGGGTGATAGTCCTATAAGTTGGAAATCCAAGAAACAGAATACAGTTTCATTATCTTCAGCTGAGGCAGAGTATAGAGCAATCAGAAAAACTGTGGGAGAGTTAGTCTGGTTGGAAAGGTTGCTTGGTGAATTGAATGTCCCAATCGACTTGCTCATACCTATATTTTGCGATAGTCAAGCTGCTATTCACATAGCAAAGAACCCTGTGTTTCATGAGCGAACCAAACACATTGAGGTGGATTGTCATTTTGTTAGAGAAAAACTACATGGAGGACTCATTGGCTTGCATCATGTTTCAACAAGTGATCAGCTTGCAGATCTTCTCACCAAGGCACTGCCTGGCAGCAAGCATTCACAGATTTTAAGCAAGTTGGCAGTGAGTTACTCACTTCCAACTTGAGGGGGGGTGTTAGAATTGTAGTTCAGCTTTGATTAAAGAGGCTAGTGGCAGTTAACAAGTTAGTTAAAGTCAGTTAGAATTAGTTAGGGCCACTAGCTAGTTAGTTAAAGTTAGTTAGTTAGTTGAGAGTTAGTTATAACTAACTTTTTCCTTCTGATTTTCCCCTTCTTTTCCTTAGCATCAGATCATGTACAAGTATATATATCTCAAAGTAATCTACAATCAATCAAGTTTTCATTTCCAAATTTACATCACTATGTGTTAACTTTGCAAATCTGTTTTCTCTTCAGTTTTCTGCTTCCTGCTCTCTTCTTCCTTTTCTTCTTCTTCTTCTTCTCTGTTTCTCTGCTTGTCTGCTGCTCACAGGTTCCATTTCAACACTCTCAAACCCAGAGACACAGCCATCGGACCACTCTGAAGAGGAACAGGAGCCATCTGACTCCTTCTTCAGAGCATAAACCCTCTGTAAAAGAGGGACAGAAATAACAATTTACTTTTATTAATAAATTGCTCTAATTTAATCATATTAATTATAAAGATAAGAGAAAAAAAGAAGTTAGTAACTGACATGAGAGAAACCTTATTAGCTAAATAAATGAATTTTAAAATTTAATTTCTTTTATTTAAAATGAAAAAAAATGTTAAAAAGATTTTAAAGAAAAAAGATAAATGAAAATAGGGGTCTTACAAGCATGCCAAATCAGCATGCTCATTTCTTTCTTTTATATATATATATATATATATAGACTAGTCTAAATATACGCGCTTTGCACGTGTCTTTCATATTCATAAGAATAAATTTATAAAAGTAGCATAAATGATATTTAAAAGATGTGTTTGTGTAATAATATAAGAATTTAGAAAGAAAAATTATGAATTTTAAATTGATAAATGATTATGTTTAAGAGTTTGACGCAATCTAGTTGCTCTTTCTTAGGTTTGTTCTAATATTTATTTTAATAAACAAAAACCTCATAGAAATAACATTTGATTGAAAGGTAAAATAAATAGTCACTTTTAAATGAGCACTTAAAAACACGTATTAATGTATAAATAAATATTAATATTTAATATATATTTCAAATAATGAAGAATTTAATACATAAAATTTAATTAATTTTAAAATCTTAAATATTAGAAAAATAATTAAACAACTATTGTCAATTGTGAACTCTATTTTTAAAAGGGTAAAAAAGTGAATGATTTTGCTACGAGGCTTCGTACTTTAAATATTAATAAATTAATTTTAAAATTTTCACTTTACGATTTCAGCTCAATTAGTACTTGATTAATTGAAACAACTTAAAGAATGTTATGTCTCTGTAAAAGAAAATTAATTATACATTTTCTTAAAAGAAGAAGAAGAAGATAAAGGAGGTGAAGGAGAAATTCACATATTAATATATAATAAAATTATACTCTCTAATTTATTTTTTTCATATTAAAATATTGTGATGGATAATTAGTTAGTTTAATAAATAATGGATTGCTATATCAGTTAACATAATTGTAATTGAAAGTCTTAAATGTTAGGACTTTTGATATAGTTCAAATAAGGAAAGATGTAAGAAGCAAAATTTTAATCAATTTTAAAATATTAAATATTAGGAGTTTTACTTTCAACAAATTAGTAAAATTCTATAATAATTAAATAACAACTAATTGAGGAAAATAGTAAATGACAATTTATAACAGTAGAAAGTGAGCATTCCTGCACTAAAATGTTGTGATTGAACACAACATCAATCTCTTTGTTTACTGTTGCAAAATTAGCATTAACACTATTAATGTGCATGTTTATGATGTAACAGATCTTGTCTTATTATAACTAATACCAACATTACTAATACATCTTATTCAATATTATTCTTATATACTCTACCAAAAAATCCCTTAATATTTTGTACATAGGTGTCAATACTCCAAAATTGTAAAATCTTCTGGGCTAATTTGCCAATCTTGAAAAGAAAATGCCTACAATTAGAAGTAGCTCAACTTGTCTCAACTATATTTTTTAAAGTCAAATTCTTGAAACACTGTTAGATCAACCACTCCAACCAATGCATATATCCAAGTCAAACCTAAAACAAGATTGGAATAGTACACCCAAAGAGAAATATATACATATAAATAACATTCAGGCAAGAATTCAATAGAACAAATTAAACAAATGGAGATGATTAAGTTTATGATGATCATTTTGTTTTCTGGAGTAATGGTGCAACAAGCATTGGCTCAGAACAGGGAATCATCATCAACATCATGTATGAACAGGTTACTCCCATGTATGAATTTTCTGAATGGAGGAAGAGGGGATCCACCACAGAGTTGTTGCAATCCATTAAAGGAAATAATAGAGAAAATGCCTGAATGTTTGTGTCAAATGGTAAGTATAAAAGGGAGCAATGCAGCTGAGAAAGCTGGGATTAATGTCAATGAGGCTCAAATGTTGCCTGCTAAATGTGGACAGCCTGTTAACTACATGGGATGTCTTAAAGGTATGTCGGAACTAGAGTAGCTTCTGCTGGATTCAAATATATACGTAAAATATAATATTAAATTTCTCCATAATTTATTTGGAATTGTATTCTTGGTTTCAGGAGCATCAAATTCTGCTGCCAACTCAATGGGGACTACAAGCATCAAAATGAAAATATTGTTGGCTGTTGCTTCTCTGATTTTATCTCAACTTCTATGACTTAAAATTTTGTTATTTTATTTGATCTTTTTTGTATTAATTGTTGAATATTAAATTCTTTACTTTTTTTACTTTGGTGTTATATTAATATCTCCCCTGTATTGTCTATGGACATGCTTTCTCCATTTTTAGTAAACTTAAATGTTTATTTTAAGACTTATCAGGCCCTTTTGTCAAACAAACTGTTGGCCAGTATCTGGGTATATGTTGTTGAATTCCTTACTTGGAATAAGCAAAGGTTAATTGCTCAAATTGGAACTAAAGATATGATAACAACTTACCCGCATCCAATATTTATATCAAATTAATAAATACTACGTCATGTATCTAACAGATACACTTACCTCACAGAACTTGAACTCACAAAAGCCAAAAGTAAGCAAAATAATCCAAAATCAGCACGAACATTTACTATTTTCTATGTCCCAATATCATTTGATTAGACACAATTATTTTTTTTTTAAAAAAACTTTTAAAAATTTGTGATCTTAAATATTTGGTGGCTATAAATTATTTTCTTAAAACAAAAAATATATATTTAAAAGTTATATTACTCTAATTTTAAAAAATTGAGGGAGAGAAAGTATACGTTTTTTTTCTTCAAAAAGTTGGTGGAGCTAGCTTAGCAAAAAGGTAACGGTCATGAAATTTGAAAAAAGCTCCCTTGTGTATCATCCTCTTTTTAAACGGATAGTATCATTTCTCTACAAGTTCCCTTTCTTGTCCACTTTGGTTTACACATACTCCACAACAATCATATTTTGCTGCCACCCTCTAAGCCCCTATGAAATTGACAAAAGCCATGAAGAAGCTCAAGTTCTGGTCAAAAAAGAAGAAGAAAAAGAGGGCTCCTCTCCTTGAACAACCACCACCATCACCGCCGCCGCCACTCCTCCACTGCTATTACCATTGCCCTTACTACCCAATTCAGCCGTCAGCACCGCCGTTGCCACCTTGGTTCAACTACGAACAACAGCAACAGCAACCACATGATGACTCAATTTTCACAACAGAACAGGGGTCGAGTCATGGTAGTAGTAATTCGCAGCACTCTGATAACGTCGGTGAAATCAATCAACCAAAACAAACACCATCGAATAATACTCTGCATCAACAGCATATGGTTCCGAATCAAGTGTATGGCGTACCTGTAATAGCAGAAGCAACAACAGAGAGAGCTGCTGGAGCTTTTGGGTGTGTGATCAATTTTGGAGCTCATTTGTTCCGTTGTTTCTTTCCTTGCTTTCACATTCGAGAATTGAAGTAAGCTTGTATGAATGGAAAGGCTGAAGCAGATGCAGATTGTATGACATCAGGCTACCATCTCATAGAAAGAATTGATACTTGAGTAATGGACTCAGCAAAGCTATGATTTGGTATCTGCCTCTTATCTGGAAACTCAAGAGTGTTTTTGAAGAGGTACTATATATATTTTTATTTATAGTAATAAAACAGTTGTATAAATATATTTATGATGATTGAGTTTTCTATTTCTATATCAAAATTATTTAGGAGCAATTTCTTTGTCATTTTAACATTACGATCAACAAGTTTGAAAAAATATATATATGTATGTATGGTGAATAATTGCCATGTATCAGAGACCGATTTCTCACATATATGTCAGAAATAGTGTCTTCAGCTCCAGTAGACTATAGGAAATAAATATGAATTTCACGTGGGGGGAAAACCCCGCGAAAAACCGACAAAATTGACACAGAAAGATTGGTTCTATCTAGCTTGATTTACGCTGTATATCTAATAAAAATATGAAGTGACATAGTTAATTTTGGTCTCGATATAGCTCTGTATACGAATAATGGGCAACCATACAAGAACTTAAGCGCATAATTAGTGGCATCACGTCCGTCTAACCTCTAACCTCTGTATATGGACCATTGGCAGAAATGCTTCAACTTTGTATCTACAAATATAGAGATGCAGCAAAGACAATGTCCCTCTTGATCCTGGCAACAGCCTCTTCAAATTTTGCCTCGAGCACCACATCTCCAATGGATTTTGCAGCTTCTATTAGCTGCTGAAGAACTTCCTCCAATCTTCTGATAGCTCTGATTAAACTGCCCTCAAACACCGGAGTCATTTCCATAATCTCATAAAACTTAGATCCTCTAGCCCAGGCATAGACAGCCTCCATGATATCAGGTCGGAAAGAACTAACAAAGTTCTCAACATCTATTTGGACCTATTGAAAGCATAACAGAGTAAGACAATGGTATACAAGAAATCTTGGCATAACACCAATAGTTGCTCTTTAGGTTGTGAAATATGGAGGGTCTTCGTTAATTAGTTTCTTAATTCAATTGAACTGATGTTGCTCATTCAAAGCAGTGTTAATATAAATATGTTCAGTTGAGCCCCAAAAACTAAAAGATAGTAACACAGTAGAACATGTCCATTCAGCTTTTGGTTTTTTATACCATAATTATCAAAGCTTTATCAGCATAATCATTCAGATGATGTCATACCTTGCTCTCAAGCTGAACTTTTGCCACCTTGCGAGCTGTATCCTGTAGCTGTGCAAAGAGAAACTCAAGCTCTTCCCGGGGCTTTTGAGCATCCTGAAGCTTTTCTTGCCACACGAAACAAGAGAGAAGAGAGACCATCTCTTCCACTTTAATATCTCTGAAGGTCCCATTCAACATCAATTCAGTCAAGGTCAACTCATCAGCACTGCTGATTTCGCTGGCTACTTTCCCTTTCTCCTCCAAAACATCATCCTTGATGTATCTGCATAACTCCCAACCTTAGAAGCACTTTCATGCAATCCACCAAAATAGCAAAGTCATAAAGAAAAAAAGAATTCCAGAGCAAGAAACCGTGAGAACAGAGAACATGAAGAAGAAATTACGATACCAAACAGAGACCAAAGTGCGTTGCGGAAACAAAGATAGTTCAATGACTCTCCTGCAGTCTCGTTGGCATTGATTATTATCCCAAGTTAAACAACATATGCCTTACCACATAAAAATAGGATAACATCATTTCTCCCCATGGTTTTCTCCTCAAAGAAGGCTACTTATCTGTGGCTCATTTTTGATACTGTCAAAGCTAAATACACCCACTAAAGTACCACGTATCGAAGGAAAGGATCAGAATTACAGTAATAATTCGGAGAGGTTAACAAGCTTATTACAACACTAGAAACATATTGTATGTTACTACACCTTTGTAGGACAAAACAAATTGGCAATATAATTCTGAAGTAGAAAAGAGAAAAGAAAAAGATAAAACAGTTCAACAATGGAAAGGTATCAGTAAGATATAAGAGCATTAACAGCATTATACTCCTCTAATTTTGACAGCGGCAATAGCAACAAGCACAGCTTCAAAGAAGAAACAGAGCCAGTCAGCAAAAACAATACGAGGTCGGTAAGATAGATAAGCAAATTTACCCGAGTCTTCTAAGAGTTCTTTTCCTTGCTTTAAGTTCATCTTTGAAAGCTAAAACAGTTGAAGTACGCAGTGTTCTCTTGATTGATTTGATTTTGCTAGTAAGTTCTTTCTTCCTATGCAAAACCTTAAGCTTCTCTTTTATAAGGGGAGACTTCGCTATCTCATACCCTTCAAACAGACTCTCCAATGCCTCTATCCTACTTGAAGCCTTCCTGTAGGAGCTACTTTGAACCTGCAGAACATGCATCAAATGAACACCAAGCTAATATACCAGGCAAGCTAATACCAGAAAATCGGGGAGAGAGATGTCGACTGCGTGTGACCTTCATGTCATCTTCTGGGTGTAAGAGAGGCATGCTCTCCATTGAAAATCTGCTGAGAACTTCAGAAACCTTCTTTAGTGTATTTTCTCGAACTTCCGAAGGCAAAAGATCTTTTGGTATCACAAGGCGGATACTGCTTAAACTATCAATCTGTCAATAAAATTGTTTAGCAGAAAATACATTAGCTAAGACAAACAAGCAGAACAACAAACATACATTTAAGTTCCATGATTGTCAGTGTAAGAGATTACTTCTCGCTCATTACCAATGAGATAAAATATACATGCAACATACAAATAGATGAGAAGAGATCTTCAAAATCTATGAAAATCGACACATTCACATGCAGAAAAAGAAGGCAAAGGGCATTCAATTGAGTAACCTTTCCACCAAGGATCCTTTCTATTTACAATCCAACCAAAGGTGCTCCACCAAATCCACACATTTTTCTTGTTGTTAGAGTTCGTGAATGGTGGCCTCTTAATTCTTGGGCTTCCTCCTTTACTGGTCTTACTAGCAGGTCATTCTTCAATTACTCGAAGTGAAGTCCTTCCAGAAGGATGTGACAGCTTGGTGACACCGGTAAGGGTGTGAATCTCCGATGTCTTCATAATAACCAAGCCTTCTTTGTGAAGAGCGACATGATTTTACATCATCACACCCAATGTCAACACGAAGAAATGCATTCTAAATTCCCAACTAACCTTACACATCGAAGCTCGCAATCTTTAGAGAACAAAAGACTGGGATCACTATGTTTTTGTGGACCACTAAGGGATAGAGATCAAGTTGACGATTACAACAAGAAGGAGATGGCACATTGCTGTTATTTGTATGGAAAAGAGTCTTTTGTTTGACAAATAAAAATTCTAAAATTGGCACCATAACATATATGTCAAGCTATGAACAATTCTTTTCTCAATTTTGAGTAAGGTTGTTCATCATACAAACGACTCAACAGCCTATCATCAAAAAAGATGTCTTCAACCTCAACGAAGTTACTCACGTATAGTTATATGCACTTCTAATAAGATGGCCATATCGTGAGAGATGAGAACGATTCCACCGATCGACTCAGGCTGCGGACAAGCACGGAGACGTGACCGCCCGAGCAAGTCTTTTGATACATTTTTCTACCTAACTATATAGAATAATCTAAAAATGATTAGTATACAATGGAAAAACCACAATAGACAAGGCTTGCGCTATTGGAAAAGGCAAGAAGAGGTTACAACGCCAGAAAACCTTACTGAAAAGAATGGACAATTCGAAAAGGAAATGAGGCGATTAATGCAGAATTTCCATTATCCAGGAAGTTTAAGGAAAAAATAATAAACCTTGGGCTATTGAGGAAGCGTCTAACCCTGTTTTATCGACTCTCCATAAACAAAGTATCGAATTGAGATTAATTAGCAAATCTCTCCAGATTGAGAACCTTAAAGGTGGAAAATCTTATAAGCCACATCTCGTAAATCCATTAGGGCAGTGCGTACATTAATATATTCTACATTTTCAAATTACTTATGCCAATACTGGACCCATAAATCGAGATAAATAGCTCTGTCAGTACGCATTGTAAGATGGTCCCTATTGGTTGAGGGACCTTAAGCAATCATCACCTCATGAGCTACCCTTTGCCTTTGAGGTTGTATTAGGCTCAATGTCCATTATTAACATGGTATCAAAATCAACACTCATTCCTATTCTTGGTTTGCATAATGTTGCACCCCTGCGTTATCTTGTCCACACAATAGATATCCAATCATGAGCAGCATATCGGAGGGTCCCATACTGATTAAGGGCATGGATTGTTGTCTCCCCATATGGTCTTGGACAATCCACACCTCACCAACTAAATTTCGAGTGTGAGTTAGGTATATGGTCCAGAGCTAAATTTTGAGAGTGAATTAATTCTCGGGTCGATTTTCTTAACATGTACTTTGAGTTTTCCGGTTGAACGCACAACAGTGATCACAAAAAATATTTCAAGGAATAATCTGGCAGCAGATACAGGATAAAGACCCCTTTTCTATTTTGAAGAGGTAATGATTTGCTATTTTCATTCAGCTTATTTTAATCATGATTCCTCATTTTGGAAGATTTACCAAACTGGTCATGCTAGAAATGATTGCTCTTTCAAGATTCTAAATCATTATTGAACAAATAATACTACGCTTTTCAAGCCCCCACACCCAACTTCATGGATTAACAGTCAGAGACATACTGACAATAGTCAAGCAAAAACAAAAATCAGAGACTTCTGAATTTGTTCCAACGATATGCACAGCTGAGTATCAAGAGGAAAAATGCAGATCTTAACCGTACTTGATCACCAAGAAAGAATGACCTATATTTTCTTCGAAGTACTTTTCTTTTGGGTTTTGTTGATACGTAATTTGTAAGTACTTTCACTACTAAACATGTGGCCTGCAAGACAAATACCTGCTACTTCCCACCAGCACATATATTGCCTAGCATTTTTTTCCTTTACTGGGATTTAACCCAAGTTTCTCATAGGTTTCATCCCACTTCACTGACCATTAAGCCACACCCTTGGTTGATTTAGTTTGAAGTTATCCTAGTGGAATAACACATGAAGGCTTGGTACAAAATTTAAGTCTTTTGGCGCAATCGATCATCTTAAATTTACTAAATTTAATACTCATTATCAGATTTTTATAGCAGCCAAATAAGCCTGAGGAGCTTACCTGAGATAAAGGAAGAGAGACAACAGCAGGCTCCCCAAAATCCATCAACCGGACGATTTTAATCGTCTTTCTACCAACCTCATCCTTCAGCACTTTACATCTCGTGAGTACATCTATTGTATAATTCGCGTCCTCTGGTTTTTTATTTGCATCATCTGAACATGACCATTCAACTAAAAGTTAAGGAATCTAACTAACAAGAGAACTCAACTGATGCCGAATTAAATCTGATCTCACCTTCAGAAAGCCCTTTCACCCTTTCAAAATTAATTATTACTCCCCATGTGACCTCTTCATTGATGGAGAAGGTTGGAATATCAACATCAACCTTTGTACACTCAATGCATACAAGCCTACCAGGCTGCAGAAAAGGTAAGCAATATTTTGGAGAGAAAACAATGTCACGTACATCCCTCTTCAAGCTCTTATGTTGTTCTAGCAGATTATAATATCTCTCAAGGCTGTCTTCTTCTTCAATCATAATTGAGTTTCTCTCCTCTTCAAGAATTTTTGCTTGTTTCTGGTAAGAAAAAGGAAAAATAAAAACAAATCCCAGAAGAACTTCATCGAGA
Organism: Datura wrightii; assembly: GCA_035772735.1. Classification (NCBI taxonomy): domain Eukaryota; kingdom Viridiplantae; phylum Streptophyta; class Magnoliopsida; order Solanales; family Solanaceae; genus Datura; species Datura wrightii. The sequence continues at coordinate 41,493,189 of JASDFA010000014.1, forward strand.
GCCAGAGAGAGACAGAGCGCTCGGAGTTGAGTCGACTTTGATATTAAAAAAAGAAAGAGTTGAATCAATTGACAAACCTCAAGATCAGGAAGCGCACGATCTGCTTGAAATTGATAAAATGAGTTACGGAGCAGATTTTCAGGAAGACCATCTTCAGACCGTATTTGATTTAATAGCATGTTATAGCTTAAATGGAAGGCGCTGATATACACAAAGTAGAAGTCACATACAAAGTTGAAAGTGTTGTACGATGATAATAACAACTTTGTTTGTTTTTTTTCCTTTTTTTTTTGTCTGTGTGTGTGTGGGGGGGGGGGGGGGAGAGGGGGGATCCCCCAGGGCTAGTGGCGCACACTTCGAAGTTTCGAAGTTCGGTGGATAATGAGCTCAACCCCTTTACATAGCCATAATCATTTATTTAACCAATTACTCATTTTTCAATAGGGCCAAATAGCTGTACAGTTGTCATCAATGCACTATTTGCCGTCTTTGCTTCTTTTCACGGTATGCTGAAACTTCTTAATATAAAGGGAAAAAAGAGAACATATTTCTGATCCTCCAAGGCAAAAGAAAGATAATTTACTCAAGAAAATCTTGACTTAAAGGAGAATTCAAAATTTGGCACCTGTTTAATGCATCAGCACTTCCTTTTAGCATGCATTTAGCTGTAGAAGGTTCAAGTTTCTCATCAACCATAAGGATGCAGATCCCACGTTCATCAATCCCTCGACGACCAGCACGACCACTCATCTGAATATACTCACCACTGGATAACCACCTAAACTTGTCTCCATCAAATTTACGAACATTTGTGAAGACAACAGTTTTTGCAGGCATGTTCAACCCTATACTGAAAGTCTCTGTGGCAAACAAACACTACAAGAAAATCATATAGAGCAACATGATCAGTATTGAGCTTAGAAGAGTCTCCTACATAGGAATAAAGTGTACCTAAATTTTTATGCATACACAGACTACTTGCATGTGTAAGTTGATTTCAGAAGTACTTTAAGATGAGGTAAACAAATCTGAAGAAAAAAACAAAAAAGAGCATATATACATTCCCCTGGCACCTATTTTTTTAATAACCGTTCCGCTGGCACCTCCATAGAATGATGGCAGAACCATATTTCAGATGTAGAGCCTAAGCAGGCATTCAACACTCAAACAGGAGTATCGGTCCCAACTTATGGTCCCACTACTAACAAGAACTTTCTCTTCCTTTTTTTTTGTTTCCCACCCGGTACTGGAACGCGCTTTTCGGGGCCTGACTAATCCAGATTCGCACTGGGAAGTCCCACTTAAGGGATAAAGCGCTCCCTATCAAATACCCAGGGCTCGAACACTAGACCTCTGGTCAAGGAACCAGAACGAATACTTGCCACTCCACCACAATCTTTGGTGGTATGAACAAGAATACTCCCGCCAAAACTGAAGGTAACCTTAACAACCAAAGCATCATTCTATCACTTAGTTGAGCTAGTACTCTATCATAGGATTAATAAGTTCACATATTTTGAAAAATCTCATCTACTCCGCAACTGCAGCAAAAATTCAGGACACAAGACAAATAGATCTTTAAAAGCAAATATAAAGTTAATCAACTTCTTCTTGGCGTGCATGAAGTAAAATTGTCGCATAAAAGTCCTTCTCCTAATAGGATTAATTCTTTGAAGCAATTAAAGATTTCTTTTCTCCAACCTTGATGAATCCTTCTTGGAACAGGATTTCAATCACTTCTTTCAGTATAGGAAGCAAACCAGAATGATGCACACCAATTCCACGTTTCAATAGGGGAAGCATATTTATAACCTGCAATTTCAAATATAGCTATCAGTAATTAGCTAGTACTCTTTCCAAACATTTAAAATATGAAACAACGCAACCCCTGATCCAAGGGATATATGGTGAAAGAGAACAATCACAGAAGCTGTACTTAGTAAGAAGAGTATCCCAGCGCTTCCCTTGTAACCACATATTAAATCTCAGCTCTGCGGCTAATCAAAAATAAATATAAGACACTCACCTGGGGAAGCTTTTTATCGTCATCCGACAACATATCCATCGCACTCCAGAAAATAGTTTCAATATTCACCTTCTCATCATCATTGTTTAGATCCATTTTAGCCATCTATCCATATTCAAAAGGCAGAATAGTTAGCCTATTAACCCAAGAAGCGCTGTTATTCGACAGAACTAGATGTTCTCAAGTGCCAACAAATAAAAAATCCATATAACTCTACACAGAGAGAGTTGGTTTAAAAGTGGATGGAAAAAAATATACTCCTACAGTATGGAAGTCATGTCGAAGAATGATGGCATGGTCTCTTCTCTCTGAACCAGGTGAAAAGGGGTAATAGAGAAGAAATCAGGAAATCGTTACACTGGTTTGCCAACCTCGTAGTATGACAATATATCCGTCTAAGAAATATATGCTTCAACAAAATACACAGAAAATTTACCTGCATTGCTAGAAATTCACATTCTCTTTTGCTGAAGCTGAAACATATTACAGGATCATATTGCCGCTGGATAATCATTTTAACCATCTTGAATATGTCACTATCCTCGCCAGATTTGCCAACAACCAGACCCTTCTGCCACTTTCCATTTTCTCTTTTCTTATCCCCTTCATTGGCTGGAACAAGAGCATTCAAAGCTTTCTGAAAACTATCCTCACGAAACTTACCTTTATCATCAACCACCAAGTATAACCCATCACCACCAGAAGGAAATATATAATGCTGAAGTGGTGTGGGTCTATAGTCAGTATAAACAATGTGACATGGTTGCTGATGGACCTGCACTATGACAAACCAGATTATTGTCCCGCCATAAGATTCACAAACAGTTTAAACTTTCATAAATTAGTATCTCAGTGAAACAAGGATAACTCAAGATTGCTCTTTCCAAGTGGTGAAATATTCTGGTAATAAAAGCTCTCCTCGTCATTTGCCATTATGGATAACTTGATGCCTCGGTTTGGACTGACCAGAATAATTGGTAGATACAGCTAGTGATTTGCATGGAGTGTCGCAAAAAGGGGAGAGAAATTCATGCATGGGATTCTTGAAAAGGTAGGGAAAGAGATGCAAAGGATTAGAAGAAACCCCCTAAGCTTCTAGCATAGTTAAGTTCCTTTTGCAGGTTTCCAGGATGAACCAGTGGTCCAGCTGGATCTAAACAATGGCCTTGTACACCTATGTCAGTCTTTAGTCCAAAACTCTTTGCTTGAATTCTCTCTCAGAGCATCAACCTAGACTAGTTCATACCCATGGTACATATTTGTGTTCTTCACTAAGGGGAAATGAACCTAAAATGCCCATCAAATACTTAGGCTTCCAAACATACCCATAATAAGTATGCATCATACAACAGGCAAATATTTTTATTTTTCTAATATAAAAATAACAGGAAAGAAAATTCACAATTTAAATGGAGTACTGTTTGGACAGTGAGGATTCATATAGCTGATCCAACTTATTCGGATTGAGGCATAGATGTTGTAGGCAAAGATTACAAGATTTTTTTTTAAACCTTCCGGTAACATCTTGTATATCAAATAACAGCCCAGACGAAGATAACAAGATGATAGATTATTACACTTATCTTTTACGTTGTAAAAGAATATGCTAGTTCACTACAAAGCATATATCAATCAATCATCTACACATCAATCCAAACCAAATTGGGTATAAACAAGGTTTAGAGGATACAAGCTAGAAACCAAGCAATTTAGGAGTTTAACACTGAGTCGGAAACAACATTAATATCAGATTCTTTGCACTGCTGATGAAACAGATCATTCCCCTTGACCCTTCAATACATAACCCATCCCCCAGGTCTATAGACCTGCAAAACCTATCTGTTTAGTTTAGTAGTTTATAAAGGCAGCAAGGTTTTTTTATATTACTTTCAAGACTTGAACAGCAGCATTATGATAACAAGTTCTTTAAAGCCCAAAGGCAATCAATAAATACCATTGTTCCAAATATATTCCATGAATTCCAGTGAACTTTCAATGAAGGTCGTTAATAATAAATGAGGAAGTCATATCCAGGGCGGAGCCAAGTGGGAAAAAGGGGGGTTCTCAGCGGACGCTAAAACTATTTTATATTTACATATAGTAGATGTTGAATCCCCTTGGCTTTTTCTAGTGTTTACTTCTCTGTATTGTGAACCCCCTTAGTGAAATCCGGGTTCCGCCACTGGTCATATCCATGAGCATATCAGATGGTTTCTAGCATCAAGCATACTAATCAACTTCAATGAGTTTAAACAAGTACCTTTGCAACCCAATCTGCAAACTCTTTAGCATTGGGTACCGTGGCTGAGAGGAACACAAAGCGGGCATTTTTCGGGGCCATAACAATGCTTTCCTCCCAAACCACACCTCTTTCTCTATCACGCATGTAGTGTACCTCATCAAAAATAACCCAAGCCACCTCCCTTGTGACCTCTGATCCTTTGTACTGCATACTACGCCAGATTTCTGTAGTCATTACCTGAAACCAATTCACACCTTAGCCTACTGACACCCAGCAGCGATAAGAAAAAACTAAGAGCAGACGCATTGAACAGAAACTCGGCATACCAAGCAAGAAGCATTTGGATCAATCGTGACATCTCCTGTCATCAAACCCACATCTGAAAACTCCTCTTTGAATTCTCTATACTTCTGATTACTAAGCGCCTTAATTGGTGAAGTATATACTACTCGCTGATTATTCTTCAGGGACATGGCAATTGCATACAATGCGACAACTGTCTTTCCTGCTGATGTGTGTGCTGATACCTACAGGCACATTTCAAATTCAGTCCCACCATTGTTAAGTATACAACTGATTTAAATTAAGGTGTATGTCAGGTGAATGTTGAAATTTATAGAAACTGAAAAACTGCAATTTTCCTTGAATGAAAAATTATTTATCACTAAAATGATACGGGGACCCCAACTAATTAGTGATTGAGACTTATTTGATTGATTGATTTTTGATGAAGTAAGAGTTAATATTAAGAGAATCAAGAAGATGCAGTAAAAGCACTGTATTATTTGATTGATTGATTTACCTATTGGGAAAAGGCAAACTTACCATGACGGATTCGCCATTATTAAGACAGTTGATTGCTTCAGATTGAAAAGGGTCGAGGGTAAAAGGGAACTCCTTAGCAGGTTTTGAGTCTTGTTGAGACAAAGCGGAAGTTGAAGCAGAGGGAACATACCCTTCTGGGTATGATACATCATGCACACATGCCACTGGCTGACCCACACCCAGTAAACCATTTTGTTTCAGCTGTTTATTTGGAGGTATATCACCCTCATTGGAATATTCTTGCGACTTCCTCTTCAAAGAACCCATATTTCACTATTACTCCACAACCTAAAACAATTCAATTAAGAAATTAAACCATATTCAGTCAGGCTGCACATGCCACTGGCACCAATACATTTAATAACTTCAATGACAAACCTAAACTATTTCACAACATGTACAAAACAGGAAATTAGAAAAAAGAAAAAGAGCGAGGGAATATAGTTGTACTTGAATAAAGCGGTATGAAGAACAAGAAACTGGCGGCCGGAGGTTGTACTTGGAGGCGCTGGCGGCGGCGATTTTCCTCAGTTCGTTTTCTGAGGCGGGGAGGGGAAAAGAGACGGAAAATAACGCAGGTTTGCCTACTAGTAAACCTGTGTTAGGTCGGTGCTGATATGGATTTTCACAAATACTTTCTTTACCATTAAAAACAAATTGTGCTAAAACATTTAAGAAATCATAAATATGGAGCACACATTTTTTTAAAAATTGTAATTATCTTCTAATCAAATTATAGCTTATCATTTTATACTCTAGTTCTCTTAATTATTTTCTTGTTCTTTCTAATTTTTGTGGATACTAAAGTCTATTTTGACTGTAGTTTAATTGATCTGATTATTAATAAATGAAAATTAATTAAAATTGAAATACATATTCATTTATTACAATCTGCATAGAATATATGTATGCTATAATTTAAATTTTATTAATCGTTCGCGTACTAATAAACTAGTCCTTCGCAGTACTTAAATTGAAGCTTAAATTTTATTTAACTAAGAATAATAATAGTTGAAAACTTAGTTCATTATGTCAAAGTTCAAAGTTTGAGTAATTTAGTGAATTTGAATTAGTGAAAGAGGTGAATATAACCATCTAATTCTGATTATCTATTTGTGTTTAAATTATTTTATTTCATATTTTTGTTGTTGTTATCAGGAAAAAAAAAAACCTTTGTACTGCGAGAAATTCTAAAATTAAATAGTCAAATTTTTTTTTCACATATATCAATATCAAAAAAAAACATTCAATATTTAAATTTATTTCTCCATATAACATTTCCATGTAACCCTTTTTGTTGCTCAAAGATTAATTTTACTAAACCTTGGACAAGATTATCTCATCCTTCGATAAAAATTGCAGAAATATCATTAGTATGAGATTTCAAATATTGGTCACATAAAGATTCATCAAATTAATTGCTCATGTTGTACCGTATATTCTATTGAAGACCACAATTTGCTTAAAATTTTTAATATTTCTTTTTTAGTGACGTTGGTGTTTGACAAGGTGTTACATCTAATAATTTATCAAGCGAATCTGCTAGAACCCTCAATCAGGAATACCAAATAAAATTTTGTGCACCAAAACTAAAACAGACGGTTCACAATGAATATTTTAGCCCGACTTTGAACATGAAATCTCCAAATCGTGAGTCACATACCTCAACTAATCACCCATCAACACGGCAAGTCCCAACTAAAACTTCTCATTCCAAAAGAAATAAATATTAATTTTGAATAGAATAGCTACCCAGTTGCTTTTTTTTTTCCTTTCTTTTTTACCTATCCGACAGAGAAGAGCTAGCTAGTTTACATAATACGATCACATCAACTGAACTAACATACTAATCATTCAAATTCAATCATCATGCAAGATAAGCATCTAACTATGAGCTTAGTATGCAAGATAACATACTAAGCATCATGCAATTGGGAATGTATCAGAGATTAACCTGATCTTCATTAAGACAGAGTAATAACCGACTATTTACAAAGGCCAAATTTAGCAAAGGTCGAGGCAGGTAATGTCATTCATATGCAACCCTCGAGTTCTTTCCAGCATTCAACTGATTAAATATGGTATAAACCTCGTGAAAAATAGTAATGCAATGGCCGCCTTACAAACTTAAGTTGTTTGTGTCCGGTGTAGTTCCAGTCTTTTTCACTGTCCCCTCCTACCATTCTCCTTAGATCTTTTTGACTTCTTTGCAGAGTCCATCCTATCACAGTTCCCCGTCCTTTTTTGATTGATTGATCGGCTACTCCCCTTTGTTGCACCACCACTATAGTCCCCCTCGTCATTCAACTCAAATTCCACATTGTGATCTTCAGAATCATCAATGACAGACTTCTTACTACTTTTAGAGTGTGTTTCAGTAGCACCTTCATCATGTTCCCAGCGGCCTCTTTCCTCAATATCTTCGTTAAGGTGATAATGGTAATCCATATCTGAATCAACACTCTTGTCAGAACTTGGCTTTCTTTTATCTGTGATAGCAGCAGTCAAATCTACAGTAGTATTACTATCACGGTTTCCGCTTCTCTTATCCCAGCGATCAGGTGATGATGGAACACTGTTATGATGCCTAGACCTGCTTCTTCTTCTCTTGTGATGCAAATTTCTGTCTTGTATCTCATCTAACCACTCACCGTGGGAATCTGTACCATGATCTTCTTTCCAATGTCTTGAGCCCCTCTCTCGGTTTCCAGATCCTGCATCTCTATATCTACTCTTTTCCGGCAAATCATCACCGGAGTCGGAACCGCTAACTCCTTTTTTGATGTCACCATTATGATGTTGACGCCCCAGTTTTTCATTATGGTGGCTTCTTGATCTTTTCCTTGAGCTATGGTGGTGCCTAACTCCCTCTTTCTCTCTGTCAGATAAATCCCAATCAGAGTCACTACTGTGGTATCTATTGTTACCATGTTGATTTGTTTCCTCTTCATGTTGTCCTGTTCCCTCTTTGTATTGTTTCTTATCAAAAATTTTGCACCGTTTTTTATCAGAACGGTCGCCTCTCTCTTGATGTGTCCTCTTATGAACATCATAATTATCATAGTGGATCCTTGAACTTCTGTTCTCCCTTGAATGAGACCTTCTCTCCCTTGAACGAGACCTTCTCTCCCTTGAACCGGATATTACAGAGCGATGCCTGTCATTTCCAGAAAACTTAGCAGAAGTTTTACATGAACGTATTATAAATAATAAAAATTTATGCTAATAAAAACCTCAGCAATATTCTGGTGCAAGAAACCATATATAATAGCATAAATATTTTTAAAAAGGTGCTGAATTGAATGTTAAACCATGCTTTCTGCACTCCATGCTTATATTACGGGAAAAAAGGAGAGAACTTCATCACCGAAAAAAGCAGAGAGCGTGCAATCTGAGAATGCACAGAAGACGAAAAAGGGTACAGAAGTAACATTCAATATGAATAGTAAAAATCATGTCTGACCCAAGGCCTTTTATTACAACAACGACATACCCACTGTAATCCCATGGGTGCGCTCTGGGGAAGGTAGAGTGTACGCAGATCTTACCCCTACCTCACGGAGGTAAAAAGGCTGTTTCCGAAAGACCGTGGCTCAGGAACCAAACCTTTTTATTATTGTCTTTTTAGAAGTCCTTCACCACTTAACAGAATGTTAGTTGAATCCTATTCATTCATGCATGGAATATTAGACCATATAGACCTATTCTAATATTCAACCAAATTACTCTATACTGGATTCAGACAAAAAGTCAAAGTATTCAACCAAATTACTCTATACTGGATTCAAACATTAAGTCTAAGTATTCATGCTCTAGATTGATATGCATCCATGTATTCACCATACCTTCTACTATAGGTTATATTCACCCACACCTTAGTCTTCCAGAAACTTAAAACAGGGAGATATATATCTTTCACCTACAATTAAAAAAGAACTATGATACTGAGGGAAGAAAGAGGAGCCAACAGTAATCAGAGGTGGCAATTTGAACCCAAAATTGTTTGACCCACTTAATCCACTCATGATGAAACTGCATTAAAACCACCCATTAGGTTGAAATGGTTCAAGCCTTTTTAACCCATATAACAATGGACTCATTCAGGTCGAAAGCAGTTTGAAAATATTGTCAACTACTGTTATCATAGAACTGATTGGGAGGGGTCAACTGATTCCTCCGTCAATTGTAAATTTCTCTCTTTAATATGATAAAACCATTTGTATCTCAGCTTGCGCTAGGTGGTTTGTTAAAAAAAACTAGTACTACTATTATTTTTAACACCACCGTTTATAATGCATTCACATTTAACCAATTAAAAGTTGTTGGCTTTTTTCTAAAATAGTTCTGCAGCCCTTCGAGAAGATTATGTATGGTCATATTTCCAAGTACCACAATATCATTATTTGTTCAGATGAAGTTAGTTTCACTTTTCAAGTGCTGATATTTGTGGTTTTCAAATGCCGAGTATATTTTAAAGTAGCAGTGATGAACTTGGGAATTGCAAGTTTGCAACAGCATACACCGTAGCAAATTAGAGAAGTGAGTTACTAGGCTAAGAGGACAATGAGAACAACAAATGTACTCGCGGAAATGGAAAAATCTCCAAATTCTGTATTCATGGATTTACTCAATCAGCCATTGCAAATATTTCTAACGAGAAAGGTGAGCCGTAGAATGGAGATCCAAGCCATCATATCAATAAATATGAGCACTAGGCTCAAAGAGTCTTGTTTTTTTTCATTTGCATGTCCACTATTGGTTGCAACCTGGTTTGGTTAATTTTTTCACTGGAATACTGAGGAATATCGTTTAATCATATTTCTACAAATATCTTCATTCCTAAAACATAGTGTATCTAATGGAATCAAAATTTCTATTTGCAAACTTTTGTAGATTGGTAATGGCTAGTTCCAAGAGTTTTTACTTTTCTTTTCTCATTCATGTACAAGATACAGGTATGAGCTGAATTACTTATCACCTAACCCAATTTTTCCCCATATTAAATATAGGTTTGGTTGGGCTTGACCCAATTTTCTTTAGCCTGTTCTCAACCAGCTCAAATCACAACCACCTGATTGCCACCACTATGGATTCGACAGCTGTCTTACTGTAATCTCTTAAGATCAGAGAGCCATAACTGAAATATCAATTTTTGAGATGGGCGTGTCAACGTGTTCTTTTGTAAGGATGAAAGTATCAACATATGATTCAATACGTTATCAAGTTCACATGAAAGATACCAAAAACTAACAGACCTGTCAGAATCATCTGCCAGCATCTTGTAGGAATTCAACATCCGTTCTGAGTTTTTCCGTTCAAGCCGTCTATCATACACAGATTCATCAGCATATCCAAACAAAGCAGCCATCTTTGTAAGCCAGTATCTTGGCGGTGGTTTGTCCAAGTCCGCCCATTCATAATCTCCACCAGGATTGCGGAAACAGTGGATAAAGTTGCATGCTGTTCCACGGGAGCATGACTGTCAACACATATGTGTGTATTCATGTTAAAAAATAGGAGGTACAAAAGATCTTAGTATAAGAATCAGGTAAACAATAAAGATGTTCTTTAACTAATCTACTCCCTACAAGTATTGCTGACAAAAAAACAGAGTGACTAAGTTATTAATACAGAACTCAAACAAGAATAGTGAGATTCAAGCTGTACCTTAAGCTTCGATTTCATGAATTCCCCACATATGGCAACCTTCCATTTTGTTAGAGTAACAAACTCGCATGTGATCTATAAAGAATCAAACATGCCAAGAAGAAAAAACAATTGTCATTACATTCTAGCCAAGTGGTTCAAATGCAAGGAAGCAAAGTGCATAAATAGGCTATTGTGATCCCTAGAAGTGTGTATTTGCATGCATTAGGATGTTGGTATTATCACCGTTGACTTCTCCCAGGGTAAAAAAGAAATAATATGCTATAACCAAAAGGGGAAAATTCATATGCTTTCACGCGATCAGTTCTCTTGAAAGAAAGTTCCAAGAATAAATAACAGCAAAATGCATCTCATTTTAACTGCAAACCATTAATTTAAATGGAAGTCAACATACCTGTTTGCTAGCGAAGTAACGTCCATTTATAGAACGATAAGCAAGCACTGCAGAATCTATATCTTTGTAGTGTACATAAACATTCCCTCGCAAATGAGATGAACTGTTTCTACACACCTAAATGAGGAAACATATTAGTCGGTTACGCAATTAAAGGAGAATAAAAAGCAAGCTCCTCACTAACAGCATTATGTTGCAAATAGAACTTTTCATTGTTGTGACACGGCTCTCCAGAAGATCTCCTTGGTTTACATCTACTGATACATGTTTTAGATTCTTAAACCTCCTTTTGATGTCAGGATTTATTTATTTATTTATTCATTTATTTTATATTATTTTTGTGTGTGTGTGTCTGTAGGGCATTCCCATGCCTATATTTGACCAAACGAAAAGAAAACTAAGGAACGATTACTTTTTTTTAAAAACCCGGCAACTTTTGAAAGGACTTATTTCAGAGGGAAGTTTTTCCTGTCAGAAAATCGTTTCAATTCCCACATTTTTCATGCTTAGACACACCTAATGTGCAAAGCAATTAACTTTCTAACACTTCCCTTATGCTTCCTTGGCAACCAAACGTACCCATGAGAAAAGGCTAGAATATTGTAAGGCACCTAACCAATGCAACCTTTGACATCATTCCAAGAAAATATTCTTGCTGTTACTGATTTGGAAGTTACATTCTAAACTGAGGACCATAATTAGCAACAAGTCAACAATGGAAAGAAAGAGAATTCACTACCTTGAAATTTATAATTTCTCCAAACTTCAAAAATTCAGTGTGAACATCCTCATAGAATTCCTCAAAACTACATTCAACTTCCTCATCTGTATACTGTAGAAAGAAGAACAAAGGACAAAAATTGATTGCATAAACATATGCAGAGTATATGAAATACAAATAGAAGTGCAAATACGACTAGGCACTAGCAAGTACTTTAGCGACAAAATAGCCAACAGAAAACCAACACGCTCTAACACAAGACACACTTGGAAAAACTCTTAAGATTTTGCAAATTGAAACTACCGAGAGCTACCCAAAAAAAGTTCAGCACGCACATTCATAAAGATTGTGCAAGTATAACGAATTAAATCCAATAAATGAAAATCCGGATTTGAGCATTTAGTACTGGACTAAACTACTATTTTTCCAGAGATAAATAACCCTCAAATTTGCTAAACATAATAGTTTTTCTTTAGCCCTCCAGCAGAAAATATAACTGTAGTGAAGCTAATTAAATAGAGACAAACTTGTGATTAGGCATGGAACAAAGCTCTAACAAGTCACTTTATGTCAATTATGCAAATAGGAATATACTCTCCTAGATAATGGTAATGCAGCTTCAGACTTTCAACTTAAGACACAGAAGTTCTGACACTAAAACCACTGCCATCTACTTGAAGCTATTCGAAAAGAACCTAAACATTAAGTCATTGTGAACTACGAATTTCCCGCCAAAATAGTCACGGCATATGTAAAGGGAGCAAGAGAATCAGAAGCTTGATGATTAGATTTTTGGATGATTGTTAAGACATTATATAGCTCCTTCTCGTTTGGCTTGACTATGGAAAAAGGGATCATGTCAATCGTCAACGGGTACCAAAGAGCTATATAGGTTGGACCAGGTACCAAAGAACTTTGTCAATCCCAGATACATCTTTAAAAGGGCTGACCAACAGCTTTATCACTAATCTTTAGATTACCGATTACACGCAATAGTAATACCTTTTATGCAAGAAAGGCACCACAAATCCCATTCAAAAATAATTTCTTGTTTGTCTTCCTTTTCTCTATTACTAAAAACAGATGGGTAAATAACATGAAGAAATGAAAAAAATAGAAATCACAAACATACAACTGTTATATTCAGAATTCTTTAGCTCACTTTGGAAAACAGGATACAGAGTTCCTAAGAGCCTCCAGCTGAATCGCCGCAAGAAAGACGTGCCTCCAGAATTTTCAGGGCAGATATTCTGTTTTAAGGGAGTTAAAGAACAAACAAAAAGCTTCTACCGCGAAGAAAATAATTTTTTTTTTTAGTACAAGAATACATTACAACTTAAACATAATCCATCGCCCATCACTTGGATTTAAATTAAATGATCACACTTAAAGAAAAGTGAATAAGATCAAGAAGAAAATTACCACAAAGAAAAAAAGAGGGTTAATGATCCAGCCACATCTTGACAAATATTCATTACTCATTGGCAATTGACGACCAACATTGATCAGTACTGATGCAGGTAAAGAAGCAAAAAAGTAGACATACCCAAAAACTGAAATATTTATCTATTCAGACTTGTGCTTTTTTGCTTTTGTGAAGAGAAACATAAACAACCAAAGGAAGAACTGACCAATAATTTCAGAATAGAAGTTCCAAAGAAATGCAGTAACTGAAAACTACTAAAGATTAGCAAATATTACAATCAGGATACTAGAGCCACATGAAGACTTCATTAACAGACCTCAAGCCCCTCATCCTGCTCCCAAGCAAAGCCAGGTCCACAGTACATGTTCTTCATGAGCAGAGTGCAGGATTTATCAGGATACAAGTGAACCCTACTGCAACGTGAACCAAATCGACAAGCCCCAGTTTTTAGGTGGAAAGGACAATGAGCTTTATCCTGCCATGTGATATGCAAGAAAGCAGATGGTCATGCTAGACAAGATACGAGGAGAGAAGAGACTAGTTATTTTGAATATTAGAAGTTTAGGACATAAGGAAATAGCAATAAACTGTCATCACTATTGAGGCAGATCTACGCACAGAGGACATTATAATTAGGATTTATAGATATTTACCTGCTCAGTTCCAAAATTTGGAGTTTGAACAGCAACATTCTCCAACAGCTGTTGTGCTGAAAGAGATGAAGCATTCTTGTAGACAGCAAAGACTTCAGATTGTGGAGGCAGTGGATTGGATGTCGGCCTATCGGGATCCTGCATGGGCCACAGATAGTCTTTACATCCCATTCATTTGGGCAATTGCTAAATGTTAGGGTTGTTGAAAGAGGACAAAGGATGGATTTGAGAAATACACATAGTATAGGGAAATTACAGATCAGTACCTCTTTTACAATCACGTGATCTGGATCCTTCTTTTTCACTTTCACTTTATTCCTCTTCACAATTATCTCATTTCCTTGCCATATAATTTCGGGAGGCCCATCTTCTACATATTCCCACTCATCATCTCCGTCTGGCTCATTCTCAAGAGCAACCCGCTAGGATGCATGTATATAAGAATATCAGTGGACCATGAAGATCAAAACACTTTAAGAAGTAAGACAAACACAACAGGTCTAGGTAGGTAAAGGAGAGAGAGGGGGAGACAAAGAAAGAGTCAGATACATTTGCATAGCCCTAGATCAGATAAAGCTGCCCGTCTTATGATCCACAACGAAAAATGAGCCTTGATGCTGAATTATTCAAACCCCCAGAGTGGAAGTTTTAAGGAAAAAATAGAAGATTGGGTCTTTTCTGAAGGGACCATCTCCTTTTTTAGGCCTCAATCTATTGGTATGCCTCTTGTATATCAGAGTTTTCCCATATTTAATGAAACTATTCCTTACTTGATAAGAAAGAAGAATGATTTGCGAAACAAGACCAGAACTGTCTCAATTACCCAAGCACTGGTTTGTTGACCATGTTAAACAGGGTAGCATAGATGATTTGGATCAAAGGGTCCATATCTGAATCTCTATGCATGTCAAATAAAAGAAATTCATGCACACTCATATTTGACCAACACTTGATATACTGGATGTGGCAATAGAACTAACTTTGCACACAATTATAAGCTGTAGGCTGAGATCTGTAATCTGGAAAACAAAAATTAATTATGGAGTCAAGGAAGCACATGATATGCTATATTTTCCACTCGGTTTATGTAGACATATTCAAAATTTAGAACTAAATTAGATAGTATGTTTTCGTTTTGTCTCCAATGACCAACTCCTATGTGCATTCTCTCTGTATTGCAGTCATTGTTAAACCAGAATATACTAAGTTCAATGGTGTCCCAAAAATGCAAGGTTCTCTATGTTTGGCTTAGAATTGACTACCATGCAAGGATTGGGAAAGTCAATCACTTCATATTTCCTTTTATAACAAAAAAATGCTACCAAACTTCTGACTACTTTCAATACTTCCTCAATTTTGTTCTCATCACGGGATGTCAATTGTACAAACATCCATTAACCTTCAATCTAATCTCAACCATAACTGATAAAGTAAATACACAATCCACATAACTCAAAGTTCACTGCTAAGAAAATGTTTGATTGCATCTACATATATTTGTCTGAACTAATAAAGAGAATGTGAAAGTACGTTTGGCGGGATAATGTGTACCTGGCTTTGTTTCGCCTTTTCTTCCTCATCTTCTATTCTCCTTAGTTCTTCTTCTTCCTCCTCTTGAGCTTTCTTTCGAGCCAGTTCTTCGAGAAAGAGCCTTTCTCTCTCTTCAAACTCTTTCCTTTCTCTCTCTAATCTCTCCTTCTCTTTCTCCACCTCCAGCTGAATCCTACGAAGCTCCTCGGGATCATTTAGCTTAGCCTCCTCTTCCTGGCGCGCCTTCTCCGCTAGTTCCTTCCTTTTCTGCTTCCTCTTCTCCTTCTTCGTCAACTTCCTTTTCTCCTTCCGATTGATGCACATCTGAGACGCCGCCTCCGCCGCTGCTGCGGCCGAAATTGGTTCGCCGCGTCGTTGAATTTCCGGTGATTGCTTGTCGTCTTCTTCAACTGACATCGGTTCCGTCATCGTCGACGTTCTAGGGTTTCAATGAGCGTGTTAATACTGTGATTAGAGTGTTAATACAGTGATTTGTATCAAATGAAATCGGAGTACGCCTATTTTACTTTTGAGTTTTGATTATTCTATGGCCATTTCATTGTGCCACCTCTGTGCTTAAAAGCTGCATTTGGTTTGTGAAATTGTAAACACTGGAGAAAAAGAAAAGACGGACGAGAAAATTGTTCTCCCAAAAAAAAAAAAAAGATTAAACATGTGTTTTTAAGGAGGAGTAAAAGTTATTTTTTAAAAGTTAAAAAATTAATTTTTTTTAAAAAATATTTATTTGAAAAGTATTTTTTTAAAAATATATTTAAAAATAGTTTTTAAAATTTTGGTCAAATACTAATTGATACTCAAAAGTGTTTTTTAAATTTACTGGTCAAACACAAACTACTTCCCACCAAAAGTATTTTTTTGATAAACATTTTTTGAAAAAATATTTTTCAAAATAAGCTGATTTGAGAAACTTGGCCAAATAGACTATAAATAGAAATTCCTTCTAAACAATGGAGGGTCGTTAGTTAGTTGGTCAGACTTATTGAGCTAATATATAAATTAGTTATAATAAAATTTATATAATATTTTATGTAATTTATCTTACACAGAATAATAATAATAATAATAATAATAATATATATATATATATATATATATATATATATATATATATATATATATAGCTTATACATGAATTAGTTATGTAGATTTTTGAATTGCAAACCAAACAACAGATTAACTTTATACGTAATTAATTTATCTTCTAACCCGATATCAAAATATGATATTATTTGTGCAGAATTTAATACATGTATAACTCATATCTAAACCAACTACCAAATGACTCCTTAGAGATCGACTAGTAGCTCATCTGAAGATGGTTCAAATTTTTAAGATATCAAACCAAAATATTGCATCGAGCTTTTAAATCTGTAGAACAAATCAAATCAATAAAAATTGGGTTTTTCAACTCGAGGTTTTTTTTTCGGACTTTTTTATTTTCTCATATTTTTTGTGTTTTTCTTTTTTATTTTTCCATAAAGACTTCAAAGAAAATATATAACTTATACTTGAAATATTCATTTAATCCTACTAACATACAACTATCTAAGATGTTTCTTAGTTAAGAAAATAACATTAAATATAAAATGAGTGTTGATATTGAACCAAAATATTCAACAAAAGACAATAATAAAATCGCATAAAATAAATATTGTTAATTAATAAGTCATAATAAAAATGGTCACACTCTAAAACTATTAAGTCATGTCAAACTAAGTACAACTAACAAGTATTAATTACATAACTAAATATTACAACAAAAAAAATTAAATTATGTGTTTTCAGTGTGTAAATTAACTGATGCATAATTAAAAAATTAATATCTAATATTGTTGTCATTTCTAATGTTGAAATCGTTTTTTTGTTAGTATCAATATTCATTTGGCTTTGGTTTGAAGATTTATTCGAGTTAATAACATACATCCATGAGTTACAAAAATTTAATGGATCATTCAAAAATCTAAATCCAGACACGAATAAAATGCTAAAAGACATAAACTATGAAAATATTTGAAAAGTATTTATAAATTGCATTATAAAAATTATATAATATAATGTCGGGTTGGTGGGGTTCGATTTGATTTTTTTTAAAATTTAAACCAAACCAAACCGATTATGGTCAACACTAAATCAAATCGAACCAAACCACTAGTCGGGACATTTTATCGGTTTGACTCATATTATCGGGTCGGTGTAGTTTGTTGATTTTCTTCATACATCCCTAGCTGTGAGTATTAAATTCTGCATAAATAATATCATATTCGATAGTTAATTAGAAGATATATTATTCATGTATAATATTAATATGGTGTTTGATTTGTAACTAGAAAATCTGCATAACTAATATATATATAAGTTACGGGAGAATTTATATATTTATCTCACGCGAGGTAAAGATGGAATAACTTATATATAAATAAATAATATAAGAATAACTAAAACCTGTATATCTAACCCCTGAATAAAATAATATATAAATTCTGTAATAACTAATTTATATATTACTAATATCCGCACAACTCTATCCAACTATCAAACGACCTCTTACTCCCTCCCTTCTGCTTGTACATTATATTAAAAAATATATTTTCACTTTTATTTGTCATTTTTTGTGTATTACGAGAAAGACATACTATATATATTTTTTCATATTTTACCCTCAATATTATTAATTGTTCTTCAAATTATTTCCTAAGATTCAAGACTAAACATCAAATAATACGAAATTATGATCAAATACATATATAAAATTATTATATTTCAAAGAACGTGTAAAGTTTAAATTGAACAAATGAAAATGAATTAAAAAAATTATATGTGTTCAGTTAAACTACTTTATGCACTTTTTCGGGCTTTATTGTTAAAAGAACAATAAAATAAAATTCCACATTCCATCATAAGATTTAAAAAATTAAAAGAACTTATCTAAAATAAAATAAAAAAATTATTTTCTTATTGTACATAAATTTAAAAATAACTTTTTCTATTATTTAAAAATATTTATTTATTTTAATTAAAAACTTGGTCAAATATTTTTTAAAATACCATCCAAAGTGTACCGAAATGCATATCGGTCAGTTGGAATTTGCAGATGACTTGTTGCTTTTCTATTGAAGAAACTCTACATATAATGTGATTTACATTTGAAGGTATTGACTAACAAAAATAGCATGATCCAAGGGATCCTCTTAGCAGAGAATGTCCATATTTTAATATCAAACTCACTTAATTATTAAGATTAAAATCTTCATTAAATAATAACGAAATAAAATGAAAAAGTTTACTTATCATAAGTTTTTTCTTTAAAATTCTCTAAGTGTCTTGTTTAGCTATGAAAGATGAGATCGTGATTTGAAATTATATAAGATGAAGTTGAAGTTTTGTTTGGATATAAAATTTAGAATTCTAAGTTGTATTTTTTCTCATGAACATAAAAACCTCATAAGTTGTGAAAACTATCAAAATTTTATACAATTTTCAAATAAGTAAAAAAATAACAAGAAAGTATAATACACCATCATAAAAACCATTTTAAAAAAATCAATATTTATAGATTGAACTTTAGTTCAATAAAAATTAAAATTAAATATGAGTTGTAATGTATTACTCTTTAATATAAGCCTCCCACATAAAACGAACAATCTCATCACGTTGAACATACATTTCTCGATAAGATAGTCGAGAAAACAAACCAACATTATTACTTTGAGTCGCTTGTTGGTTAATATAATTAGTAACTACATCAACATGTTCATATTCTATGAATATGTTATCACTTCTTTGATATTCTCCCAAAAAATTAGTATGTAACACACTATAACAATTATCAGATGTGTCCTGTGTGTCAATATCATAATGGTTCCGAAATAAATGGTTGGAAATATGATTGATATATGTGAAATATAAATTTATGGGTCAAATTTTATATTTAAAAAAGTCATCCCATGATTTAAAATTTCAAATTAAAATCTTTTAAGATTTTAAAATTTTATTTTACTATTTCATGTCCAAATCATAACATGAAATGGCATATTCAAATATTGGTTTATTATTTTCTTAAATAATAAATATTTTTGACAGAAAAATTGACCAAACGAGGGAAAAAAAAAAGGGGGGGGGGGGGGGGGGGGGGGAGTAAAGTAGCGATTCATCTGCGAGGGAAAAAAAATTGAGAGCAGCGATTTTGTTACTAATATTACTCAGACCGAGAAATGAAAAGAACCATATTTCTTCTGCTTATTTTTGTAAGACATGACCCTACCCCCAATGTCCACTCCGGCAGGAAATCCCAGTATTCGATCAACCGGAGGAGCGAAACGGACGGTGTTAATCACCGGCGTGAGCCGAGGGTTGGGCAAAGCCCTAGCCCTAGAATTGGCAACGAGAGGACACTGCATCATCGGCTGCGCTCGTTCTCAGGACAAGCTTAATGCCCTTCAAGCCGAGCTCGCCTCCGCTACCAATCCTCCTTCGGAGAACAAACACCTCCTCATGAATGTTGATGTGGTAATCCTCTATTTTACATTTTCTCTTTGCCGCGTCCTTGTCGTTGTATTCGGTTACGTCTGAGCTGTATTTGCATCCAGAATCTTCCGTCGGAGTTGAATTTTAAATCAACACCTCCTTCTTTATTTTTCTTTCCTTTTTGGTTTCAGTTTAGTTTACTGAGTAAACTTGGTTAAGTAATTCAGTTATAGAGTTTACTCAAGTTGGTCATTGTCTATGGATTAGCATTTGTCTGTAATGTTTTCGGTTTTGATGCTTGTTTCATTGTATTTACTGTGGTACGGGGGCTGCTTCTGCGGAAAACTGTTGCGGTTCTTCTGGAATATGGCTTCAAATATGTATTAGAAACTCGCAGTAGTTGCAGAAATAAGGATTTATATATTCATCTAGTATAGGGTTTATACTTCCTGCATGTAATTTTAGTTTAAGCAATAAAGAGGCACAAATAGAAGATTGGGAACAGAGAAGAAGCTCTTTTTCTTTGAACTGGATACTCATACTTCATTGCATTATTTTTTTTTTTTGATAAGGTAACAAATTGTATTCATCACAAAATGGCTGTTAAGCCACAATTACATTGTTGTTAGCATTCTGACTACTCTAAACTCTATAGAGACTCTAACAAGTGTCTAATAGTCTCTGTATCCTCTATGTTATCCTGTTTACACCAAAAATAAAAAAGGTGAATACAATTAAGCTTTATCTGCTGTGTTGGGTTACTCTTTCCTTCAAAGCATCTCAAATTCCTCTCCCTCCAAATAGTCCACCAGATACAAGCTGGAATCAAACTCCAGTTTCTTCTCTGAGTTTTCCTGTTCCAACTAGACAGCATTTGGAGAGTTGATTGGGGCATGGACCAGTTCATACCACTTTTATTTAGGAATATATTCCATAGTCGTGAAACCATGCTGCAGTGCAAGAACAAGTGACTGTTAGTTTCGGCAGTTTCACCACAAAATGAGCAGATAGAGCATAGTTGTATTCCCCTTCTTTGTAGCTTGTCCTGTGTTAGACATGCTTGTTTAACTACCAACCAGACAAAGCAGTTAACCCTGTATGGGGTCTTGGTTCTCCATATTTGCCTCCATGGACAAGGCCTAAATTGATTGTTGACTCCGTTCATGAGCTTGTAAGTTGAGCTGACAGAGAAGACTCCTTTGTTTTCTGCCCTGCATATCCTGCAATCTTCTCTCTCAGTGAATCCTTTAAAATCTTCTAAAATCTTGAGAAGTTCCAGTAGCCTGTCTACCTCCCATTCATTTAGAAATCTTCTGAAGCTGATGTTCCATCCTGTGTTGTCCCTAACCTCCTTCACTGTGGCCTCCTTCTGCTGGTTCAGCCCATAAAGGTCTGGAAATTGTTGTCTCAAAGTTGACTCTCCTAGCCAGGCATCATTCCAAAAAGAAGTTCTTTCCCCATCTCCTCCTACCTGGATAGTGGATCCTTCATGTATTATGGGCCAAAGGCTTCTGATAGCTCTCCACAGGCTAACTCCATATAGGCTGTTTACTTCATTAGTCACCCATTTGTCAGTCATGCCATACTTAGATAGTATGGTTCTTTTCCATAATGCTTGATCTGAACTTGTGAATCTCCAAAGCCACTTGATCATCAGGCTTCTATTCTGATTCTTCAGATTTCTGACCCCCAACCCTCCCTCTTTTTTAATTCTAGTGACAATCTCCCATTTGACCAAGTGGATCTTCTTAGTTGGACTATTCCCATACCATAAAAAGTTCCTTCTCATGAAATCAAGTCTCTTAATTACATTCACTGGCATTGGAAAAAGAGACATCATGTAGGTAGGCAAAGCATCTAGTACACTATTAATTAGAGTCGATCTCCCCCCTAAATATAGGTACTGACCTTTCCAACTATCTAATCTCCTTTCACATCTTTCCAGCACTGAATTCCATATGGTTTTAGATTTACTCTTTGCCCCTAATGGCATGCCCAGGTAGACTGTTGGAAGTAGCATTATTGTTACTTCTTTAGCTGAATTAGACATCCTGGGGATTATAGTTGGACAAATCCAAGTTACAAATATGCACAAGTGGATAGAATGAAAATAAAGGCTGGAGACTAAGGGGAGGACAAGCTACAAATATCAACTACTTTAGTTGAAGTGGCGTTTTGGCTGTTCTAGGTATGGTTAGTCTGTAGACAGTGAGGAAGAATTGAGTGGAAGACTGGTAAGATGAGCTGAATGGTAGACAAGGAAAATGTAAAGGCTATTTCTCTCGGGTCGAATAGTGTATTCTATTGCTTATTTAAATGGAGAGAAGTACATGGAGAATGTAGTTCGACAGGAACTGAGTCCCAAAGCTCAATTGAACGCACAAATTGACTGAATCTAAGACTGTAGACCTAGGTTTGGGCAAAAATGATGTGGGACAAGAACTCAAGTGACAAGTTTATGACCCAAGATATTATGAAGATACGCCAGTTGCCCCCATTTCTTTTAGATACAGTCGTAGAATTAGGTTGCCGGAGGTAACGGATGTCATGAATAATATGAAGATTAGAAAGCTTGTGGTCGAAATTGTATCCCTATAGAGGTTTGAATTTTGGAAGTGCCTTGGACTGGTTGGCGTAGGATGACTTGCCAAGCTATTCAATGTTGTACTGAGAAGTGGTAGGATGCCCGATGAGTGGAGAAAGAAAAGGCACTAATACTAATAGTAAAAGCCCTTGTTGGTTAAGGAGAGACGGAGTACATGTTTGAAGTTGAGTATGGGCTTTTTTGTACCTCCTCAATCAGTACTTTATACCCTGTTTATATTTCTGAGTACTTGAATTCCATGTTGCTCTCATCTCAAGCTCAAGTGTTTGCCATAGTTGAATGTTATTATGGTGAATAAAATATTGGTCGACTGCAAGAATGAATATATGTGTGTGTTCGTGTGTATAATTATACAATTTCATTAATTTGTTTGACAAAATAACCGATTAGCCTACGTGCATCTGTCGACGTAGTTTGTGTTTTTTCCTTGGCATTTCAGTGTCTAAATAGCAGTGTTGAAGAGTTCGCACGTGCTGTTATGGAGAAAAAGGGCGTTCCTGATATCATTGGTACTTGGTTTACAACCTTGCTGCTGCTGTACAGTTCCTTTTTCTTTTTAATAAAATATATAGAGGATATAGTGATCTTAATATCTTTGCTCCCATTACAAGTATTAAAGTGCAATCCTATTCCTGTTGCTCTATCAACATCATTGAATTGTTTTTTTTTCTATTAATATTTCAGACGAGTTTTTCTGAAATTTTGGGAGTTCTTTTAATCTAAAGGAAGAATATCTTGTCGGTGAAAGCACTCTGCGATGGACCGACTAAAAATTGGAGAAAGTTGATCCTATTTAAGGATGTTATTTCCCAGTTTCCTGTCAGATCTTCACAGTGATAGATTAAAACATAATTGTCTGAAAATTCAGATTCTCAAGGACAAATATACTTTTTTGAGAAAGAAATTAATCTTCATATACATACTAATTTAGGTACTGGAGTTCTGACGGTTTGTGCCTTGATTATGCAATACCTGATGATATCTTTACTTTAAGCATGGCAAATTATTTCTGAAGATGATAATCAAATTTCTTAGCATCGAGGGAGCTGGTTTCTATTTAGAGAAGAGGGTAAAACATGTGCTTCTGACTTCTCATTGTAGAGTGGCTTACATTCTCTATTTGTATTTCTTGTGCTGTTTCAAGACTGCCCAGTCTAGCCATAGGCCTTGTGCTGTTCATCAGTCTCTATTATGCGATATTGTGCCATTATTAAGCATTTGATGCATTATTTAGTGTGGCATTGAACACTCATGTACTTGAAGCTAACTGCTGCAGCTTCTAGCTGTATATGCATGCACCATTAGTCAATGTGCCTGTTGATACATGCTTTAAAAATTTACTTGTCTCAAGTCGAGTTGCTGGGACTGGGTCTATAATTTGTGTTTTATAATAAATTGAAAACTTATAAATGACTAATGTTCATTTTCTACATACGGATGGAGATGTGGTTGATTGATTCATTGACTGTAATTTCTAGCAATAAAATAAAGGTGAGAAGTTTAGATGTATATTTAATCTTAACTAGAAATGCTAAATATGTATGTTGGGGTGATATAGGTAGAAAAAATTGGTTGAATCAATGAATGGGTCAATGACCCTATATCTTCAAAGACTGTTTAGGTCGAAATGAGTTAGATCAAAATGGGTTGACTAGCGGCTTATAGTTCAAACCGCCCAACTCAACACTACTTTTCTATTTGTTTATGTTTTACTAGTTTTTAGCTGTAAAGTTGAGTTGCTTAAAAATGCTTTATTGTGCAATAAATTGAAATGATATCTTTCATCAAAATCAGTTGTTTGTCTTTTTCTATTTGGGTGAGTGTGTGATGTGACAAAGCTCCAGGTTTATATGGGCTGGTAATTAGCCCGTCTTTACCCAGTCTTCTCAATGTGTTAATGATTAACTTAATTTAACCTTTGAATGATTATGTCACTCACCCAACCCGTTGAAGTTTGCTGAATTGGCAAGTTACACTTTTATTGTTTTAAATTGACAATCTACAGTTTGTACTGGTCTTTGTTATCTCACATTCAAACAAACCTAAAATATGAACCTCGTTCAGTGAACAGTGCGGGAACTATTAATAGGAACAACAAACTTTGGGAAGTGCCAGCTGAAGAGTTTGATTCTGTTATTGACACTAACCTGAAAGGAACTGCAAATGTTCTGCGTCACTTTATTCCCCTAATGCTTGAGAAGAAGCAAGGAGTGATCATAAATATGTCTTCTGGATGGGGAAGATCTGGCGCGGCACAGGTAAAACTCAGTTTCTACTGAAATCACCAGAAGTCTATCCATAAGTTCTCATAGTTCTACTCTAGTCTGTTAATCATATTGCTGATGATTTGCAAAATTGATGGTTCTTGTATGCCAGCTGTGCATCGGATCTCATATTTTATGTCGCTAAAAGTTCCTTGTCATAAATATCCTGGATCTTTTCCTAATAACTGAGGGATTTCAAAGTATGTAAAGATTTTGCTAGGTTAATCTGGGTGACATTTGAGAACATTTGCCCTAGATGACTTGTAGTGACCATGGAACTCAAACACGATCTTTAAGCATTTAAAAACCTAAGTTACATTTGTGTTTGGGTCTCAAATGTGAACATTTATACTGGCACTTCACAATTTGGAACTTAATGAGGAAGAAGCTTAATGTATGTAGCACTGCCAGATGCAAATGGATGATGATAAAGCCTATTTATTTAGATTTCCATTACTAGCTTATATCACTTCGGGGGGTTCCTAGTCTGGCCAAAATTGCTGAGACCTGATTTTTAAATCTTCATAGGTGGCACCTTATTGTGCTTCAAAATGGGCAATAGAAGGTTTGACAGTATCAGTTGCGAAGGAGTTGCCCCCTGGAATGGCAGCTGTTGCACTTAATCCTGGTGTCATTTCCACGGACATGCTTCAGTCGTGCTTTGGAAATTCAGCATCCCTCTACCAGACACCTCATTCATGGTACTTAATACCTTCCACTTAGTCCTCCCCTCCTCAAACTTGTCAAGAACTGAGAACTACTTATATTCGATTGCTTTGGCTGTTTGAATGCAATTTTAACATCTTAATTCAATTGGTATTTGGGCTTTGTCACGGAATGCTACACTTTGAGTTTTAAGTTTGAAGTTGTTGCATTTGCTTCAAGATGAGTTTCATATTCCTCTGGAAGTTTGCTAATGTTTAAAATCCTTCTACCTTGTCAGGGCTCCAAAGGCAGCTAATATGATACTAAATCTAACCATGGCCGATAATGGAGCGTCTCTTTCGGTGTAAGTTTATGCAGTCGAGTGACATACCAGCTTTGGTAAGTAGCAGAACAATGGAAACCACCAGTTTTTTACTCCATCGAGTATGATATACCCTTAAAAATAAGTAGCAGAACAATGGAAACCACCAGTTTTTTACTCCATCGAGTATGATATACCCCCCCCCCCCCCCCCCCCCCCCAGTATTGTGTTATGCTTTTGTGCGTTTAGTATATCTGAAACATTTGTAATGTTTTGAGCAACTAAGAGGGAGTCAAAGGGAGTTTAGGCTTATGTAAATTTTGTCTATTTATTTGATCAATTAGGTCATATTTTCAGAGCATTTTTTCTTGTTTTCTTTGCTAATGTATCAGATGGTCGTCTCCCTAATCATCCATAACATAACCAGATTTGCTTAATAACTAGTACCTGGTCCCTGTTGTTACTGCCACACTGCTGTTATATAATTATGAAGTGCTGCTTTCATTCAAACAGTATCTTCTACTAGACTACTACGGTTTGCTTTTGTTTGCTTGGAGCAATTGCTTTGGCTCTTTTTTCAAGAAAGAAGTCCATTATATATTTAAGCAATTGGTTTGGTTTGGCTCTTCTAAAGGGGCAAAGGCCGCTATGCGCGGGTCCAGAAAGGCCGGATCATAAGGGTATATTGGTTTGGTTTGGCTCTTCTAAACATTGAGTCTATCATAAAAGGAAAAACGATCAGAAGTATAAAACTATGAAGTCAATGAAAAAGGGTAATAAAAAATGTCTCTAACATATTGAAAATTATTTAAATTTGTCCACTTCCAATATACTGGACTACACTAGCCCTTACTATTAATTTCCCAGTTAAAAATGTCTGTCCTTCCCTCTGTTGACCCCAATTGTTCTTAACATTAATTTTCTGGTTAAAACTCACCCTTTTATTTAAATAAAAAATATAAAGATAATATATGTGGAGTATTAATTAAATAGGTGAATTGATTTTATTGATTCATATGATCTCAATCATAAATAATTTGATCCATCCGAATGAATCCAAAATAAATAGAAATTATTTGTTTGTAGCCAGTTTTTTTGATATTTTATTTTGCAACTGAATGAATTCAAAACATAACAATACCTTTCTGATTTGAAGTGACAATATTTTATTCAAAACCGGTAAAAACAAGCTCCAAAGTGGGATTCATATGACGTAAACTATTTAAGTCTTGTTCAACTAATATTTCGCAGGTATAACAGAAAATAAGAATAAGAACTGACTTTTATAGCACTTGTCAGTAGAGGGCAGTTCATGGTGTTAAAGAGGGTTCATATGAATCATACTAAATTTTTTTGTACGTATTTAGATGAAAAATGATCAAATATGCTCTTAAAATTTGTGATATTTTTTCACAGCAAACGAGTTCCCAATTAATTAATTCCTTAGAGAAGTTGTAACAAAATATAAAGAATAAAAATTCATTTTTATCTGGTTTTTCATTTGAAAGTTCAATAAAAAATAATGCAGATATGGAAAGAAAAAACCCATCAACTTTTGGGTGGCTGGGATTTCACGCAATAAATAGATAAATTTAAATCAATGAGAGTGGTCAGTCCCACATCTACTTGGTGAGAACTGAGAAGCCATGGCCATTGCAGGGGCAGCTCCTACTTCACCATTTCTGGGGCATATTCCTTTCCACCTTGTAAGTATTCTTTCTTCATAGAAATCGACTTCAAAATTGTTTCATTCAATCGATTAGCTTAATGTAGTTGGTTTTCTGTTTGTATTGTAGGGGAAATCCTCATCTGTGCACTTTATCCACAATTCAGTTTGCATTTTCAAAGTAAAAGCACTGTTTTGGGGTTCAACAAGAAATGTGAACCCTGCTGACAACCTTCTTTCATACTCACAGGTATTTCTTGGGTTATTCCTTTTTCTTTTCCCCCTTTTTGGTTACAAGATAAATATGTAAACACCAAAGAAATCACATGCTACTAATTTGAACCTAAAACAATATGGTCTCAACCCATTTTATAATTACTTAATAGTGTTCTTTTTGAAAGTTACGGTAGTCGTTATAGTCATAATCTGATGTTTTCTACCAAAGAGAATAAAATAAAATGACAGTTATAGTGATACTTTCTTGTGATATTACTTTCATCGTCTCGTATTAATTGTCGCTCCTTCTGTCTCAATTCACGTCATACACTTTTTTTTTTAATTAAATTTTTTAAAAAAGACATTTTTTTATAGTTAGTACTCTCTTCGTTTTTTTTTACTTGCTAAGATAAGATTTACATACCCTTTATGAAAAAATAGAAATTGTAATTTGACTAATATAATACGATTACTCATAGGTATTTTTTGAAAATTATAATAATTATTTTTTACATTCTGATGTGACTTAAGGTACTAAGGGTAGAGTTAGAAAAAAAAAAGATCAATTATTTCTTGAATTTTGAAATTAGCAACTATTTTGAAACAACTATTTTTAGTATCTAGCAATTAAAAAGAAATATCGGAAGTAATAATTTAACTTTAAAATACCTATTTCACCCTTAATGAGATGATTTATATCCATACAAACATCTATGACTTATTTTAGATCACAATTTTCAATTTTATTTTTGTATTTCTTAAATTTCGTATTCAATCAATATACATCACATAAATTAAAATGAATTGACGTGTATTTTATTTTTGCACGTTTTTAAAGAAATTATAAATAAAGCATATTTTTTATTACTTTATTATTATCTTTCTAATAAATTGCATTTTTTATTTATGAACAAAACTAAGCTAATCTTATTTCAACAACATTTAATACTAAGAATAAAATGAAACAAAAATAATTAGTTTCGTTTTAATTTTATAAAATACTCTCTCTATTCCTACTTAGTTGTCGCAATAAAGCTTTGCACAACTTTTTTTTTAAAAATAATTATGAATATAATTTCTAATATATTCATTATAAATTTTTATGTATTTATTTAGGTGTTTTTTATTTTTAAAATAATTAATATTAAAAATAAAAATTTTTAAAAATTAATTCTCTCTTAATTTTTCAAATTGACGATTATTTATTATACATAATAACTAAAATAACAGACGAAGTAACAAATAAATTAAGATAAATATTTTAATAACGTTAACAACTAATATGAATCCAAGGGAGTACTTCAAATGTCATTGGATTTCTCTTTATTTATTTATTTTATTTTATTTTTTTAAGGGAGATGCAGGAACTCGTGAAAAGAGATCCATTTGCGTGTTTTCCTCAATCTCAGACGGTTCGCCAGGTCCTCAACAGTTTAATCCCTTTCTCTTACCCGATTTTTTTTTCGATCTCTTTCTTTTATAATTTTTTTTTTCAATTTAATATTTAAACTTGTAAAAGCTGTTTATTTTTATTATTTTAATTTAAAAATACCTGCTTAAAAATATTTTTTTAATTTACCTAAACACCACATAAATATTTTAAAAGCTATTTTTAACTTTAAGTAGCACTCATCTGTAAGGGCGGGAAAAAAAAAAATCAAGTAGAGTAGGGATTCTGTTATAATATTGCTCAGAATATCAAGCCGGGAAATGAAAAGAACCGTATTTCTTCTGCATTTTTTTTTTTTTAAAAAAGACGTGACTGATGACACTACCGCCCAACGCCGACCCCGGCAGGAAATCCCAGTTCGCGATCAGCCGGAGGAGCGAAACGGACGGTGTTAATCACTGGCGTAAGCCGAGGGTTGGGCAAAGCCCTAGCTCTAGAATTGGCAAAGAGAGGCCACTGCATCATCGGCTGCGCCCGTTCTCAGGACAAGCTCAATGCCCTTCAAGCCGAGCTCGCCTCCGCAACCTATTCTGCTTCGGAGAACAAACACCTCCTCATGAACGTTGATGTGGTAATCCTCTATTTCACATCTTCACATTCAGTTAAAGAGTTTACTCGAGTTGGTCATTGTCTAAGGATTAGCATTTGTTTGTAATGTTGTTTGTTGTGGTTCTTTTGGAATGTGTTAGAAACTCAGCCGCAGTTGCAGAAATTAGGATTTATATGTTCATATAGAGTAAGGTTTATACTTCCTGCATGTACTTTTAGTTTAAGCTGTGAACAGTCACGAATACAAGAAGATTGGGAAGAGAGGAGTGTAAGCAACAAAGAGGCACTAATAGAAGAGGATTGGGAAAAGAGAAGAAGCTCTTTTTGTCTGAAACTGGATACGAATTGCTTCAATGCATCTTTGTTACTTCTTTAGCTGAACAAGACATCGGGGGGAATATAGTTGGACAAATCCAAGTTACAAATATGCACAGGTGGTTCGGCTGAAAATAAGAGCTGGAGGCTAAGGGGAGGACAAATCTACCAATATTAACTACTTTAGTTGAAGTGCTGTTTTGGCTGTTCTGGGTATGGTTAGTTTATAAACAACGAGGATGCATTGAGTGGAAGACTGGCAGGATCAGTTGAATGGAAGACAAGGAAAATATAAAGTATCGGGTCAAATAGTGTATTCTGTTACTTGTTTAATTGCAGAGAAGTTCACGGAGAAGGTAGTTTGACAGAAACTGAGTCCCAAAGTTCAATTAAAGGCACATATTGATTGACTTCAGGGATATAGGTCTCGAATGGGGCAAAAATGATGTGGGAAAAGAACTCAGATGACAACTTTAATTGACCGAGTATACTATGAAGATACGTCAATTCCCTTTTTTAATTTCTTTAGTTACCATCGTAGAATTTGGTTGGCTGAGATTAAGGATGCCATGAAAAATATTAAGATTAGAAAAGCTTGTGGACCAGTTGGTATCCCTATAGAGGTTTGAATTTTGGAGTGTGTTGGACAGGTTGGCGTAGGATGACTTGCCAAGCTATTCAGTGTTGTATTCGGAAGTTGTAGGATGCCCGATGAGTGGAGAAAGAAAAGACACCAGTAGTCCAGTACTAATGGTGAAAGCCCTTGTTGGTTAAGGAGAGATGGAGCACAAGCTTTTCTGCACCTCCTCAGTCAATAATTTGTGCCGTGTTTATATTTCTGAGTGCTTGCTCTCCATGTTACTCTCATCTAAAGCTCAGGTGTTTGTCATAGTTGAATGTTATTAATGTGAATAAAATATTGGTTGACTGCAAGAATGAATATATGTGTGTGTTTGTGCGTATAATTATATAATTTTATTAATTTGTTTGACAAAATCACTGATCAGCCTACATGCATCTATCGACATAGTTTGTGTTTTTTCCTTGGCATTTCAGAGTCTAAATAGCAGTGTTGAAGAGTTTGCACGTGCTGTTATGGAGAAAAAGAGTGTTCCGGATATCATTGGTACTTGGTTTACAACCTTGCTGCTGCTGTACAGTTTTTTTTAAATTTTTTTTGATGAAGAACATAGTGACCTAATATCTCTGCTCCCGTTACAAATATTGAACTGCAATCCTATTCCTGCCACTCTATCAACAGCACTGAATTGGTTTTTTATTATTTAATATTTCAGAGGAGTTTTCCTGAGGTTTTGGGAGTTCTTTTAATTTAAAGGAAGAATATCTTGTAGGTGAAAGCACTCTGTGATGGACCAGCTAAAAATTGGAGAAAGTTGATCCTATTTAAGGATGTTATTTCTCAGTTTCCTGTCAGATCTTCACAGTGATAAATGAAAATATATGTCTGTGAAAATTTCAGATCCTCAAGGACAAGTATACTTTTTTCTTTCTCAAAAAAGTATATTTGTCCTTGAGGATCTGAAATTAATCTTCACATACATACTAATTTAGATACTGGAGTTCTGACGTTTGATAATGCATCACTACCTGATGATATTTTTTCTTTAAGAATGGCAAAATTATTCTGAAGGTGATAATCAAAATTTCTTCGCATCCAGAAAGCATATTGGTTCTGGTTTCTACTTAGAGAAGAGGGTAAAAGAAGTGCTTCTGACTTCTCATTGTAGAAGTGGCTTATATTCTCTATTTGTATTTCCTGAGCTGTTTCAAGACTGCCCAATGTAGCCATAGGCTTTGTGCTGGTCATCAGTCTGTATTATGCCATATTGTGCCATCATCCTTTTGCCATTAAGCATTTGCTGCATTATTAGTGTGGCATTGAACAGAACAGCCATGCACTTGAAGTTAAATGCTGCAGTTTCCAGCTGTATATGCATGCACCATTAGTCAATGTGCCTGTTGACACATGCTTTAAAATTTATGTGTCTCAAGTCGAGTTGCAAGGATTGGGGAGATAATTTGTGTTTTATGTTAAATTTAAAACTTGTAAATGACTGAGGTTCATTATCTAGATTTGGATGGATTGTGCTTGATTGTTTCATTGACTGTAAGTTTCTAGCTATAAAATAAAGGTGGGAAGTTAAGATGTATATTACTCTTATCTAGGAGTGTTGACTGTTGAATAGGTATATTGAGTTGATATAGGTAGAAAAATTGGCTGAATCAACGAATGGGCCAATTACCCTATTTCTTCAAAGTCTGTTTGGGTCGAAATAAGTTAGATCAAAATGGCTTGACTAGCAGCTTATAGTCCAAACCGCCTATCTCAATACTACAGTTCTATTTGTTTATGTTTTTCTAGTTTATAGCTGTAAAGTTGAGTTGCTTAAAAATGTTTCATTGTGCAATAATTAAAGTAAAATTATATGTTTCATCAAAGCCATTTGTTTGTTTGTTTTTTTTTCTTTCTTTTGGACGACAGTGTGATATGACAAAGCTCTAGGTTTATATGGGCCGGTAATTAGCCCATGTTGACCCAGTCTTTTTGATGTGTTAATTTGGGATAACCTAATATAACCCTTGAATGATTATGTCACTCACCCAACCTGTTGAAGTTTGCTGAATTTGCACGTTATGCTTTTATGGTTTTAAATTGAAACTCTACAGTTTGTACTGGTCTTTGTTATCTCACATTCAAACAAACCTAAAATATGAACCTTGTTTAGTGAACAGTGCGGGAGCTATTAATAGGAACAACAAACTTTGGGAAGTGTCAGCTGAAGAGTTTGATTCTGTCATTGATACTAACCTGAAAGGAACTGCAAATGTTCTGCGTCACTTTATTCCGCTAATGCTTGAGAAGAAGCAAGGAGTGATCATAAATATGTCTTCTGCATGGGGAAGATCTGGCGCGGCACAGGTAAAACCCACTTTCTACTGAAATCACCAGAACTTTATCCATAAGTTCTCGTAGTTCTACACCAGTCTGTTAATCATATTGCTGATTATTTGCAAACATAATGGTTCTTGTATGCCACCTGTGCATCAGATCACATATTTTGTGTCGCTAGAAAGTGCCACGTCAGAGATATCCTGGATCTTGTTCTAATAATTAAGGGATTTCAAAATATGTAAAGAGTTGATGAACTTAAATTTGCTAGGTTAATCTGGGTGACATTTGAGAACATTGGCACTAGATGACTTGTAGTGACCATGGAACTCAAATCCTGATCCTTTAAGCATTTAACAACCTAAGTTACATTTGTTTTTGGGTCCCAAATGTGAACTTTTAAACTGGCACTTCAAAATTTGGAAGTTAATGAGGAAGAAACTTAATGTATGTAGCATTACCAGACACATATGGATGATGGTAAAGCCTATTTATTTAGATTTCTATTACTAGCTTATATCACTTCCAGGGGTTCTGAGTTTGGCCATTTTTAAGACTTGATTATTAAATCTTCACAGGTGGCACCTTATTGTGCTTCAAAATGGGCAGTAGAAGGTTTGACAAGGTCAGTTGCGAAGGAGTTGCCCCCTGGAATGGCAGCTGTTGCACTTAATCCTGGTGTCATTTACACGGACATGCTTCAGTCGTGCTTTGGCAATTCAGCATCCCTCTACCAGACACCTGAGTCATGGTACTTAATACTTTCCACTTCACCCCCCCCCCCCCCCCCCCCCCCCCTCTTCAAACTCGTCAAGAACTAAGAACTACTTATATATGATTGCTTTGGCTGTTTGATTGCAATTTTAACATTTTAATTCAATTGTTATTTGGAGTTTGTCTTGGAATGCTACACTTTGGGTTTTAAGTTTGAAGTAATTGCATTTGCTTCAAGATGAGTTTCATGCTCTTCCAGAAGTTTGCTAATGTTTAAAATCCTTCTACCTTGTCAGGGCTCCAGTGGCAGCTAATATGATACTAAATCTAACCATAGCTGATAATGGGGCGTCTCTTTCGGTGTAAGTTTACGCAGTTAAGTGAAATACTAGCTTTGGTAAGTAGCAGAACGATGGAAACCATCATTTTTTTACTCCATCGAAAATGATATCATTTTCCCCTCCGAGAGTTGTCTTATGTTTTTGTGAGTTTAGGATATTCGAAACATTGTAATGTTTTGAGCAACTAAGAGGGAAGTCCCAAGGGAGTTTAGGCTTTATGTATATTTTGTCTATTTGTTTGATTTTAGTAGGTCGCACTATATCACACGGGGCATTCGCACAAATGCCCCTATTTAAAGTGGTCTTTGGTTTTCGTCCCTCAAATTTACGGTCTTTAAATTTTGTTCTTCTGCATTTTTAAGTATAAAAAATATGGTTAAAAATGCCCGTAACAGAAAAAAAACAAAATTTGCAAGACAAATTTTTTCAATTTTTTTTTGTCCTCATGGGATAAATTCACACAGTTTATACATCAGAGACATAAGTTTTTAGCAGCATGAATTTGTGCCTAGAAAATAAAATCAATCGCATGAATGAAGAATTTGTGCGTTGGGCTTAAATTTAGCAGAATTAACTTGTGCCTACTAGGGCTAATTTGTGCCCCACGAACTTTTTGAGAAGATATTAAGGTAAAGGAATGTCTTACGTTTTAATTAACACTTAATTTATGTCTTCTAGCAAAATTAAGTCATAAGTAAGCATATTTTGGATATAAAATTATCATTAAATGAGGTGTAAGGGTAAAAGTGAAGACCATCAATTTAAGAACAAAAATAAAAAAATAACTTTAAAATAGGGATAGTTGTTGCAAAAACTTGTAACGTAACCAAATTTGACTTTAAAATAGGGATAGTTGTTGCAAAAACTTGTAACATAACCAGATTTGCCTAATAACCGGTACTTGGTCCCTGTAGTTACTGCCGCTCTGCTATATGATGCTTTTAGAGCACATGGGGATATAATTATGAGGTTCATTCTTTCATTCAAGAAAGTCATCTACTACAGTTTGCCTTTTGTTTGTTTGGAGCAATTGGTTTGGCTCCTTTTCTAATTTATTGTTTGGACGTAATATAAAGGAAGAAAATGGCCAACATTACATCTATCAAATACTATATGGACAAAACTAGAAAGAAAACAGAAATTAATGTGATGCTGGTATTTTACAGCTTGATTAAGACTTTAATTGAACAATAATATTATTTCGATATTCATATTTCAATACCTTTAAGCAAAAAAAGTCTTCCTTTGTTGACATTGACCCACTTTAACTTGATTTATTTATGTCACTTCATTAAACATAACTGTTTCGATTGACTTATTTTAAGTATTTTAAAGCTAAATTAAGTAATTTTATAGTGTATGGATAAATTTAAAAAGTATTTTTAAACACTTATTTTTAAGGTAAAAAAATAAAAATAAATAAAAAAATTATTCAAACACGATCTTATTATGTCCTGTTCTTGTATTTCCAGATACATACCGAAAGAGTGATTACTGTAAAATTTTGCAACTAGGACAATATTTAACTCGACCATCAGAGTAGGGGACTATTCATGAAAATATATTTAAAAAAAGAAAAAAATATGTTTATTAAAAATAAAATATTTTTTAATCTAAAAATAATAATCACGGTATTTTTGAACCAAAGTCATTT